>QLTV01004445.1:2312935-2345345 GCA_003457575.1 Thermophis baileyi
GAGTCAGGTGAAAAGGAAAGAAAAAAAAAATCAGCCTCGTTGCCCGAGTCTGAAGCTGGTAAGGCAGGGCAGGCTCGAAATTAGGAAAGCGCGCCGGCTGGATTTCAAAGTCAGATTAAGCGGGCGGTGGCTGAGGCGACCTCAGGGTAGCCTGCTCCGATGCGTGCTGAAGCGCGGGAAACTGCAGCTGAGGCGCTTCTGCGGGCGGCGGCTGGGGCGGACCCAGGGTAGCCTGCTCCTTAGTAAAGGCACGCTGTGGCTGTAAGACCGGAGCTGGGTCGATCGCAGCTTGGGCGGCGGCTGGGGCGGACCCAGGGGAGCCTGCACCGAATTTAGCGGAGCTGTCAGTTACGGGCGGCGGCTGGGGCAGACCCAGGAAAGCCTGCACCGTCAGGGAAGTTGACAGGAGTGCTGCGATATCAGGGGAAGGGAAAATTTCCGCCCCTTCAGTAAAAGACTGTGGGCGGCGGCCGAGAAGACCCGGGGCAGCCGGCTCCCAGAAACCCAAGTTAGCTGACAGGACAGAGCTCTCAATTCAATGCAGCCAAATCAGAGACCAAGCGCTCAAGGCGCCAAATTCAAACCTGCTCAGCACAAAAATTCTCCTAGTAGATCTGAATGGGAAATGACTCAATCTTCTGCCTAGGGCGAGCAGCCACTAAGCGAAGCGTCTCTCTCTGGCAAGGACTGAGTCGATAACTGGGGCAGAGAGAGAGGCAACGGGGCGTGGCTATGAAAAGGGAGCCTGATGGGGGGGGTCAGGGCGTCTAACCTCTGGATAAAGTTGTGTTGTTACAGCTGCGCCTTCGTCGATAACTGGAGCAGAGAGAGAGGCAACGGGGCGTGGCTATGAAAATTATGACTCAGTCTCTAGGCAGAAGGATGAAGTCATCACCCATTCCTGGCCTATCCTGCAACCTCACTGGAGAACCCAGATTGTTGGGGGCAATATGCTGACTCTGTGAACCGCTTAGAGAGTGCTGTAAAGCACTGTAAAGCGGTATATAAGTCTAAGTGCTAGTGCTATTAATACAATTGATCATTATAAACTAAAAAGTGTTACTAAAACATACACACAAAATGATCCTCCCTTAAATAAATCTAAAAGTGCTTTCAACAGAAAGGTTGACCTGTACATTAAAGGTAAAGGTAAATGTTCCCCTCGCACATATGTGCTAGTTGTTCCTGACTCTAGGGGGCGGTGCTCATCTCCGTTTCAAAGCCGAAGAGCCCGTGCTGTCCGAAGATGTCTCCGTGGTCATGTGGCCGGCATGACTAAACGCCAAAGGCGCATGGAACGCTGTTACCTTCCCACCAAAGGTGGTCCCTATTTTTCTACTTGCATTTTTTACGTGCTTTCGAACTGCTAAGTTGGCAGAAGCTGGGACAAGTAATGAGAGCTCACCCCATTACGGCACTAGGGATTCGAACTGCTGAACTGCCAACCTTTCGATCAACAAGCTCAGCGTCTTAGCCACTGAGCCACCGCGTCCTAACCTGTACATTAGCCTTCTTCAATTCAGTGCCCTTCAGATGGTTGTATTACAGATTCCAGAATTCCCAGCCAACACGGCCAAAACATAGCAAATTGACATTCTCATCACAGGAAGAAAGAAATTAATAATCTAGGCAAAATGTTGTATGGATGCCACTGACTGTTTTTATCTTGCTATCTATTCTGCATCTCGTATATAAAAAACTTGTAAGCTGAAGAACTCATCAGTAGTATGATTTGCTTTTATTACATTCCTTAATGACAGCTGATCTTTTGGAAGCTTTTCACTTCCAAAACATGTTGGGAAATCCTTTGTTCTAAGCCACACCAGGAAGTTCATATTTTAGTTAAGGGTGTGACCTTACTTTGCCTAGCTGAACTGAGAGAAACGGTTTTAGTCTATATGTTGGCTGGGAAATTCTGAGAGTCCAGACATCTTAAAGTTGCTCAAAATTAGGAAACACTGGTATAGCCATGCTGCAACCCCTTTCCCAGAAAAGCCAGTGGTTTTGGTTTAATTTTTCCAAAATGAAAAAAAGAAATGTTCTTACTTTTCTTCATAAGCCATCACCAGACGAGGGTCAAGAATGTGTTCCTCAGGTTCCCATGTGCTGTACCTAAGAGTAAAGTTAGAGAAATCAATCAAAACATTTTTGCGTAAATTCAGGGCTTTTGTTCAAATGATCTACATTCTAGTATCTCCTTATTCATTACATGGAGTTCTGAAATAAGTAAGTACTTAAAGCTTTACTGTATACTTCTAAAATGTTTTTTTTTTACAACATGGAATGGATCTAGTAAAACTGATCTCTTGAAACAAAAATAAAATAAAATAATCTCCCCATTCACAGGCTACATAAATAACTTAATTTACTTGTAGGTAAGATTTCCCTTTGATTGAAATTAATCTGTGGTACCTACATGGGTATGGATTGATTACATGGATTTTTTTCCCCAACGCACTCAATCTAGGCCAAAGCCTTGGGATTCTTAAGCAGGCCGAATTTAACTTTTTCAAGAGAAGCCAAGGTCAATTAGGTTCTCCTACATAAAGTAACCAGGAAAAAACAGTGTTTCCACCCAGACAACCTTTCTTTAGAGTGACAGTAAGAGGAAGAACTTTATCATTTATAAACAGTTTTTCTTGCCTGCATTAACCACTATGAAATATAAACTCATTGCTATTTTTAATTATACAAAGTGTAAAACTTTGAACATAATGCTCTGAGGAGTATAGCATACTTTTTGATTCCCTATAGATTCATAGAGGGACAGTTAAAACATTGAACAAAATAAAGCCACTTTAAAAAGAATGCATATTACAGGTAGTCCACAATTTATAACCATAATTGAGTCCAAAATTTATGTTGCTAAGAAAAACAGTTGTTAAGTGAGTTTTGCCTCTTTTTACTACCTTTCTTGCCACAGTTGTTAAGTGAATCACTGCAGTTGTTAAGTTAGAATCACAGCTCTTAAGTGAATCTGCCTTCCTTATTGACTTTGCTTGTCAGAAGGTTGCAAAAGGGGATTACATGACCCTGGAACACTGCAACCATCAGAAATATGACTCAGTTGCCAAGCATCTGAATTTTGATCATGAGACCGTGGGGATACTGCAACAATTGTAAGTGTGAAAAATGGTCATTTACCGTATTTTTCGGAGTATAAGACGCACCGGAGTATAAAACGCACCTTAGTTTTGGGGGAGGAAAACAAGGAAAAAAGAAATTCTGCCTCTGCCTACCAGCATCAGGATCAGCGGCGTCCTCACTTCCACTCGGATTTTGATAATGAGCAGCACAGATCTTTTTATCCATTTAAAACAAACCCTATCATGCTACGCGCATTTAACTGGACTGAGTGAGTGGGGTGGTAGATGATTTTCATGGGGGCAGAAGAGGGACTTGGCACCGAAGACTCCGCTCCCGCGATGCCCCCGTCTTCCTACCTATAGCCATAGGCGTTGAAAGCCTGGCTTTCTCGCAGCAAGGCCCTATAGAGACAAAGCACTTCAGTTCTCCTGGACGCTGCCATCTCGTAAACACAGTGCTGGGCTTCCCGGCAAGCCCCCTGCATCTTTGCTGCCTCTGTTGGAGCCTAATTCCGCAAGCGGCCCGGGGAAGCACGGATGTTGGGACTCGGTGGCGAAGCGGGCGCTGCGCAGGTGGTGTAAGGCAAGGCGGCTAGCCGCTCTGCCTGCTCCTTCTCCGGACGACCCAGGCGGAGGGCGGTCGGCTTCTGCTCCTGGCCCAGGAGGAAAGAAAAGGTGAGTCTGCGGAGAAGGAGGGCGCGCGGCTCTGAGATGTGCATCGGGGAACCGGGTAGGAAAGCATTTTCAGGTGGCAGCGCTGGCTGGAACCAGCTGCCGCCTGAAACGCAATGCACTTTTTTGGCCTCCACACACTCCATTTTTGGAATCGGGGAGGGGATCGCAGGTCTGCTGCCCGAAAACGCTTTCCTCCCCATTCCAAAAACGGGGCATGCGGAGGCCAAAAAAGTGCTTCGCATTTCACCTGAAAATATTTTCCTACCCGGTTCCCCAATGCACATCTCAGAGCCGCGCGCCCTCCTCCTTCTCCGCAGACTCACCTTCTCTTTCCTCCTGGGCCAGGAACAGAAGCTGACCACCCTCCGCCTGGGTCGTCTGTAGAAGGGGCAGGCAGAGCGGCTAGCCGCCTTGCCTTACACCTCCTGCGCAGCGCCCGCTTCACCAAGTCCCGACCTCTGCGCTTCCCCAGGCTGCTTGCGGAATCAGGCTCCGACGGAGGCAGCAAAGATGCAGGGCGCTTGCCGGGAAGCCCGGCACCGTGTTTACGAGATGGCAGCGTCCAGGAGGACTGAAGTGCTGCGTCTCTATCGGGCCTTGCTGCGAGAAAGCCAAGCTTTCAATGCCTATGGCTATAGGTAGGAAGACGGGGGCGTTGCGGGAGCAGAGCCTTCGGTGCCAAGTCCCTCTTCTGCCCCCATGAAAATCATCTACCACCCCACTCACTCACTCCAGTTAAATGCGCGTAGGGTGATAGGGTTTGTTTTAAATGGATAAAAAGATCTGTGCTGCTCGTTATCAAAATCCAAGTGGAAGTGAGGATCCCCGCCGCCTGGAACCGCCCGAAAATGCGACGCACAGAGGCATAAAATGTCCGAAGGGTGGGGGCCGGCGGGTAGCGGGCCTACCTTTGGAGTATAAGACACACCCAGATTTTTACCCTCTTTTTAGGGGGAAAAGGTGCGTCTTATACTCCGAAAAATACGGTAGTCATTTTTTTCAGTGCTGTTATAACTTCGAACGGTCACTAAATGAACTGTCGTAAGTCAAGGACTAATTATAATAAGACTACAGGTAGTCTTTAGGTTATGATAATTTATTCAGTGATCAAAGTTACAATGGCACTGACTTACGACAGGTCGGAATTCCAGCTGTTGCAGTATCTCTGCAGCAATGTGATCGCAATCTGAGCGCTTACACCCAGCTCACGATTACAAAATTGCAGTAAGATATGGTTACATGATTGTAATTTCCAACTTTCCCTGTCAGCATCTCACAAGTGAAGTCAATGGGGAAGCTGGCAGGAAGTCAGAAGTTTCAATCACATGAAGTTTCCATTTAACAATGGCAACTGGGTCTGCTGGAATTGCCATCGCTAAGCAGCCAGGTCATGTGAAGCTTCGCAACAGAATTCCTGTTCCTAATTGCCTTCATAACCTGAGGATTACTTGTAGTACATCAACTTCTCCAATTAAGTGCATATTTCCACCAAATTATCTTACGACCAAAATATTTTTTCTCTATTAAATTAGAACAAAACAAAATAGGACCATTAATATTTTAAAGCCCTCCCTCCCATCTTTATCTAGAATATAAAGCAATGGAGATAGGGGGAATTGAATAAAATGAATGTCCTTTGCAGAACGATCCATAAACATGATGCCCCTACAGAAGAAAGTATGTGACCACAGAGGACCTTGAAAATAATTCAGATTGTCAAATAATGTAAAAGAAGGATCACTCTGAATAAATTGAATAGATGAAAACTATCTATAAATGTACATATGCTGATGATACAAAAACTGAAGTTATTCTCTAAATTAAGGGCAGGTAGATTGTGGACCTGTAAGTCATTTAGCCTCAGGGTACATTTGTATAGCATCTGACTGCTTTCTAAAATTCAGTGATGTGAGTGCTGAAAATATATGGTGTAGAAAAAGTTAAAACCGACAGTATAATCCTTAAAATGGGCTTTATACAATTTGAAAAGCAAAGGAATAAATCATTACCACCCTCAAATGGGAGGAAATAAATAATAAAGGCGGTTAGGGCATTGGGTATAGGAATAGAGAGGTTGGCCAAACCTATCAGATTCGAACAAGTGGACAGATTGTTGCTCGGGGAGGGCACCGGCTAATCCATATCACGGAGCTAGTAACACTGGAGATGGGGGAACATTGGGAGCTTATTCGGTTCGTGGTGGTAGCGACAGTGAAAGAGTCCCTTATCCTTGGGTTGGCATGGTTGGACAAGTGGGAGGGCGGTTTCCGGAAAGTTAGGATAGGGACCAGGCCTAATCCACCTCATGAGCGGGCCGTGGCCGGAGTGGTGGTTGACCTTGCATGGTGTAAGGATCTGGCTGTGGCTGACTCTGCATTTCCCCAAGTATATGCCGATTTAGCAGAGGTATTCAGCGAGGCTGAGTGCGAGGTGCTACCACCTCATTGAGCCACAGATTGCGCCATTGAATTGTTACCCGGGGCGAAATTACCGAAACCCCAGATGTATTCAATGGCGCCAAAGGAGATGGCTGAGCTATGGAGATATATTGACAAAAATTTAGCTAGGGGCTTTATTCGGCCGAGTAGGTCTCATATGGCAGCGCTCGTGCTCTTTCGGGAGAAGGATGGCTCCTTAAGATTGTGTGTGGATTTCCAAGGCCTGAATGGTGTTTCTGTGGAACATCTCTACCCCTTGCCACTGATGAAAGACATGTTAGCCACCTTAGTGAAGGGCCGGTTTTTCACCAGGCTGGATTTACGGGAGGCTTATTATCGAGTCCGAATGCGACCGGGTGATGAATGGAAGACCACGTTCAACTGCCCGCTGGGGAGCTACCAGTTTCAAGTCATGCCGTTCGGGTTGCAAGGGGCCCAGCTGTGTTCATGCAGCTCATCAACGAGGTGCTGCATGAACACCTGTATCAGGGGGTCCTTGTGTACTTGGCGACATCTTGATATATACTACCACCATGACTGAACATGTTCAGTTGGTGAGGCAGGTGCTTCAAAAGCTCCTAGCGGCTAAGTTGTTCGTGAAGCTTTCCAAGTGCGAATTCCATCAAACCTGGTTGGACTATCTCGGCTACCGTATATCCAGCCAAAGGGTGGAGATGGACCCGCGCAAGGTCCAAACAGTGTTGGAATGGCAAGCCCCTCGGACAAGGAAACAATTGCAGAGTTTCTTGGGCTTCGCCAATTTTTACCAGCAATTCGTCCTGTCATTCGCACGGGTCGCTTTGCCCTTGACTGATCTGTTGCGGACTAAACATACAAACACCAAACCCAGACCGCCCTTAGCCTGGACAACAGAATGCCAACAGGCATTCGAAACCTTGAAAGCCCTCTTTGCGAGGGAACCTGTATTGAAACATCCGGACCCCGAGCAACCATTTGTTGTGCAGGCTGACACTAGTGACGTTGCCGTGGAGGCGGTGTTGTTACAAAAGAACATGGATGGGCATTTACAACCCTGTGCTTATACATCCCGGAAGCTAACTCCAATGGAAAAGGGTTGGGCCATCTGGGAGAAGGAGGCTTTCGTGGTGAGGTGGGTGTTACTCACTTGGCGACATTTGTTAGAAGGGGCTCAGCAGGCATTTGAGGTGTGGATGGATCATAAAAATCTCGAGGCTTTACAAACACCACGGCGCCTGTCACCAAAACAGGTAAGATGGGCGCAGCATTTTGCCAGGTTCAGTTTCACCCTCAAATACGTTCCTGCTGGGAGGAACTTTCTAGCAGATGCTTTATCGCGTATGCCCCAATACCATAGTCGTCAGGAGGACGTAGTACAAGCCATTATCCCACCACCAAGCCAACAAGCAATTCAGGGAGCCGGGGCAGTCACTACCCATAATCTCATTAAAGAACTGCAGACAGCTGTCTTAGATCAGTGGTTCCCAAAGTGGGCAGTACCGCCCTCTGGGGGGCGGTGGGATGACTTAGGGGGGTGCTAAGAGGCAAGGGGGGCGATGGGGGCGTTAAGAGGCAAGGGGGCGGCAGGGAGGCGCTAAGAGGCCACGTGGAAGGCAGGAAAGCATGTCGGGGCGGCGGGAAAGGGAGGTAGCAGCCTACTCCCTTCCCGCAGCCCTGCCATGCTTGGCAGCCTTCCATGCAGCCTTCCCGGCGGTCCCCCACACCCGCTTGCCTTCTGAGGTCGATGTCCAGCCTGGCCAGTGGGTGGGCGGCCCTTGGTGGAAATGCAGACCCTGAGAGGGGTGGCGGAAGGGCAAACGGATGTCCCGGGGCTGCTGCACATGCGCCCGCCCCGTTTCTGCAAAGGCAGAGCCCCCCCCTTGCAGGGCGATCAAAAGAGGGGAGGGGGATGCTGCAGAAAAGGCCGCCTTCCATCCGTGCCGGCTCCGTGGTGCTTGGGGCTCCAAAGCAGCCCACTGGCTTCTCACCCGGCCACCTGCCTGCTCTCTTTGCGGATCGGCCCAGCCGACTGCCGGCGACACTCTGGGAACTCGGCCCGCAGCGCCGGGTTGGAAGCCAGTGGGCTGCTTCGGAGGCCCAAGTCCCGCAGAGCCAGCACGGGAGGAACGGGTGGAAGGCGGCCTTGTCTACAGCATCCCCCTCCCCTCTCTAGATCGCCCTGCAGGGCTCTGCCTTTGCAGACATGCGCCGGGTGGGAAGCCAGTGGGCTGCTTCGGAGCCCCAAGTCCCGCGGAGCCGGCACGGGAGGCAGGCGGCCTTTTGTACAGCATCCCCTTCCCCTCTTTAGATCGCCCTGCAGGGCTCTGCCTTTGCAGAAACGGGGCGGGCGGTTTGTATGGAGGATTGGCAGGGGGGGGATGCGTGGCCCTCCGGGATAGAGAGCGGGGCAAGAGAAGGCACAATAGGCTGCGCTGCCCCAGCCCCGCTCAACCGCGCTTCTTCCAGCCTATCCACCCCACGGTGCCGTGAACGAGACAATCGGCTGCACCTCCCCGCCTGGCCTTCCTCGCCGGGCGCTGCTGCACCAGCGGCTCCACCCTGCCTAGCTCCACCTGCCGCCACTTCCCGTGAACTTCCTGGGAGACGGCCGGAGTGAGGTGCGGGCGGAAGCACGTGGGCCCGGCCGGTGCTCGGCTTACCTTCCTGGCGAGGCTTGGAGACCACCCGGCACGCCCATCCGCCGGTTCTCCAGGCAGCGCCACTTTCTCCCTGCCCTGCCAAGGCCCCCGCCAGCCTGGAGACCGCGCTCTGGGGTGGCACATGACAGGGGACGCGCCACTGCCGGGCCGGAGCGCGGTTGCCACTGCCGTCGCCTTCCCGGCTTCGGCTCCGGGAACTTCGCGGGCCGGGAAGCGTCGGGGCACGCACCTATGGAGCTCTACCGGCCTCAGGGGTCCGCCGGCCTCCGGGCTGGTGGGGGCCTTGGCGGGGAAGGGAGAAAGTGGCACTGCCTGGAGAGCCGGCGGATAGGCGTGCCGGGCGGTCTCCGAGTCTTGCCAGGAAAGTAAGCCAGAGCACTTTATTCCTTCTCCCGCTGCCGAGGAAAGAGAAAGAAAGATTGGAAAAGGCATGGATGTTTCTCATGTGCATTCACACATTCAGGGACGCCCTCACTTTCTCTCCTCCAGATATACCTGCACACATGGAACCGTTTTATAAGCCATAAACTCTATGTCAGGAATCCCCCATCTTGGGAGTTGGTGAGTAATTTGGAATTTTAGGAGCATCTCATAGCTGCTGTCACAACCACCTTGGGGGAGGTTGCTTTCTACTGCAGAAGAGAGAGGAAAGAAGAAAGAAAGAAAGAAAGAAAGAAAGAAAGAAAGAAAGAAAGAAAGAAAGAAAGAAAGAAAGAAAGAAAGAAAGAAAGAAAGAAAGAAAGAAAGAAGGAGAGAGGGAGGGAAGGAGGGAAGGAGGGCCATGTCTATACAAGCAAAATTGGATGGGAAGATAAAGAGTCTTCAGATATGCACATTGGGGCCAAGGTGATACAGAACAGAAGATGGTAGGAAGGAAGGAAGACAAAGAAAGAAAAAAAAAGAAAGATGGTAGGAAGGAAGGAAGACAGAAAGAAAAAGAAAGAAAGATGGTAGGAAGGAAGGAAGACAGAAAGAAAAAGAAAGACTTATGACCACAATTGAGCCCAAAATTTTTTGCTAAGCAAGAGCGTTAAGTGAGTTTCACATTTTACAAATTGGCCACGCCCACCCGGTCACCTGACCATCAAGCCATGCCCACTTGGTGGGGGTGGGGGGCACTGAGGATGAGTTTGTAGCACCAAGGGACTGAAAAAGTTTGGGAACCACTGTCTTAGATGATCCATGGCTAAAGAAAAATCCGACACTGTGTACTCGGCGGGACAGCGTCGCTTGGAAAGGGGACAAGCTATATGTACCGGTTACTCTACGGGCCACAGTACTGCGACGGTGTCATGATGTGAAACAAGCCGGCCATTTCGGTTTTCTGAAAACACTACACCTGGCCAAACGGCAATTCTGGTGGCCTCGGATGCGATCGGAGATCGAGGAGAATGTACAAAGCTGTCCGGTCTGTGTGATGTCCAAAACAAAACCAGGAAAACTGATGGGGCTGTTACAGGCCGTGGCTGATCCCGTCCAACCATGCGAAGAGATCGCCATGGACTTTATTGTCGACCTACCTAACAGCAACGGACATACAATTACATGGACGGTCACTGACTTATTTTCAAAGCAGGCTCATTTTATACCATGCAGAGGGATACCATCTGCACGGAAACTTGCGACGATGTTTATTGGACACGTCTATCGCCTGCACGGGGTGCCCCAGCGTATTGTCTCAGATAGGGGGGTTTCAATTTACCACCTGGTTTTGGCGTGATTTCGTTCGGCTAATCGGTTCTACCCAGGGTTTAAGTTCAGCATTTCATCCCAGTACCAATGGGGCTGTCGAAAGAGCCAACGCAATGGTAGAACGTTATCTGAGATGCTACATCGGGTACCAACAGAAGGATTGGGCCAGCCTCCTTCCGTTTGCGGAGGTGGCATATAACAATACGGTCCATGGGAGTTCTGGGTTTACTCCTTTCAGAGTAGTGAATGGGATCGAGTTTGTGGCCATACCCGAGTGGGCCCCTGACCCCCAGGTTACAAGAACCCCAAAGGAATGGGCAGAAACGATACAGGAAGTCTGGGGACAAGTAAAAAAGTCGTTACAACATGCGGCTGAAACCTATAAGGTTCAGGTGGATAAAAAACGAGCAGTATCCAAGCCCTTTAAAGTTGGAGATCTAGTGTACCTCTCGACTAAATATCTTAAGTTGAAAATACCATGTAAAAAACTGGGCCCAAAATATCTAGGCCCATTTCCTATCATCCGGGTAATTAATCCAGTAACTGTAGAACTGCGGCTCCTGTCCCTTCTAGGCCGGGTGCATCCTGTGTTCCATAGTAGCCTATTAAAACCCATAGATGCTTCTACCAGGAGACCCATGCCAAAACCCCCCTGGCCTGTAGGAGTAGACTATTATGAAATAGATAAGATCTTAGACTCTCAACTTTATAGGGGTAAGCCACAGTATTTAGTCCGGTGGAGGGGTTACCCCGCATCTGAAGCATCCTGGGTGGCGAGATATGAACGCTGAACGCCTTGTGCGCCAGTTCCATTGCCAGTATCCGGGTAAACCGTGGAAAGGGTTAGGTACGTGCCAGGCTATGGTCACTAACACCTCTCTATTATGTCTTCCAAGTGGACCTCTGGTAGAGGGGAGCCGCCTGTCGAGCCCTGTCCGTGGGCTCACCATACCTGGGGGGGGGAAGCGCTTGGGACATGACGTGAGCCAGCTGAATACCCGACTCCCAGCTGATTTCTCCGCGCTGCTGCACAACCCCCAGCTGAGTTCTCTGCTTGTTGACTGCTTGTTGAAAGCGTGGAGAGGAGCTGAGAGGAATGCAGTGGAGAGCTGAGAGGAAACCAGATATTCAGCCACCGGAACTGTGATTGCTGGGGCGGATGGTGGTTGGTGTGTGTGTGTGGTTATCGGGTGATTGGGAGGTGGAGTGCACATTTGAAAAGCAGCGCTGGAAGGCAGAGCTCCCAGTGCTGGCTTTACATGGTCGTCTTTGATGTCAACTCGCTTCGTTCTGAGGCCAGGTCTGTTTGATGGAAGTAAACACTTGATTTTGCCGCACTTGTGGTCGCATTTGTTATTTTTGCCAGACCTGCCCTGACAGGCTGAGAGGAAAACCAGTCCCACCCATGCATGTGACATGGCACATCCATTTTGGATGACTTTCTCTCAAAATATTAAGTGCAGTTCATGACTCAAAAAGTCTCACAGATTATATTTCAACTACTTTTTTGGCCACTTGATATTACAAACATTCTTCAAACACAATCTCAAGTATAATATATTAGCAAAAAATCCAGAAAAATTAATCTAAACTGGTAAAAGTCTTTCCAAGCCATTTGTTCTGCCCCAGCGATGAGCCACCAATAATACGCACACACAAACTGCAAAACACTGTTCTTTTACTAATAAATGTCTCCTAATAACTTCTTAGAGCCGAGGTGGCGCAGTGGTTAGAGTGCAGTACTGCAGGCTACTTCAGCTGACTGCTAGATGCAGTTCGGCGGTTCAAATTTCACCGGCTCAAGGTTGACTCAGCCTTCCATCCTTCCGAGGTGGGTAAAATGAGGACCCAGATTGTTGGGGGCAATATGCTGACTCTGTGAACCGCTTAGAGAGGGCTGTAAAGCACTGTAAAGCGGTATATAAGTCCTTCTTAGGAGCAACATAATACTTTGAAAACAAAATAAAGGCAGAATAGGGAGTTCCAACTCTCCGCTGGTAAATGTCTAATCTTTAACAGCAGGCCGGAGTCCAAGAGATACTACGATCAGGTCTGACTGTATTTGGCAATACTCCCAGAGCTAGGAATGCAGGAAATAAGACCCGTACTGGAACAAGTAAACGAGCAGACTGGAATCACAAAGATCAAGAGGACTATTAAACGTTGTTTCCTGCAAAAAGGCTCAGCGTGGACAGGGCTTAAATAGTCTAAGGGTGTGGCCACTTAGCCTGCAGCTCTACTCTCGAGGAGACCTCTTCCTGAGTAGCCACTCTTGTCTTCTAGCAGCCCTGCGTGCCCGAGCATTGAGAAGAAGAGGCTCCTCCTCTTCTTCGCCCCTGATGGGCTCCTCAGGAGGTACAGAAGGCCCTGCTTGACTCTCAGCCTCCTCGCTCTCTGACTCGGGTGCCAGGTGCACGGGCCGATGGTACCGTGCCACAACCGCCTCATCCTCCTCCTCACTCTCTGACTCGGGTGCCAGGTGCACGGGCCGATGGTACCGTGCCACAATCGTCTCATCGTCCTTGAGATCCATGATCACCGGCACGGGACGCTGGCGGGCCACAACACCATTGTTGTTACCAGATCAAACTCAAGCGTATTCGTTTCATTTACATTTTCTCCTTTCCTCAAGGCAATATACACAGCACTTCAATTTTTGCACAAGCCGCAATTCATAATGCCAAGTATTATGGACAAACATGAGCAGCCATATTGCCAGTGATCTGCAATTTCACCTTGTTTACATTACATTTCTGGTGCAGTCATCCAGATTATTTTTTATCTCAGACCCTATTTAGAGCCAGAGTGAGAAACCTACAACATTTCAGATTTTCTGGATTCCAACATAATCCACCAGATTTGGTCAACCATCAACCACAGTGGGAACTGTAATCTAACTTTTGGAGTGTGATAGTGTCACATAACCCTGGTTCTATAGGCAATGCATAGGCTTTTGGCTTCTGAAGTCATTCAAAGTGTTAGCTTTAAACTATTAAGCATTTGAAGGCATAACACGTAGATTTTTATAGAAATTCCTACTTCAGGGAGAAATTATGTGTCTACTTTGGTGTTTCTCAACCTCAGCAAGTTTAAGCTATGTAGACTTCAACTCTCAGAATACCCCAGCCATATGGAGTTGGAAGTCGACAAAGCTTAAACTTGCTGAGGTTGAGAAACATTTATCTAGCATGTTTAACCTTAATAGGGAACCTGAAAGTATCTCTCATATGAGATCAAAGGAGAGGATGGTGTTTTTCAGGGCATGCCTCAATACTATGAACAGTTTAATTTCAAAGACCTGAATAGCACCCTCACCAAAACAATCTTTTGGAGAAAGTTAACACAGAGCTCTTCCCCATAATTTTTAATCAATAAGGAACATTTTAAAAAAACTGTTTACTAGAGGTAAGATATGCAGAAACAGTAATTTATATACTGTAGTAATTTATATTTCAGCTTTCTGTAAACCACCAGCAATCCTTGTGGAGCTGGCAATGTAAATTCATTTCAAATACAGCAATAAATTTCAATTCTTCAGATACTTAACCCCATATTCATGAACTTGCTCATCGCAGAAGTTCATAGACATGATCTAGATAGATTAGTTGCTTCACTGCAAATGAAATGAAGTTATACACAAGAAATCTGTGTGTCTCTGTGTGTATGTAGATATATGTAACAAATGCACCTCAAATCTCAGCCACTGCATAGTAAAACATACATAAAATTAATAAAATATAACAGGCAGGGAGGGAGGGAGAGAGAGAGAGAGGGAGAGGAGAGAGAGATTAAATTCTAGGCCTTTTTGAATAAAAAAAATTGGTCATTATCTTCATACCAGCCTTAAAACTGGGAGGTACTTGCTCAGTGTGATATAACTATCTTATCTGGCCTGCTGGTTCTTAGTTCACCAGTTCCTTTCTTAGAGGAAGGCTGCAGTCCAGCTGTTGAATAACCACAGAGCATTTAATTTCAGATACAGAACTGAGCATCTTAGGCTTCTGAAAATGCATAGACACATGTCTACTTCAATAAGTTGAAACATGCTGAAATCAGAAGCATTGCCTATATATATATAAGGGTCTTAATTCATTCCATACTTGGACCAAACAAAGGTAATGTTAAAAATGACTATTTAATTTATGCAGCTTCTCCTAACCCAGAATGTCCAAATTGTCAAGAAACAGTACTAGGAATAAAAATTAATTACTAAGATGCCGCTTCAGTTTGCCATAAAATGTACTTTACACGCTATCTAAAGAAAGTTATTCCATTGGGTAAAAGACGGTTCTTCTAAAAATCAACACCTTAGAACCAAGATATTTGGCTCTACTCATCTGGACATGAATAAGGTACTGGTTTCTTTGCTTACAGAAGGAAAGGCAATACTAGGAAGATAGCGTTTCCATATTACTATTCCAAACCATTACGTAAATAAATGTTCAGACTTATTGCATTTCATTGGCCTCTGAAGCTGGAACATCATATTAGATTGTGCTAAGGAACACAAATTTCTTCCCAGACTGCCATATTTGCTCGGAAAAACACTACAGAGCATATGTGGGAGGAAAACAGGAGAAAAGCAATTCTACTGCATATGAGATGAAAACCGATGTTTACAGATCTCCATGTCTATAGCCATGGGAATGGTATACTGTATGTGTACACATCTAATGTGTCATCTGATTGTCATCCTTAAAAATACAACATATACCCTGCTGATAATTATATTATATTCTCTAGCAATCTCCAGAGGAGTGTGGATAAATCTTTGTGTGGTTATTACTACAATGTCACTTTGGCTCAGAGTACAGCAATAGCAATAGCACTTAGACTTATATACTGCTTCACAGTCTTTGCAGCCCCCTCTCTCTAAGCAGTTTACAAAGTCAGCCTATCATTTTACCGACCTCGGAAGGATGGAAGGCTGAGTCAACCTTGAGCCAGTGAGAATCGAACTGCTGGTAGTCAGTAGAATTAGTCTGCAATACTGCATTCTAACCAGACCCGAAAACCAGATGGCCAGCGGGAGGCGCGTGCGCATGCGCGGTGGAGCTGAGCTGGGGCGACGGCTCACGTGCCCGCAGAGAGGGCTCTGCATGCCACCTGTGGCACGCGTGCCATAGGTTCACCATCATGGATATAGACTGATAGAGTCTATAATCAATTTACTGAATGTGTTTGACATTTCATCTGCAATCATAAACCTACTAAGAAATATGTCCATGACTAACTAAGAATTTATTTCTGGGCCACTTGTACTTCCAGATTGCATTTCTAATAAGGTGAGTGGAAAAAAGGCAAAATTATATTGTGATATACACTCTGTGCCTGTGTATTAAGAATTCAATAACAATAGATGAAATGGGCCATGATCTAGGAAAATTTCAATTTGCAACTCAATTAATTATTTGATATGATCACAAACATACAATATCAAAATAAAAATCACAGTCTAGGTTGACTGAGAAAATTGATATATTCTACCAATAAAAAAAAACCTGAAAATTGATTTAGAAGAAAGAAATTGAATTTATTTGTACAATGCCTATATAATTATGTCCATGGATGGATTCAGTTATTAGCATTGCAAAGGAACAACATATTCTACTTTCTCAGCAATATGCATAATTTTACCACCAAGTATCATCATTGTAAACTGCCCAAAGTCACTTTAGACAGCAAGATGGGTTGCAAATAAATTTAATTAATAAATAAAATAAAATTATTTTACAGAGGATAAGATAGTGAAATGATAAGAATCTTCTTGAGGATTTTAAACAAGGATTCCCATATTCATGAGTTTAATACAGTGGTGGGATTCAAATTTTTCTACTACTGGTTCTGTGGGTGTGGCTTGGTGGGCGTGGCTTGGTGGGGCAGCACCTTGCTGTGAGTGCCATCAAGTTGGCCACGCCCACTCAGTCACATGACCCCAAGCCACGCCCACAGAACTGGCAGAAAAGGCAGCTTCTGCGGCCTGTCCCTTTATGGTCCCCCTCCCCCTGCATCGAAGTACCTTAAAGGGACACCGTAGTCCAGCTGCCTTCCGAGCAGCTCTGCTGCGACATCGTCCCTCCGGCGCAGCAGGCCATTCTCCTGGCCGGGTCTGGCAATGGGGTGCGGCCGTGCACGCGCACAGGCAGGCAATGGGGTGCACAGCTGGCAAGAAGAACAGGCCGGCGACGGGACTTCAGGCCTCTTTTTCGGCCTGTAGTTTTCGGCACAAGAAGCCTACAGCCACCGTCTCTTTTTCGGCACGAGAAGCCTCTTTGCCAGCCGGAACCAAGCTGGCAGCGGTGGCTGGAGGCTTCTTGTGCCGAAAAAGAGGCAATGGCTGCAGGCTTCTTACGCCGAAAACTACTGGCTGAAAAAGAGGCCTAAAAAAGTCCCGTCGCCGCCCTGTTCTTTGTGCCGGCCACGCACACACACACCATTGCCTGCCGGTGCCGTTTGCGGCCAGACCCGGCCAGGAGAACGGCCTGCTGCGCCGGAGGGACAGCGTCGCTGCTCGGAAGGCAGCCAAAAACTACCTGCGGCTGGAGGCTCGCCGACTGAGCCTCACCAGGGACCCCCAGCAAGGTGCAGACGAAGGTGAGCGAGGCGGAGGGCGAGCGGGCGGCGGCTCCGGGGCAAGGCTGGAGCCGGGGAATGGCGCGTTCCCCAACCCGGCCAAGGCGAACGGGCGGAGGCTCCGGGGCAAGGCCAAAGCCGGGGAATGGCACGTTCCCCGACCCGGCCAAGGTGAACGGCAAATGGGCGAGGTGCGGAGGCGAGGTGATTAGCTGGGCCACATGGCGAAGGCAACATATATAGGGCTGGGTGGGCGGAGCGGGATGAGCGAGCGGCGACTGGGCGGGCGGGGGCCAACCAGATGTGGTATTTGCCGGTTCGGCAAACCAGTCCAAATTTCCGCTACCGGTTCGCCTGAACCGGTCCGAATCGGCTGAATACCACCTCTGGTTTAATAACAATCTAAAATGACTCCAACCACCAAATAAGATTATTGAAATGAGGAAGTTAAGGGTAAGCAAAAGTTGATTTGAGGGGAAAAAATGTGAGCTCTATTCAATTTTGGTTTTCAAATAACTTTCCGGCTTCTTTTGTATTAAGCTTAATTTATTACCTGTTGGGATTTCTAATGAAAGAACAATTCTATAATTTCTTTAATTCTGTCTACTCATTTTATCTGTTGTCTTTCTCTTCTATTTTTTATTTATTTATTTTATCCTGCCTTTATTTGTATAAATAATTCAAGGTCATGAAAATATGTAAAGTTCTTTCCTCCTCCTATTTTCTCCACAACAACTTGAGGTGAGTTGGACTGAGAGTGAGTGAGTGGCCCAACATTATTCTGGATCATCTGCAGATGTCACATTTGCAGAGTATGAAAATTTCTCCCTACTGAACATAATCTCTGTCTTCAACTGACCCAAAATTGACTGGTTCTTCTTATTATAACAGTATCCTGATCCATAATTCAAAGACATCTATTTTCTTTCTCTCACTATTCAGTTTCCAGCCTACAAAGCCATATATTACCAATATAAAGTTTTATTATTTTGATCTTTTTTGTCATAAAAGCATTCCCATTATTCATAGCCTTATGAAAGTTTTTTGCTGTACAAAATTTTCTCATCTTTATTCATTATTAAGCCTAAGAAAAGTAACCATCATTTATCACTATCATTTCTTTACATCAACTGTAAGTTCACTAACAATGGTATTATAGTAAGTCCTCGTTTTGCTTTAGGACAGACTAATTTTTCCTCCAAATACCTCCATGAAATAATGGGCAAAATCTACTGTATCTGAAATAATCTGGGTGACTAATATAAATTAGGTGATTTGTGTCCATGATGTGTGTCATTTGCGTAATAACTTAATTACTCAAGTGACATTATTTATACAATTTAATCCAAACATAAATTAATGCCAGTGATCTAAATTCAGATTTAATGACATTTAGATTTAACATAATGCCTTTTCCACCGAAATGGCTCATTAAACTCAGGATTTACTGTACTCTTAATATTTAACCCAAATTTCATATCTTTTTAACTTTTACTTTCATAGTACGCTCTTCCAAGTCTATATTAGTTTTCAGCTAACAAAATGGTGTTATCTGCATAACTCAAATTGTTACTGTTTTGACCTAATATTTTGATTCCGTCCATTCTCTCTTACGATGCCTACAGAGACAATATGCATCTTTGTTTCATTCCCTTTCCTATCCTGAAGTAGTCTTTTTCAAATCCAGTTTTTACAATAGCTTCTTGTTCATTGAAAAAGTTTCACAGAATAATAATCATGTACTCCGTCATATCAGTTAGCCTTTATAATATCCACAGTGTAGCATGAGCTATAGAATTGTTTTTCAGCATCTTTTTCTCAGATTTTCTTTTAGATAAATACACTGAATCCTGTTCATTTTTCTTCTTCTACTCAATCATATCCGATTCTTGGAAACTGGATAAGTCCTGCAATATTCTTATCAAGGTTTTTCAGTAGTAGTCTGCCATTGCCGTCTTCCTAGAGCCGAGAGAATATGATTGGCTCAAGGTCACCCAGCTAGTTTTGTGCTGGCAGGATTAGAACTCACTGTCTCCCAGTTTCTAGCCTGATGTCTTAACCACTGCACTAAGGACAAATAGGCTGAAAAACAGCTTCTATCCCAGAGCAGTAACTATACTGAATTCTACTGTATAGTGTAATATTAATACAGTATCAAGGGTTTTCAATTCAATTGTATAGAATGTGAAGGATGAGTGTGTGTGTGGTTTTTTTTTATAGTTTTCTTATGTATGATGTACACTGAAGATGGCATTTAATTTTGTTGTACGAGGTGCAATGACAATAAAGTAAATTAAACTAATCTGGCTCTCATACTCATCTTACAGTCTAGCTCTGTATCATTCAGGTCCAATATTGTTGGCATAGTTGTGCTCTTTTTCTAGGCTTGTCCTGTATATTTGATACCAATTATTCCTGGTTTCCATAATCTGTACCTGGAAGTATCTCGGCTGCCTGAACTGCGCTTCTCCATCTTCTGTTTCTTATTATATAGTTGATTTGACTCTGATGTTGTGTATTTACTGATGTCCAGTTATAAAGCCTATGTTTATGTTGCTTTGGTTATTAGCACTGCTAATCTCTTTTGAAACATATTGATTTATCTCTTACAGTACTTTATTTACCCAATACAATTCTTCCTGTGATTCCAGATTTCTACCATTGCATCTATAATACTCACATATTTTATGGAACATTGATATTTATTGTACAGCCACTAATTGTAATAGATGTAATTTTTCTAATTGGGCTTTGTTCCAGCATGTATGGGCCAATGGTCTATTTTAGAATCTTTGCTACATGCCCTGAAATTATACCGTGTTATCAGGACCACCTGAATTCATTTAGATCCGAAATATCCTGTTTAGTATGCTTCATTTCAGTTTTGACAATTTCCCTTTTCCCCGGTTCATGCATCTCACATTCTGCGTTACAACTGTGTGTCTTTGAAAATAATGATTCTTTCAGCACTGGTTTCATCATCTCTTCCAAATGTGGTTTTGAGTATTTAACATTTTTTGAGTATTTTTTACTGGAGTGGGAAGGTGATGGGACCCATACTAAAATATTTCAACCAATGTCACATTGTTTTATTGGCACGAATTGCAGAACTATTTTGCTGTTGCCTTTTTCCATATTTGATTTTGGGCTTTTTTTCTCCTAAGTGGTGGTTTTTGTCATATTGTTTTCTAGTACCTGCAGAACATCCCTTGGGAGATTTTTCTTAGGTTTCCCTCTCCAGTTTTGACCTACCAGCAAAGGTAACTCCATCAGGAGCTCCAGCTCCTATGGGTGTCACTCTCAAGGCTATTGAAGCTACTGAGTCCTCTCATAACATTGGAAAGGTAATCCCCAGGGAATATAATCCTTTGCTCTTCAGCTACTTGGATCTCCAATTCCCGTTAATCCTAGCCAGCCTGGCCAATGACAAGGAGCTCCTGGATTTAGGAAATAAATTTCAGGGCTTTAGATTGTGTCAGTTCAAATTTCAATCTTGGAGAATATTAAGCAGGTTCTTTCTTTTATTTGTGAATGTTTTCCTAAACTGGATGGTAGAAAATCATGTTATGAAATAAAATATTCCAGCTCATTGCCTATGATATGAAATAGAAAAATAACAACTTTTACACATGTCTGACTAGAAGACAAATGCAGCAAGAAAACTGTTTTACTTGCCTTGAGGCTGAGGGAAAGAGATACGATATTAAATCAATACATTTACTTTAAAAGATGCCTTTCAGATTCTGCTCATAGGAGAAAGACAAGGTTAAAAATAGTTAACATCTTCAACTTCATTTTCATTCATCTATATTCTGTTCCCCTTTTTAATCCAGCCTTTTAAAACCCCTTTCCCCCCTTCCCCATCTCTCTTTTGTGCCAATGTCCACAATGAAAAGTGATTAAACCCAAAAATGCCATTTGAACAAATGGTAATTTTGTTTCCTTCCTTTCTGCTGGGGGAGATTTTGGCAGCACTTTTAATCGGTGAATAAAGAGCAAGCTAAGAATTCCTGGGAGGAAAAGGGAGGCAGCACTGGGCAGTGGGGGGGGGGAATCTTAGATCAGAATTTTTAATAAATATCCTATGGGTGTTGCCCGTTCCTCTGCAGTTCAGTTTCTTGCTTGACTGCGGTAAGAAAACACTGCATATAGGAACACAGTGCACTTCGCCACACAAGACAAACGCATACACCACCACCACCACACAAACAGAAAGGACCAGACTGCAGCAGAACTGCAGACCACGCATTCTGGAAAATACAAGTCATATGATCACTTCTCTCCTTCCCCCTCCCTTCTTCTAACTCAAGTTGTAAACAAGCTTGCAGCTGACTCAGAGCTATAACCAAATTCTTGGCTCTTGGCTCTGATGGGTGGGGCATGAAGGCAACTTTCAGAGAGGCACACAAATTATATTGGGGGGGTGGGGTGGAGGAAACAGTCACAAAAAAACAGCCAAAAATTCTTGATCTGCAGCCATTTGCCTCCTATCTCACAGAATGAAATACCGTAGACATTTGTAGGTACCATCAGAAATTAATTCTTTCATACAATTAATCTAGAACAGAGTGCAGAACAATGCATTTTTAATGTTCAAAGACCTGTATCAAAAAAGGGCAATCAAAGGGAAAACAAACTGTGAGATGCAAGAGAGTTTCTAACAAAAATCAATGGTTAGTTTTAAGGCTTAATTTCCAATTGATTCTGGCAGTTCTAAAAGCCATTTCAGCTTGTTTTTTCCCAGCAGAATAGCTAAAAGACCCTAACCTATCATTATTTGGGGTTTATTTTATTAAAGTGAATAGGAATGAAAAGGGAATACAGCAAAGGATACTGTGTGGTGGGTTTTTTCTCTTTTTGAAATGGTAAAATTCAGAAATATTTCTGATGTAGTGGAGGAATATTATGAATTAAGAAATAATAGAGTGAACTTCTCTTCAAAGTAGTCTCTATAATGGACAAAATTAAACCAAATTTCAGTCTGATATTTAAAGGGAGGCTAAAAATCCAGAGAGACATAATCCCAACCCATGTGATGAGAAACCTATTTAATACCTCCATGATTACACTAAGAAACACTATTAGTACTGATAACAGAGAGTATAGTTTGGATATCTTCCTTTCTGTTCAAGATCTGATGCCCATTCAGAATCAACTCCAGGATTAGCAGGAAGCCAGTAATATCCTGGCAGATGATTTGCCTACAGCTGTGTTCAGTGGTGATGTGAGAGCAAGATTAGGGAACCAAAATCCAGGGCCTTGAGCAGCAAAGTTTCTAAACACAGAAGGCCCTGTTTACTTCAAAATTACTAACACATGCTTCATCAATCAATTGTGCCAATCACTGGCATTTGGCCCATTTTAACTTCCAATGAAATATGTAAATTAAATTTACAATATAATTTGTTTTGGTAGAATAATGAAGATGTCCCTATGGCTTGGATTAACAGGAATATTTTTTTTTACATACATGATTTTATTGCTTCACACTACAGCATACTGCATAACAGATTACTACTCTGCCTGTTGAAATGTAATTAACTCTTGGAAAGCACAACATCGCTAGAAACACCAAGCAACTATCTTGTAGATGCTTAAGCAATACAACGTTATCTGAATGGATGTTATATACTTTACATTCTAGGAAGAAATAATGTGGCTGATTCTATGCTATTTGAATTAGGAAGACAAAGGCATTATGTTGCCAGATATCTAAGGCTAAAATAAAATTGGGCACTGACCAATTTACCATCTTGTCAAGGATACATATACACACAAGCTTCTGGTGAACACCACAGAGAACCCAGCTAATTTCTACAGCAGTTTTAAATAGAAACTTTTCTAAACTGTACAAAAGAGACCTCTGCTATTCTCCATATCACACACAATAAGTGGATCTGCTTCTCTTTTCTTCGTCACTCTCTGCCAATGTCCACTTATTACAACCACCTCAAATAATGGACGGGTGGCAAGCAAATTTTTATTTATTGTTCAACTAGCAAAATCACAATCGGCTCTTTACTCATTCCATTTGGCCCCCATATTATCTCCAAGAACAATAACTCTTTTTTTACATAATTACTCCAATTATAACCTTTTATTTTTAAAATATATGTTTCATTTGAGACGGTGTACTTCTATTCTTGAACTATTTTCCACAATACCACAAGAAAAGGTTTTTTTTAAAACAACAACAACACCACCATATCAGTTGAACTCAGTTCAAAAGAATCAACTAGGGAAACCTAAGTAGATCCTTTTCTTGAAGCTGAGGCCAACAGGGGAAAAAAAAATAAAACACAAGACAGATCATGGTTACAAATCCTTTCAAATATAATCCAAACTTACTTGGGGGGCCATCCTTTCCATTTCACCAGATATTCCACCTTACCCTATAGAAAAAGAGAAAGGAAAGGAAGTAAAATCAACAGTGCCATCAAGCCCTACAAAAACAGTTAGATCTATAAAAAATTCTAACAAACAGCACCCCTCAATTTGCCCATTTCTCTGCATTTATAATTAAACCTCTCCACACTCTGAGCTGCAATTCCTGGGCATGCCCTGGAGGCATATCCAAAGGCTTCCCAGGGCACATAAACTGCAAAACACCACAAGGGCAACAAATCAACCCATCTATACATGATTAAGAAGGAATGTTTAGAAATTGGGAAGGAAAAAAAAATCCTGCCTGCTAGATAGGATGACTGATTTGAGCACCTTGCCACTTTCATCCCTTTGCCTGCAAGGGCTTCTGGTACATCACACACAGGAGCTCTGTTTATAGCAGATTACAGTATAATTAATTAGGGGTCTTATGCAATAGTCTGAACACTGGGCTACACAGGAATGTTTCTCAGATTATCTAAGGTAGTGCAGATAATTGCTGGAATTGCTGCACAAGATTCCCAGCCTCCTCCCCATCTATAAACACACACTCATTGGTTCACAGTACAGAATGCCAGCCTACTCCTTACTTCCATCAACTGAACACAAGAAATCATGGAGAAAAAAGGCATACATGATTGCTTGTGTTTAGTTGATGGGAAGTAAGGAGGGAAGTGATGGTTTCATCTCCCACCACAATGGAAGGCCATCAGCAAAGATCTTTTTTAGCAAACAAGTATGAGGCAATAAAAGCGTTGAGCTGATATACTATTTTCCAGTTTATTAGGAAGCACTTGATAAACTGTTGAGTGAATTCTCTCCTAAAATTACTGATACTGTGCTTCATATTATTACAAAAATCCATACATTGTTTTTTTTTAAAAAGGATGCAATCCTCAACTCATACAATAATCTGACATTTTTCACATCAAAGAAACTCATTGATCAGCACAAATTACCTCTGAAAGGCAGCTAAATCATGCAGGCAATGATGAATATTTATGGCCTAAATAACTTGATAAAAATGAAACAAAAAAAATGAAACAATCATATTCAGGTCATCTTAGAACAATCTCAAATTTCACTAAAGCTGCTGAAAATAGCTAACCTTCTTCCAAGACATACAATTCCAATTTCTCTGTTCATCAGGATACTTTATGACTATAGAGCAAAAACGTGGGAAGCAAGAAAATGATCCAATCCGAGAGGCAGAGTTTTTTAAAAATATGACGTCCACCCATTTTGACATATTTATTCTTCCTCTAGCAGAAACGTCTACCCTACTCTAACACTCCCACTCTGCAGCAATCCTAAATTTGCAATCCAAGATACATTAGTTACTTGTCTGGAGGCGAGGTCTATTCAACTCAAGATATTTTGCACATGAGTAAATCAGACCTAGCACCACACTGGGGAACGCTGCAACAACCCTTGTGCACATTCCAACAGGGATATCACCACGTGATAAACGTGCAACAACCATCATTTCTCTGCACTCTTGCGAGTCAGCCCTCTCTTGGGCTTCCCTGGCGCCCCCTGCCGGCGGGAAAACGAGAAGTTCCGCCACGCCCCCCTACTCGCACTACGGCGTGTGTACAAACTGGGGGGCGAGAGGATGATGTACTCCGCTTCGCTCTCACTGTACCGCGCGGTGTTTTTTTTTTGCGTTGGGAGCAGAGCAAGAGCAGCTACCGCTAGAATAACGGTTTGTAATTAAAGGTCCCAAGAGGAGGCTTAGCAATGGAAGAAATCCCGCCTTCCAGATTCTTCCCTCCCTAAAACGCCGTTTATAGCCCTGCAGAATAAATGCGAAGTCGGCGCAGGGAAGCAGCACCCACCTTTCTTACGCGCTTCTTCCTGATGCTCTCCACAGCAAACACCTGCTCCCCAATAGCGGAAAGCTCCATACAGGGAGGAAGGAGGTGGCGGAGGCAGCGGCTGCTCGCAGATTGAGGGAAGTATCCAACTGCGCGCCGGCTATCGCTGTTTGTTTTCGCTCTTACTCCGGGCCCCCCCCCCCCCCCAGGGCGCAATCACGCCGCCGCTAACGTTCCATTTTAGAACCTGCGTAACATTTTCCCAAGCGCGCGCGAGAGAAGAGCGAGCGAGCCCCCGCCCTCCCCTTCTGGCCAGCACTAAGCTTGTCAGAGGAGCCGGGCGCACGGAAACCGCTCCTGCTTTAGACCTGCTCGAGCGGCGTGCTCCACCCCCAAGGAACCTGCGCGAGCGTGAGATAAGTCCCGATTCGCACCGCAGGCCTAACACAAAGGCCAGCCTTGAATTTGGCGCGCGGGGGGGGAGGGGGGGAAGACGCCAGGCTTTTTTTTTTTATTACTATGATTTCCTTCAGGGAAAGGGAAACAGGAGTGAAATAGCAATTGGGTGCTTCTCTCAATCTGCGAGGGGAAATTGGCGAAAAAGGCCGCCTCCTTTTTCACGGCTGGTGTTTTACCCACTGATGTTCGGTGTTGGCGCAGTACAGAGATCAGCCCTGGAGCGATGGCATCACAATTCTCACAAAAAGGGCGAAACGGCTGCAGGTTTTGTGCACATCTTTACCTGCGAGTATTCCATTATTGCACTGAGTTGTCCTTATTTTTGAGGAAGGTGCGCAGGAGCGCCCTGCAAAAACACTTGCATCAGCGACACCTTATTCATGAAATCCCATGGCTCTACTAAGTGAATGCGCTTTTCCTCTGTCTCAAAATGCATTTTGCGTTTTGCTCTGCAGAGGATAGCGAATCACCCATTCTTTAAACCAAACCTTATTCCGGTATCTGTATAATTGGCATCCGCAAGGTGGTAGTCGTGGGAAGTTTCTAGAACAGCAGTATTCAAAATTGAACCCAAAGGGAACGTCGTCTGTCAAGTTGGAGCTGCAAAAAAAAGGCACCCTCCCTGCAGTGCACCAACTCCGTTAACTCCAGTCAGAAATCACACGTTTCTGCCCCTCATTTTTCTTCTCCCGTCATGCGTTTTTGCACGACTTTTTCTGCAGCTAAAGACAGGCAGAAATTCCCGGTGTCCCGAGTTCTCGCATTGTTGGGAAAATCTGAACAGCGCAGGGTTTACTTGGAAGTAAATTCGATTAAATTCAAAGAATGTAGACATGAAAAGGATCGGTCCTAAATGTGTATCGGTGCCTGCAATTTTGCCTGCCCCTATCAGCATTTTTCACGTTCGTCATAATCCTAGGTGAATAATGTGGGTGAAAAACAAAATACATTTTCTGCAGCGGGCGATTGTTTTCATGTAACCGCCCCATTATATACATTTTTCAGAAGACGCCGTATTTTTTTTTTAAATAAAAGGCTTGCCATAAACGCTTAAAGGCATCATCCTGCGATGTTTACAAAGTCGGAACTTTCGTTTTCAACATATCCTTCTACGTGCCCTTATTGGCCCTCAGTTACCCGGAGGCCTTCCTTCCTAAGCCTTCATTGGCCTGGAGCTCCGTTTGTTTCCTTCCTTTGCACTCTAATTGGTCACGGACTAATTATTTTGGTTTAATTGAAAAATCCTCGACAGATGAACTCGGGATGAAAGTCAGCTCTGGCGCCACGCCCAAGGGAGATGACGAATGTCTCCTGGCTGGAGGGAGCTTGTCCTCTGCGAAAAAGGGGCAATAATGAGATATTTACTGAAGAAAGCCGCCTCGACAGGAGACTCTGCACAATTACAGTCCAGGCTGATATATTTTGCTACTCTGAAATCTGTAGTTTACATTACAATGACTGAGTTTATACGTGTCACTTTAAAAAACTACCAAGCAAACTCATTATAGCTTAATGTGATGTGTGATTCCAAAGACAGGACTGTGCCACTTGGATTAGAATGTTTATTATTCAAGGATGAACAAAATGTTCCTCAGTTTTTCTTCTCAACACAGACTCAGACAAAAGACTTGCCTCTAAAAGTGGGATTCTGGTTGTTAATCATAATACTCTGTATCTTCAACTCAATTTGAAACCATTCTGTTTCTTCTAACCAATTTCTCTTGCCCCTTTCTGGCCTCAATAAGAAGTGTAGATACTTAAAAAGTCCCATTTGTTTGGCTTTGATTCCATTGCATCTGATGAAGTGTATTTGGATTCATTTTATGTGAAAATAAATGTTTTGGTTTGACACATATACCAGGAATCTTGTGCTTGTTTTTTGTGAAAAACCAATGTGGCAACCTCCTTTGGGAATTTACTTTTTTAAATTGTTTATGGTTAGAGGAGAAGGGAGAATGCATATTTGTTGCTTGTTTGAATTTTCACAGACATCCTAAAAACCAACACCCATGCAGGATTGATGTTGACTAATCAATTGTATATAGAAAGCCACAAGCAAGACATGAATGCCATAGTTTAATGTGCTATCTATGAGAGGATATGGGTAAATTGGGAGGATTATCAATAATTTATTCAAAGTGTTGCATCCACATGCATTTCCCGTGATGGAATCAGCACCAAGCATCCTGGGGGAGTTGCTAGAGCTCAAGCATTATATCAAGGCCTACTGCTGATGTTTGTTCTGGAATAATCCATTCAACCCAGCACTTTTAAGAGAGCCAACAGCTGGATTTTATTTTTCTCAAATTCCCCAAATTTTACATAAAACAGACTGTATGACTGATTATGTGCCATCAAGGCATTGATTCCTAGCAACCACATAGATAGATTTTCTCTATGAGAATCTATCCCTAAACTGGTCTTTCAGGTCTCCCAACAATGCGCTAATAGCGACTGAAACTGAGTTCGTCCACTTTGTTTCTGTTTGTCCTCTTCTATTTCCTTCCACCTTTCCCAGCTTTTCCAGAGAGTCTTTGCATAATGTATCCAAAGCAGTATAATTTGAGCCTGATTATTTGTGCTGATATGTTCAATGATCCATTGTTTTAATTTATTGGCTGTTCGTGATATTCTCAGGAATCTTCTCCAACACCAAAGTTCAAAAGGGTCAATACTCTTTGTATCCTGATTCTTTAAAGTCCAACTTTCAGTTCCATATAATTTTACAGGAATATCATGGCTTGTAGAATTCTGATCTTTGTAGATATAGACACATCGCAGCATTTGAATATCTTTTTCCAAATCTCCTTCATGGCTGCTATGATTGTGTTACTTGTTAAAGGCTCCATTGTTTATTTAATAGCCCAATTTTCTGGGTTCATACAGTACATCTGGCAAAAATGTTTCTGACAAGTTTGAGGCTCTCTCTGTTGTGCAAGTACACCTTACGGAAAGGATTTTACAAAATTAATAGTTTGATCTATGTGGCTAGTGCTACTGGAGCGTGCCCTTTACTGTATAGTTGGAGTTCTCACTAAAGGGTGTGCTGGAATGCAAACTTGCTAGTTTCAGAACTATCTACTATTATACATCTCTTGATTGCCTGGTAAGATTGGGCATTGCAGACAACGTTTTGCAGTGATCCCAGTTCTTCCTGTTGTGCCATGTTCAGAAAATAATGCTGAGAGTTGCTGAGTTATGGTGCCCTTCTGGGTTTCATCATGTTTGTCATTCTGTTCAACATTTTGATTGAACCATTTGGGGAGGTCAACCAGACTTGTGGGGTGCTCCTTACCACCCATCTCTAAGGAAGTAGACAGAAACTTTGAAAGTTGCCTGAGTTTCAGAGCAGGCTGGATGAAGAAGCTAATATTAAATCAAGAACGAGGTGCTAATCATCATAAGGTTGTGTTCCCTTAGAAAGTTCCTTAATTGTTATTAGATTCCAGATGACGGCTGCGCCAAGGAAGCTTGGAAGAATTATTCCTGGTTTGCCAGTTGGAAACCCTCCTGAGCTCCTCAGATTTGTTGATGTGTTGGTTTATCTCATCTTCTGCAACATGGGGGACACTAAAGTAAGTATCTGAAAGCTGCAGTTGGTACAAAATAGTTCAGCTAACCTTATAACTGGCCTCATATGATGCAAAGATTTGCCCTGATTGCCCAGGGCACATAATTGCTTATGTGTCACAATTGAAGGTGTTGATTCTGATCATGAGGGCTCTTTAGCTTACTGACATTTCAAGCCCTAAATAGTGTAGAATCTGACTGGAGGTTGTTCAATTTCCCTCCATTTTTTAATAGCCCATCTTTCTGGCAGACCAGAAAGGCTTTGCCGTGAGTTGCTCCCGTGCCCTGGAACACACCAGCTTTTACCTTCCATTCTCTCAGCATTTCGGAAATGTACAAAGACATATCTCTTTTGCTAGATTTTGAATGGTTAGGCTATTTTAGATCAAAGTATTAGTGCTTTTGTTTGGTTTTTAAAATGTTGGTAGTCTCCTTGAGAACTTGCCAGAATAGAAGGGTGGGGTATAAATAAATAAACAGTTCTGGCATATTCAGTAAAGCATCATCAAACAATGTTTGGCTTAGTGAAATATGTGAATCCAGCCCCAGTCTGCCTAGCTAAAACGATTCCTTCCTTCCTTCCTTCCTTCCTTCCTTCCTTCCTTCCTTCCTTCCTTCCTTCCTTCCTTCCTTCCTTCCTTCCTTCCTTCCTTCCTTCCTCCCTCCCTCCCTCCCTCCCTTCTTTCTTTCTTTCTTTCTTTCTTTTCCTTCCTTCCTTCCTTCCTTCCTTCCTTCCTTCCTTCCTCCATCATCCATCCATCCCTCCATCCAACCACCCACCCACCCATCCATCCATCTATCTATCCATCTATTTATATTTCTCTTTCTATATATCATTACTCAAATCATCAGTAACTTGCACTGTTAGGGTGACTATTTTATTTATTTAAATTAGCATTATAGAACATGCAACTTTTCCAAGTTTATTAGTAAGACAATCTTTATGAAGGAGGTCCCCAGCATATACACAAGGAGCTCTCTAGCTTCTTGTCCTACATCTTTTAGGCTTTTATTTCTGTGCAATGATTTCTACATGCTGGAAGAGGAGTAGGTTGAACAATAAATGATTGTTTGGTTTAATATAAGGCAGCAGAAAGTTTAAATCTTATTTATTAGGGCTGTGCAAGCTTCGAAACTCTCTTGGAAGTTCTTGATCTACAAGCACAGTACTTCTTACTTATTCCTTACAACCGTCACCTTTTCTTTTTTTGCACGGCTGAAAAAAATGCTTCTTGATAGATGTTCCGTCTTAATAACTTGATTCATTAAAGCAGGGGCTTCTTTCTTAGGCTCCTGCAGAAGCCTAAAAAAAAGAGAGAAAAGGGCTACTTTAAGGAACAGCAGAGAAGGCATGTCCTTGTATTATGTGTGAGGTCTGAAGTATTTTTTCCAAATAATGTTGAGACCCTGCATAACTATAAGATTTATTATGCTGTTCTTAGGTTGATAGTAATAAGATTTGTAACTAAATTAATAAGGTTTCTAAGTCATAATTATGGCTTGACATGGTATGTGAATCTATCCAGTTATGGTTTATTCAATAAGTCAGGGTTAATCAACCTATGACTTAGTGTGATTAGCCAAGTCATAAGATTATTTATCCATTCATTCATTGTTTTTGTTGACTGCTCAGTCCCTAAGGACTCTTGGTGATTGGCAAGATACAGTTCTTGAAAAATCATGATTGAGTAATGTATTGCCTTGCCCACTAGATGGTACTTTGTCCCTTTGTGTGGCAGGCAGGCAGGCAGGCAGGCAGCAGCTCTCTTCCTTATGTTTGTTCTGGTAGTGGCTGCTTTGCTTTGTGCAGAAGCTTTCAGCGATGGCGCCATTTGCTCACATCCAAATGGCATCCGTGCATAATAGTGCACATTATCAGGAGGGAGAGGAGAAAAAGGAAAAGTGGTTGTCATTTTGACTTTTCGTATCAGGCGCAGAAGACTTTGTAAAACAGAATACAGCCAGGGTTCCAAAGAGAAGAACTATTTGTTCCCCACAGAAGACACTTCAGGTTTATTCAAAGACATTGTGAATTTATGCTGCAATTCCAGGGTACTTTTTGCATGACTATTCCTGCAGTTCCCTTACAAAGATTACAGAACGCCAACAGGGTATTTTGTAGCCTTATCTAGCCTAACTATTGTTTTGAACTCTTAAAATAAGTAATGATTCCTTCAAGTCAGCTGGTGATTTCATGAATGCACAGAGTATTTTTAGCAACAAAAGGGAGATGGTTTGTCTGTGCCCTGTTTGGGGATGTTTTTCAAGTGTGTCTTGCAGATCTTGGATGTCGCCCAGCTCTATCTTAACTACCAAGCCCAGATGTAGTCACATGGGTGCTAGCACATTTTAGAGAACAGCAAAAACAGCTGTAGAGAAGAAGAGCAGTGCAGCTTTCAAAGTATGAAAGAAAAAAAGAGTGCAAATACATTCATAAAATGGCTTGTGATTTCTGTGACTATTAATATGATCAGACTCCAGCTGGGTTTAAAAGCTGGGAGCAGGATGATCAGAGCCTGATCATATCAGGATGACTTTAGAAAAATACAAATGAAGGTGAGAGGTCCTTGGTGCTCTCTGAGCTTGTTTGTTTTCTTGCAAACATTTCATTGCCCAAACTAGGTAACATCATCAGTGCTGGCAAGAAAGCAAGCAAGTGTCTGCAAGAAAACAACGAGGCTCAGAGAGCACCAAGGACCCCTTCATTTCAACTCTAAGCTACAAATATTCTCCTTTATTGGTACAAATGAAGGTGCTAACAAGTTGAGGCTTATGACAGTTGCACAAACACATTCCTCGCAGTGAGCTATATCCAAAGTTGAATGAATAGATTCCTGGGAACATAGCAGGAATTCCTTTGCTCTCCCTGTCCTTGGACCTGCTCAGGCCTAAATATGCTCTATTTCTATAAGGACTGTAACTACTAAGAGTAGTCAACTTAATCCTGCGTAGCTTCTTCTCTGGCAACATTACACTGCTAACTAGAGCATACAAAACATTCGCTAGACCAATTCTTGAATACAGCTCTCCTGTCTGGAACCCGCACTGCATATCGGACATTAATACAATTGAGAGAG
>QLTV01004445.1:2354119-2365493 GCA_003457575.1 Thermophis baileyi
TCTTTGAGTTGGTTATTTACAAAGTTATAGAAGGCGCGGGTGGATTTCGTGCGTAGAAGGTTTTCTTCTTGATTAATGTGATAATTGGTGCATTCAGTCTGTTTTTGATGTCATAGATGTTTGTAGCGGCTTTTAAAGTTAGCAATGCAGCCAGTTTTATTTTTTCGCCAAAGAGATCTTTTTTTGGATTGAAGCTTCCTTATTTTTATGTTTTTTATTTTTATTTTTATAAGTTTCCTTATTTTTATTTTTATTTTTATTTTTATTTTTATTTTACCTACAGGAGTCTTATAGTGATTTTATGAAGAAGGTAGGATAAGGCGGATATGCATTGCCTTTTCCCCCCTGTCCTGCTCAGGAGCTTTCAGTACTGTAATACCATACCCCACAGGTCATTTGCTCCTCAGCCTGCTGTTTCCCTTTTTACCCCTCTTTCAGACTTTTGAGGTAGACACTGCAGCAAATCCAGAAATGTAACTTTTTTGTTATACCATGTATTACAGACTCTTGAAAGCCTGCCTCAAAACTTCCACTTCCTGTTTTTAAGGAGACCAGTTTTAAGGCAGAGCTGTTCAAACTGTTCATGCATTTTCATAGTGCATCAAGAGGTAGATGTCTTTTTATACTGCCATTTAGCAGCTATGATTGAAGTGGTCCACAAGCTTAAATAATAAACAAAATGATAAGCAACAGGGCTAAGTAATAACCAAACCATAGCAATAAACAAACAAACAATAAACAAAGTTAGCCACAGGGATTTTCTTGGCTTTCTATTTAGGCAGAATGCAAGAGAATAAGAATTTGCCTTATCATTAAGTCTTATCATTAACAGAAAACCCCTGAATTGCTGTAAGAAACACTGTTTGCAAACAATCTCTGTCTTTGATATCAAAGAACATCTGCGATGGAGTAATAAGCACAGTTGTAAAAATAACAGGCTTTGATTTCACTCCTCAGTTACATAAACATAACCACCTCCTATAGCCTTGAATACAGTATATCACACTTTCTGGTGCCTTCTAGCCAGTAAAACTCACTCACTCTCTCTCTCTCTCTCTCTCTCTCTCTCTCTCTCTCTTCCCCCTCCCTCTCCCTCCCTCCCTCTCTGTTATATTTCATTAATTTTATGTATGTTTTACTATGTGGTGTCTGAGATTTGAGGTGCATTTGTTGCTCCACTCTGTATCTGAGATCCCATTTATTCAATAGGATTTGTTCAATGTGAACAAATTAACTGCTTGGTTCACATAACATATAAAGGGAAACTCAAATATACTCCATTTTGGCTTGTGCAATGGCTGTCTATCTCTCTTTCTCTGCCTATCTAGCTACCTTACTTGGTTGCTTACTTTACAGACATTATTTGTAATCTTCCCCAGTTATACTGACTAAGGAATGTCTACTACAAAAATAGAGTGTAATGAAATAATAACAGAGGCAGTCACCCCCAACCACCTAAAACTAAAGGCATGTTTGAACAGTTCAATTTTCAAGTGTTTACAAAAAATGTTAGGAGGGTCAAGGTCAAATGTACCTTTTAGGAAGAGGACGCTAAGGCAGTCTGACTGCCCATTCTGTACCAGCTGCGGTTTTCCACTCGCCTTCAAAAGGAGTCCTACATAACCATCTGTAGCAGTGGTTTAGCTACATGGTAATCAGGCATAAATTACCACTGCAAATGAATCCTAGTCTAGGTAAGACACTGGTTGGAGCAACAGGTCTTACCTTCCACTTCCTGCTCCAGTAGGAACCATAAATTGGGGGGGGGGGGGGTCCCCAAGTCTCATTAAGGGACTTACAACCTTCTTCACACTATAATATTTTTAGTATAGTATTTTTTTTATTAACAGTGCATTTTCATCTGAACTCAGTAGAAGCAAAATAAAAACATAACAGACCAAAATCAACAATACAATAATTTATAACATTTCCAAATCCTTGTACACTTAATTTAAAATCACCAATACATACTTGCCAATGCAAAGAAAGGCTATTACCGCTTCATAAAAATCGGGTAGAAGGAATGTTTTAGAACCCCTTTTAACCTCAGAATGCAATCATAGTTCAAGGAGGAGCTGATTTTGAAGGACAGGAGCTAGATGAGAGAAAGATCTAATACGTAAAACGGCCATTCTGTTGGAAGGAAAAACTAACCAAACCTGATTTTATGAGTGAGACAAGCTCAAAAGAACATTAACAGTAATCAAGTTATTCAAATAACGGGGTGTTCCTGTACAAACGGCTCAAAGGTTAGCATCAAAATTTTAAATTGGTTACAGGTAATTATCAAGACCAATGTTAGTAGATTATTGAAAGGTTTATGGGTATACAGCAGCTTTGTCTTGGTAGGATTTAATCTGACCTTGTTTCTCCCATACAATTCCTAACAGCCCTCAATAACTACTACAGAACTTCTACATCTTGGGCTTGGTCTGAGATGGAAAAAGTCACCCAACTGATAGCTGACCTTCCCTAGTGATTTCCTGCAGAAGTTGCATAGATTGTGAACTTGAAAGCAGGAAACTTTTTATTGATCTATAAGCCAGATTTAAAGCTTTTCCAGGTGAATGGCAAAATATAAATATTTTAAATAAAGTAATGAGAGTAAAATTCAGGTTTTGATTCTGCCCACAGTCTCCATGGTCTACCTACGTCTTACCATGTTTTATCCTAGCTCTCTTTTTCCTTTTGGGTCAGAAATCTAAAAAGAATATCAAAAGAATACAAACAATAAAAAGAATCCACCCCTCAATAAAACTTAGTCTAAGCAGGAAATTGGCCTACAGGACTTAAGTACTGCACTTAAAAGTAGGAGAGGAAGCAATATATTATGTTCATCAATATTTTTTCTCTGTATTTGCATTGTCATTCTAATGGTGTCACATATGCTTTGTCCGTAAGCAATAAGTATGTAGCTTATCTTTTGTATGTATGTGTGTGAGGATGTATGCACGCCTTTGAGGTAATGTTGACTTCTGGTGACTGCCTTGACCTTGACTAGTCCCCGCAGTTTTCTAGACAAGGTTTTTCAGAACTGGTTTGCCATTGCCTCCTTCCTAGGGCTGAGACAGAATGACTGGCCCAAAGTCACTAAACTGACTTTGTGCTTAAGGTGCGATTTAGCCTCCTGGTTTCTGTGCTGGCACCTTAATCAGTACAATATAGCTAACTGTCTCTCTTGTCATAGTAGGGCGCTTCTTAATAATACTAATAGTAATTCTTTAGGCACTCAGTTTTCCATTTTCTGCAGGGTGCGGTCAAAAGAGTCAAGTGAGTGACTGTGATTATGTACTTGAGGCTGCCATCTTGACTCTCTTGACCGCTTCTCCTTTGATGCCCCTGCCTATTGAACTCTTCAGTTCAGTTCAGGGACTGGTAATTTGAAATAGCTATTGAGTGCTAAATAGCACTGTTAAGGCCTCAAGGATAGGTGTGCATCAGGGCTTCTAGGCAGGAGAAGAAAACAGGGAGAGTGGAGGGTGTGAATTGTGCTAAAGGAAAGAGTTCACTGCTAATATAGCAGTGATAACAGGAGCAATAATCCAACCCTTCGGTGCCTTTAATATAAGCAAAAGCCAGTAAACACTTCTGATAATAATCCTGAGAAATCAAGCACAGGTTGGTGCAGACAGAAGGATTCTTTCTGGCAACAGAGGGCAGGGAGCTTATGAAATACCCCCCCTGCTTTCTGGTTGGCAGGAAATCTTTAATATGCATTGTTCTGAGAAACAAAACAGAAGGTCCTTGGCCTTTATCCCGTTATTTGGCCTTTTTTTTCCCCTTTTGTTTTCTCTAATTGTTTTTGTAAGTCTGTATGTTTGTGCTTGAAAGACCTGACAATGCCCATGGCAATTTCTCAACACACTTCCTGTGTTTTGGCATGTAAAAAACCTGGTCCTTAGGCCTCACTTCCCGTTGCAGAGACACTTTCTGGAAAAACAGAAGAAGATGGCTGTCTGTGTTAGGAGCAGAGAATAGGTTACATCACCACAATGGCAGGAGACTCTTGTTTGGTCTTCAGGAGAAGAGGGGGAAGAAAGAGAAAGCTGGTGTCAGGAGCAGTAGAATTGGAGTGACTCAGTACCAAAAAGCAGCACATTTTTGAAAGCTGACTCATTAGCTATTAGGAAAAAATTCCAATTACATATTTTCCCAGAGAGGTAAACAAGGTCATCACAGTTAGCAAGATCCTGTTTACCTGAGAATGGACATGTTTTTCATAGAGATAAGAATACTCATAAAACCTGGTATGAGTCAATAAAGTAGAGGTGTTGTATTTTACCTGGGGAACTGAAAGTTTTAATTCTTTGTCTGATATATTTCATAAAGAGCCAATGACACTTGTTTCAGCCAAATTCAGAAAGTACTATGAACATAAATACAATATGGACCACAATTTTTTATTTTTTATTTTGCATTACTTTCATCTTATTCTCTTGTATGAACAATGGAAAGGAATAAATATAGTTTATGTGTAGTAAATTACTGTAAGTCTTATATTGAAACATGATCTGAGTTTTGCAGATACAATTTTAAGCTATTGTTGGGGCCTAACTAGACACAAGATAGTTGGGATCATGTTTCTCCTGCTTTTTAAAATAAAAAATAAAAAACCTCACACACAATTTTATACGAGGACAGCCTTATTACTACTGTCCTCCTACATCTGCCTGAAGTTAGTAATGAACAACAGGGAGTAAAATATTACATGATACTCTCCTCTCATATCCCACTTGACATTGATGATAAGTTTTGCCATAAAAATATAAAAAAGTTTTGCAAATGAAAAATGGGCACCTTGACATATGAATAAGGATTTACATGGAATTACATGAGAATTTACCTGCTATACAAAATAACTGAAGATTTTTCCTTTTAAACGCCCATAAATTAAATGCTTTCAAAGATGCCTTATAATGTGGAATGCTTCAGTAAAGCAGCTTTCCCAAATCGTCATTCTCTTTTATATACTGATAAGAAATTCTGAAAATAGTTAATTACATTAGTAGGACATAAGATTGGAAAAAATTGCTTTACTGAAACATTCCTCTGCACAAAACCTGCATTCAAATAGGTTGGATATATTCTCATATAACGTTTAGTAAGGATTTATTAAACTATGATTGAACAAGCCATTGGGCTCTTCCAAATGATGGTCTCTCTGTCTATCCTTCTAAAACAGGGCTGTTAAACTCCCGGCCCATGGGCCAGATGCGTCACATGCTGGCCACGCCCATGCCCTGTTTAGCGAAGGGGGGGGAAGTCCTGATACGTCACATGACACCGCCATGACGACGTGAGTTTGACACCCCTGTTCTAAAAGGTCAGCAAACTAAAGGTTCAAATTATAATTTATTATCAAAAATAAATCTTACCTCCTTTTATTGAATGATTTATATATTAGGCTAAGCCAAAACTCAAAATAACAGTTTACATAGATTAGTGTTAGTCATCAGTCAGGCCACAATGTCTTCTTATTTCAATGTGACTGATTGTTTGGATAGCAACATGCTTTGTTCTCTTTGCATTTATACATAGAGATTATATATGAGTTATGAATAATCTGGATAAACATTAGATGGCAGCAAAGAGAAAGAAACAACTCTTGGCTGCCATCTCATGGTTGTCTAGATTTTTGCAGTCCATATATGGTAGCACACCTTATATTCCACTTTTATGGCAGCTAACTGTTGCTGAGCCCTGGCCAAATACTTTTACCAACATAATATGTCCAGAGTTTTAATGATCAAACTGATTGCCACATGATTCATCAACATCTAGACGCTGACTGGGTGTTTTTTCCTGATAACAAGACTTGCCTCTTCTATGGCTCTGCCCCCCCTTGTTGGTGTATATCCTGTCCTTGTCCTCAGCTTTAGCTGGAGCGGGAAATTGTAGAGTGACTTCACATTCCTGGAATTTTTGGCAGACAGTCAAGGACCTAACTATAGCTAAGTGGCTTTGCGGGGGACAGCGTGGCACACCACAGCACTGACTAGATGTACCTGGAAAAACAACTTGCCCTTAAGTGACCAGTCACAACTGTATGAGCCATTATTGCCCCCCTCAAAATGAGAATCCAGCTGGAAGGCTATAGAGTTGTCAATGCTGCAAGCAAGTTGTATAAATTGTTCAAAAGAATACTTTTCATATGCAACCAGGTACAGTGTGTACCTGATTTTTGCTTGCTTTTCAATTGAGGAAATATGTTATTTTCATTTCAAAGTATGAAATTAAGTGCCAAAGAACAATTAAATATGGCTAGTCTTAGTGAGATTTTGATGTTCAAACCCAGCAAGAGGTTTGTGCTGCCTGATTCTGCATAATGCTAAAAAAAATTACTGTAACTTCAGATGTTTAACATCTGCATTTATTCATTTATATAGATTCAACAATTATAGAACCATTTTATCAATTTTTGAGAACAGGTTTGTAAACTAGACCTTATACTAAGAAGCTGGATCTACCTATACTTAAGTGAGAGAGATTTCCTACTAACAGTATGAAAATGAGATTATCTGATCCAAAACTGATAGATCTTAAGGGGCTTCTTCCGTAAGACTGAATTCTCAAAGGAACAGGGTTAAATTGACTTTGTATACCATCCACATCATGATCCCTGGCACCAATGACATCAACATTGATAACACTTTACAAATGTAAAAAGTACCCCAAAAAAATGCCTATTCACTTAAGGAGAGTCAATTCTCTATTTCAATCTTGGAAGAAACACCAAAAAGCTTGAACTGAGAATTAAAGGGTGAATTTACAGTAAACTCTTAAGGTATTTGGTTTGGTTGTAGGCTCTTTGAACCTAGCCAACTGTGATTTATTCAATAAACTATGCTTAAACAAACTATCGCTTAACACATTAAAAAATGAACATTGTTCATTAGTCAGAGGCTGAACATGATGTGTGTGTAGGCACAGTTTAGATGCTTACTATGAGGACAAGTAGAGTGCTTGATTTCTTTTATTAATAGCTTCATGCAATAACACATTTTTAGCTATACTAGTAACAATGGAAAATATAAAAACAGAGCAAAATTTGGAAAGTTAGCAATAATTTTCTTAAAACAGGAATGGAGAGCCTCTGAACCTTCAAATATTAAATGCCAGATGGCATGGCCACTTTTCAGAATTGCAAAGAGAGTGAAATGTGAAAAATCAAAGGTCTACTCGTATATGATTCATAATGCAAACCATCCCTCAATCTTAATAATTTTTGCTAATTTCTAAGGGGAAGGTCACAGCATACTGAGACACACCACCACTCCATGCCAGAGTAGAAATACCTAGTTATAAAGCTCTATCTTTCTGGTGAAAGAGGGGAACTAAGAGCCTGCATGGATGGATTTTAGAAATATTCTATATAGGAACATCAGGGGTTGTCTAACAATATTAACTAACTAGCATAACGAAGTTGGTATGGGAATTCTAAAAGTAATTCTCCGTGGGATTCTAATGTGCATGCATTCCATTGTATACTTTCTTAAAACTCTCTTTAGATATGGAAAGAAAAGTAATTGTCTCAATAATTTGACATTGAGGATACAAGTAAAGTGTATATTGATTCCTTTCAGTTTTGAGAATTCAGAAAGGGTTATTTCTATCAAACATTAATTAAATATTAATGACTGCATGGATTTGGGTTTTTGATCTATTTAAAATTGCAATGATGCTTGTATCATTACTGATGAGGGTTTTTAACAATATCATTACCAATAAAATACATAATGCTGATATTTTTCCCTCCAAAATAGCTATAGTGAAGAAATGTATTTATAGCAATGCTGATGCATGACTATGTATTTATCTGTTATTGTGTTCCTATTTAGCATGCCAAAACCACAGCAAAAATTCTACTATTTCTTTTCCAATTTTGATCCAAACTGGTGTTTTATGCCTAGATTATAATGTACCTAATACCCTTAGATAATGATTAAAGAAACCTGCAATTTTGGGGGATAACATTTTTATAATACTGCATTGCGACATAAAATAAACTGGTGTCAAAGGACTTGGATGGTTTAAAGCTGCTGGTAGTTGCTAGGCAACAGCATTCTGTTCACAGGCTGATGGATTGATCAATTTCCTTAGAGATAGTGTTGCAGAGCTAAGAATGTGTTTGATGGAATAGGTGATCATTTATTAGCAGTTAGAACCTTGTTTGTAAATAAACAATTTCAAATATCAGTACTTTGCTTTAGAGAGCATTTCTCTTAAATAGGCTGGTATTCCTCAACCTTGAAAAAGCTGCCTCAAGCCTGACTAAAGAATTCTGGGAATTGAAGTCCACGCATCTTCAAGTAGCCCAGGTTGAGAAATAGAATAGGCAACATGGCGGTCGTCGTCCCCGTCCCCCCCATACATGCAACCAAGAATGCTTCGTCCCAGTCTGAACTATAGTTTGAACAGGTCAGGAAGATTGACCACAGAGATTTATATTTGGCTCCTCACAATTCTGCTGGGCCATATTAATAAGAACCGTTTCAGCCCTGTTAAAAGTGTGGATGTAAAGGTGTTATGCAGCTATAGAAAATGAAGCTGCTTTTCACCATAAACCAGTGGTTCTCAACCTTCCTAATGCCGCGACCCCCGCCACGGCAACCCCGCCCCGCCCCCTCCCCACGCACGAGGTGACGGGGTGTGGCACCAGGGGTGAAATGCTCCCGGTTCGGGCGTGCCTGCGGGTCGCCGGACAGCCGGTAGCGACGGAAGCGGGAGATTTCGCCCACCCGCCCAGACGCCACCATTTGGGTTCTTTTACCCTCTGCGCATGCGCAAAGCGTTCTGTGCATGCGCAGAGGGTAAAAGAACCCAAATGGCAGCGTCTGGGCGGGTGGGTGAAGTCTCCTGCTTCCGTCGCTACCGGCTGTCCGGCGACCCTCAGGCACGCCCGAACCGGGAGCATTTCACCCCTGCACGGTGGCACCAAGATGGGCTAGCGCGTGCTTAGGCGACCCCTGTGAAAGGGTCGTTTGACCCCCAAAGGGGTTGCGACCCACAGGTTGAGAACCGCTGCCATAAACCAAAAGCAAACAATAATAACCCCTCCTGAGAAACCCTTTTGGAATGGACAAATTAAATAATTTAAAAACAGAAGTGATATTTTCTGTGGCTTATTCTGGATCTTCCTCTTTTAGACAAGTCTTGCTTCCTTGCCTCCATCTGTGATTTTAGTAACTTTTGGAATGAAAGGCAGTTTCCTGAACTCTTACTATTTTTAAAATATGTAGAGAACTAGAAAGTGAAAAAGAACTAAATTGTGTATTCACCAGTTGCAGGTCTTTGTATTTGCAGAGAGGAGGATATGTAACAAAAAGAAAAAGAAGGATTTTAAATAGTCATGCAGGGAACAGGATTTATAATGAACTGAAAATATGATTTTAGAAATCTCCACTCAGAAAATGTTCATGATGTTTTAAGAGCACTTCTTAATGGTATACGGCTTTGATGCTGATTAATTGCTAGGTCTCTTATCGTCAAAATGCAATCCAAGATGATGCTGAAAATATATTTTAAAAAATCAAAAGTCCTGTATTGCAGTAGGGGCCATCAATTCTAAAAAGTGTGCAGAGTGGTTACCCTAGATTTTCTCCTAATTCCTCTCCTGTATTAGTTATTTTGGGAAGAAGAAATTTTGTAGTAGTGTTTTTTAACCTTTTTTAACCTTGGCAACTTTATGTGAACTTCAACTCCCATAATTCTCCAGCCAACTTGTTGTGTATTGTATTCTGGAAATTGAAATTTATACATCTTGAAATTGCTAAGGATGAGAAGCACTCTGGTCTGTATAGGATGGCATAGGTAAGGGTTCCAGACTGGTTTCCTCTCAGGAGAATGGAGCAGATCTAAAGATGATTCCAACATTTACCCAATTGTGTGTGTGTGTGTGTGTGTGTGTGTGTGTGTGCAGGTATGGAAATTGGAGTTGGGTCCTTTGTCCAAGATGCCAAGAAGTGTGCCTTATCCCATTTTCATTGTTTCTTTTGCATTTTATAATTGAATTGTAAGTCTTCATTGTTTGCTCTATTTTCATAGGCTCTTTTTAACCTTCTATATCTGAGAAACAAGAACACTTTTCCAACTCCAGATTAAATGAATAATGCTTAGGATCACTGCAGACATTTTGTGTCTCAATGTATATTTGCAATGCTTGCAATACTTGGTATGGGTTCTATGAAACTGTTTTTCTTGGATGTAGATAATTATCCTATCTCTGTTTAATTTTTTTTCAAGACTTTCCTTTTCTTCTATAAGATTTAAGAATGTGTTTTTCCTCTGTTATCAGTTTGGTTTTTGGGGGGCGGGGCAAGGAGAATAATGCTGAAACATGCTATTTTTTTCCTTTGTGTAATCTTACACAATTTTTTTGATCACTTTATCCAACCATAATTCTGAAAGAAAATGTCAGAAGATACTCAGCTACATAACTTAGCTGATTTTATCATGCTACTAGAATAGTCCGTGGCATTTTGATGGTTTGAGGAAGGAAAGAAAAAAGATTCCACGTATAGAAATGGATGAGACTCATGACTGAATTTTAGTTTATCATCTTCAAACACATATAACAGAATAACAGAGTTGGAAGAGGCCTTGGAGGTCTTCTAGTCCAACCCTCTGCTCAAGCGGGAAACCCTACATCATTTCAGACAAATGGTTGTCCAATCTCTTCTTAAAAACCTCCAGCGTTGGAGCACCCACAACCTCTGGAGGCAAGTCATTCCAATGATTAATGGAGCCTAGCACTAGTTGAATTACCTACAAAGCCTGATTTTTAAACAGAAAAGGACATGATAGAAGTCAAGAAAAACAACTGACAGTCCCCCTTTTTCCTGTATACTATCTTCAAAGGCATCTGAAAAATTGAACCCAATCTGAGAAGTCAGAATAAATGGGACTTAGTTTTGGTTTCCCCAAAAACCTATTTAATGCAACCCCATTTATATCAAGGGCAAGGCAGAATTAAGAAAATTAAAATGTGCCTTTATAATTCCATCAAGGCTCATTTCCTGGGTTTAAGGTCTATATACATTCTGATTTGCTAGCCACACCCAGGACTTCATAGATGGAACATTGTTTTTATTTATTTTATTTTTATTTTTTATAAAATTTATATGCCGCCCAACTCCCGAAGGACTCTGGGCGGCTTACATCATAAAAAATAAAACATATAAAAACAATTTAAAAAAGAAAGGGGAAAAAAAAAAACCCCAACTATATTTAAAATAAAACATTCACGCAACCATGCATGGGCCAATCAGAACAACTATTGGCCCCAGGCCTGCCGGAAAAGCCAGGTCTTAAGGGCTTTACGGAAGGCCAGTAAGGTGGGGGTAGTACGGATCTCGGGGGGAAGTTGGTTCCACAG
>QLTV01004445.1:2396669-2424673 GCA_003457575.1 Thermophis baileyi
CATGATTTGCTATTACTTTGGGGGGTGGGAGTTCCTTCTATTAGGGTTAGGGAATATAGGGTTGCCTTATATTTAACCTTGGTTTTTCTGACTTTTTGGGGAGCTCATGATCCCACTGAAATTGCTAGTGTGCCTTCCATCAAATTGGCAGTCATCTGGAAATAGTTTCCAAATGACTGAGTATCTATTCTTCATGCTCTAGACCCGTGATGGCAAACCTATGGCACGCGTGCCACAGGTGGCACGTGGAGCCATATCTGCTGGCACGCGAGCTGTTGCCCTAGCTCAGCTCCAGCTCGCATGTGCGTGCCGGCCAGCTGATTTTCGGCTCGCACGGAGGCTCTGGGAGGGCGTTTTCAGCCTCCGGAGGGCCTCTGGGGGGGGGGCCAAGAAAGCCTCTGGAGCCTGGGGAGGGTGAAAAACGGGCCTATCGGGCCCATCGGAAGTTGGGAAACAGGGGAGAGGGGTCGTGCACGCATGCCCGGGGGGCAGGGCAGCGCAGGGGGATCATGCGCGCATGCGGGGCACATGGGGCGGGGCACACGGGGGGCATTGAAATGGGTGTGGGCATGCACGTGCGCGTGATAGCACGCGCTTGCGTGCTTTCGGCACCCAAGGAAAAAAAGGTTCGCCATCACTGCTCTAGACACTAAGGCAAATGCACTTGCTTGTTTGCGAGGCTTTAAATAATTTAAACAGTAAAGGAGACAGATTCTCAGGACTTTTAAATACTGGGGACTAGAATGAAAAAAGTGGCCATTATCCTGAGAGCTGAGATGAAAAAGATTATACAATAGTGAAGATATAGTAGACTGAGGATATATTTTTTTTGGATTGTCATTTCAATTTAGATGTATGTTTTTCAAACGGTCTTTTAGGCTTAGAGTGAGGCTCTTCTAAAGCTGGAGCTTACAGTTGCATTTGAGTGTGAGGTAGAGATTGCCATTTAAGGATAGTGTATGAAAACTGATTTGGCTTCATCACATTTAAACTTAATTGAAATGTGTAACATATAATTATTCTCTAGCTATGTATTTCAGAATTTTATCTTACGAACTCAGTGGATTTGTCCATGGCTAATTTGTTTTACAGATTTCTACCCAAATAAAGAGCAACTACAAAGGATCCTTGGTGCTCTCCGAGGTTGGTTGTTTTCTTGCAGATATTGCATTGCCCAAACTAGGTAGCATCATCAGTTCTAGTCTAGACAGTGCTAGACTAGACTAGCATTGATGATGTTACCTATTTTGGATGATAAACTGTCTGCAAGAAAACAACAAAGCTCACAGAACGCCAAGGACCCCTCATTTCAACCCTGACGTACAAGTATTCTCCTTTAAAGAGCAACTAACTTGGTTTGGATCCAGCCTAATATTTTCAAGTAGAAACCAGTATTATTGGTTCATCAAGTACTAAATGATGAATATATATATATATGTGAATACCCCTAACATGGCTACCTTTCCGGAATTTGTCCAGCAAGTCATTTTGGAAATTAACTTTATGCAATACAATTGTTCAAAATGATCTAATCTTCTGCATGGATAGATCCATCAGTCATACAATGGTTAATTCATTCTGTTGTACCAATGGCTCGTGCATATTGAAGCATTTTCATAAGAGATCACTATTACCATAGGTTAAATGAATACACTGTGAGCTCTGCAACATTATAATTCATGATGTGACCAAAACATCCCTAACTCACTTAGTACAGCACATTTTTCCTATGTTGGCTTCACCAACACCAATTTTCAAATGCCACTGGTGTGATGGTGATATAATAGTCATGTGCTCAGTCTTTCTGGAGAAGACAGAGGAGTACCTTTTATAGATTTTTTCCCCCATTCAGTAAATTCCATTTGGGAATGAAGCAAATATGAAATACTGCACTTTGTGTGATATGTAAGCATTTGAAAATCAGAAACCTACGATACTAAGACCTGCATTTCCATACTCCTTTGGCATTTATCAATGATGCAGAAATAATTCCATCAGCTACTACCTTCTGCTGTTGGCAGTAAACATTCACTTCTGGAGATGATGGAGTGGTCCTAGTGATTTGGATTATAGAGAAAGTGTTTTCACCACAATGACAGAAGTTGGATTGTGGAATTCTCTTCATTTCAGCTATCAGATTGCTGTTTAGCAGTACCCTGTGGGAGTATCTTCAGGGCATGATAAAAAAAAAACCTCAAAATGGTGGCCACAATGGTACAATTCAAACTCAATCTATTTCAAGACGATAGCTGTGACATGCATAAAAAGCGGATAGAGCTTCAGTTGTACCATTACAGCTACTATCTTGATTTCTCTCCCCCCCCATTCCTTATGGACACCCCTGCATTTTGAACGCAGAACACTTGGGAAAAAGAATGACTAGCAATAAACAATAATGTTCAATAGCTTCTAAATGTAAAATATATTTTGGCTTCTAAGACTTTTCACTTTCTCTTCAACCTGCATAGTAGAATTGATTCCCAATGAAACATAAAACCATTAAGACTTTGGGTTTTAAGATTTTTTTAAAAACAATTTTAAATACAGTACAGAGTATAAATTAATTGTACATAAAATGAGGGATGATGAAAGACCTCTCCCACCTTACAAATAAAAGTATGCAAAAAAACCAAAAACAAATGGCCTCTGAAAACAAAGTGAAATAGGGCTGAATAGCAAGTATTTTAATGTCAGAAATAAACCATTGAGTATAAAGTGAGTAGACAGGAAATGCATATTTCCGAACTGTTTTGAGCAGATTTTTCATACAACTTGGTGCTATCGAATTACATTAAGAGACCACAGCTATAGTATTAATGCTTTTTCCCCCCTTAACCAGTACAATCTGGCTAAATACAAGTAGTTTATTTATTAATGACCACAAATCTCAGTCTTATCAGGTGTTAGAGAACCATGGATGTTTTCATATGAGAAAAACTGGGCTGAAGCAAGATGTGTCATAAAAATTTATCTAGGGCACCCAAATATCAATAGCATCACTCAAATGAAAGTCAAGGAGGAGATTATTAAGCCCCATTCTTTTTGGACAACAAAATCTGAAATTGGAGGTAAAGTAAGTATTCCAACTAATTTTCTATTCTGCTTCCATAGGGAGATGGACTGAAATTGGAACGAGAGAGGAAAAGGTGCATTTTGAGAATCCTTCATTAGGCATGGGAACATGACAGAAAACAGTTTTCTCCTGTTAGAGCCCTAGTTACTAGTTACGTCTCTGTAGTAACTATTACTTAGTTTGCCCAATTTTAGCATCTTTCCTTTTGTCTCAACTGGAGTAAAATAGATTGTTTTTCAATTTGCACATCATAGAACATCAGGTGGGTGGTTGCATTTGGCTTTAACGTGTTGCACAGCCACTGTAATCTATAAACTATGGCTAATAGCTCAGAGCTAGGAACAACCCAAATGTGGCTTACCCAAAAAACGTAGAAAACCTGAGCTGCAAAAATCTGGGTTAGATAGCAGTAAAGACAAATGACAGAACTCTGTTCTACCATTTAATGATCAGCTGGAATTTTGCAGCACAGGACTGTTAACTCTAACCAACCATGGTTTGCATAGCTCATTTAACATATTTTAAAGATTGCAAAAGGCCTTATTTCTTGTCTTGATGCCTCCTTACCAAGAGCTTTTCAGAGTTTCAGCTATTTAGACAAGATTCTCTTAACAAAGGTATTTGTATTACTGCTGGATTCTGTCACATGTTCAGTCACTGAGGATAAAACTAGAATGTTTTCAGTTAAAACTTAAGCACGTTTTCCCATCATGAGGCAGCCAATAGTATAGAAATTATAGAGTTAGACCTTAAATGTCCAAACCTTGTTCAAACTCTACCCATCTATGACTTCAGCAATTTTCTTTTTGTCTTTCCTCTTTTATAATAACACAGTAAATGACCAGGGCTAAAATGTAATTGGAAAGGGGATGTTACACATTCACATAGCTCTTCCTTTTTTTGTTCGGTATTCTCTCAGTAAAGGTCCATAGGCAATTAAACAACTTTTTCTTTTTCTTTCTTTCTTTTTCTTCTTTCTTTTTCTTTCTTTCTTTCTTTCTTTCTTTCTTTCTTTCTTTCTTTCTTTTCTGATAAAGTGAATACCTTTTGTTGTTTTTACCCACTGATTCCTGGAAGGAAGGCTACTGTCTCGACAGAAGACTGAGTGAATTTTGCATTTAGTGACAGGGAACAACTTATTTATCGTCTTTTCAAAGAGAGCAAATCCCAAACTGGAGACCCAAAGAGAGAGAAATCTGCCACCTCCATCAGATGTTACTAATTGAACTGGGATGGGGCCAGCAGCACTTTGTGTAATGATATTCAGCACCACTTAACTTTTATACATATTCAATACACTGTGCAGCATTGTATGGCTTTTCTAAGATTTTACACAGCTTGGTTTTCATAAGATTGGAAGATACTAACCTGAGATTAGTGCTGTAAGACTTGGGGTATCCAGGATTGGGGTGGGGTCAAGATGGCAAGGGCAACTGCCATCTTTACTTTTTTTTTTAACTTCTGACCCCTTACCCAACCCCACCTATGCCCCTGTATAAGACTGCATCTGGGCATAAATGACTATGCTAGAGAAAAAAATGATATACAAATGAAGGCTGATGCTATATACCTGTATCCTAACAATGATTGGTTGAAACAGCTGCTATTTACTTGGAGTAGCAAGAGCTTTTGTGGTCCTAAGCAGAGACCTCTTTACCTCCACTGGCATTTAAGATCATTTATAGAGATGCTGATGCTGATTGCCTGTATACTGCCTAATCTTAAAACAACATGCTGAAACATTGCTGTGGCCGTTTACTAAAAAGCAATGCTTTATTCTAGCAACGACGGAGGCAGTGGCTGCAAAAATAGCCCAACAGCGGTGCTAGAAGCCCCAATTTGTCCATGAGTTGCAACTGTTACTTTCCCCTGTGTAAATTTATTAACAGAAACATCTCTAAACTCCTCCTGTTGGCTCCTCCTGTTAATTAAGTCTTTCTTAACATCACTTTCAGAAATTACATTTTTGACCCATGAGGAAGCTTTGAATGGGGATGGGTAAGATGGACTCCCAACATAACTGCTCCCTGCCTGTTTCCAGAAAGGGTCAGGAATGGGTATTTAGTATTGATTGCTTCAGTTCCCCAAGGCATGGTATGAAAAATGAAATATACACAAAGACATTAAACATATCAGTGGAAACATGACAGTAAAAGTCCTTAGTGCATCTGATGTCACCGTTTGCCATACTGACTCTCTTGACATGCCCACTGCCACAGTAAACAACCTGAGTCCAGTTAAGTCCAAGATGGGCCAAGAAAAAAGGAGGAAAAATAACCTTGTTATATTCCTGTTTTCCTCAAACCCACCACTTTCAAAATGCATTTGAGCCACAAGTCTTGCAACATTTCGATAGTGTTTGTTGCAGCAAAAAGCATGTTGTCCATCCCCATTGCTGTCATTTTGCTCTTTATTTCCTCTCTCCTTTTTTCTTCTTCAAGAGGTGGATGTAATGCCATTATGAACTTAAATGGCAAACTTTGGTGAGAAAACATTCAGCGAATGAGGAATTGGGAAGCACCGTTGGCCGTCCAAAAGGGCATTGAGGCAGATGGACGGAGAGAAACTTTTGATAACCCCATGGGGGCTATACAGCAAATATATTAAATAAACCTGAAAAAATAAGGGGGGAGGGGAAAGGAGGATTAGCATTCCATTCTAGAGAATAAGTCATCTGCTCATGGTGCCTAAATGAGCCAGGTATGAGGTTGGTTGTGGTTTTCTTATACCACTTTACATTTTCATATCTAGAAGATTTCTGTCCTGACAGATAAATTTGAGGATTGTTTCCATACAAAACACAGTCACTAGGTGGGTGGCATATAAATTTAATAAATTCATAAAAAATTAAATAAATCTTCATTGCTTTTCCAGAAGTCCGGGATTTCTTTTGTTACAACTTTTTAAAAAGTACCCATAAAAATCAGTGTAACTGTGCTGGATCGGACCACAACATTTTGTGTCCAACATTCTGCCATAATAATAGAATGCTGTAGTGGCCTAGTGGTAAAGACGCTCGCCTCCCACTTGGAAGGTTGAGAGCTCAATCTTAGGTAGCGACAGATGTTTCTCTTGCAGGGCGCAAAGAGAAAATATCTGCTGCGTACTCTGTGTAGGTATCAGGAAGGGCACCTGGCCAGTAAACGCTCAACTCCATCCAGTCACCCCAACTCTACCCTGAATTAAGGGATTACTTAAAGGTCACAAAAATAAAAAGAATTCTGTCATAATACCCCATCAGATGTCTACCAGGACACGCTACAGAAATTCATACTGAGTTTCATAAAATCTGATCATAAAAATCCTTCAAGAACATCCTAACAATGTTGATGTCAATTTGTAGCATTCGCTTAAACTGTCTTATCATTTTTTCAGTTATGATTTATGACAGGATAATTTTGAATCTTTAAAAAATAGCACTTTTTAAAGCTAACAGTTTATTTTTGTTTGATCTTTGCAACTTTCTCATGAATTATATATGAATTTCTTGATTTGGGCTGGGTGGGCTTTAATAACTGGCTTCATTTCATATCTCTTCCCACAAATAAAGCCTGACACAGTAATGGAAGATTCAACACTATAATTTACTATGCTGAAAATATCACAAATAACATTGCACAGCATGTTTGTTGAATGGCAGTAATTGAATATTGTAGAAATTTGATCACGTCAGAGGCACTGCTGGGCAATTGATTGGCTGTTTCGGGTCTCCTGAGCTTAAAACACAAATGGAACAAAAGTTGGCATTTTAACAGTGCAACATTTTGAGTGTCTTGGGTGATGTGATTTACTGTTGTTTCTCAGGTTGTGATTATCTTATTTTATCCATTTCTTTTTCCTAGTACAGGCATAGGAAGCACTCATGTTTCCACTACAATAGGCGGATGCTTGACAGGGTGAGAAGAAAGCAACAATTGAAAATGTGGACAGGCAGAAGGTAGCTTGCAGCTGCATGCTGCCAGATGGACTGGTAAGTTACAACGTAAAAATGTTACTGTAGGGGGAATTTGGAGTATCTGTGGGTGGTTGGATTAAATTGTGTTGGCCTTTATTTTGCAGAGAGGCTATGCAAAGGTGTCTTTGCAAGCACATGCTACTGTGCTTCAGATACAAGTGTTGGTAATATATTTAAAGTCTTGTACATACAAAGAGCACTAATATAAACTTGGCTTGGTTGGGCTGTTAAGCTTTCATGTGCACGCATGCTTTATATGCATGCTGTATATTTTTGTGTTGGTTTCTTGCACTTTAGCGTGTTTATTGTTGCTGTAATTTTAATAGAATTTTTGCAGTAAACATTTTTGCAGTATCTTCCATCCTCAAAGGAGTTCATTTTTCTGAGGTTATATCTGGCAATGAGGCACAAAAGAAAAAAGACATGCCAAATCTACTGATTGATTTTACAAAATAGCTGGTATAAAGATTATAATCTAAATTAAATTTGCAGTGGCTAATTGCAAAGTTAAATTCACATTGTTTGCTTTAATAATTTCAAAAACATTTCAAAAATCATCTTTTTGGTTAATTTTCCTGCAACTTAGCTAGACAGAAGGCGACACAATAGATTGTCCTCATAGTCTTGTGGATCTGGGATGAGAAACACTATTAATGGGGCTTTTTCCAAATTCACAATGTTTCTTATATTCCTATAAACAGAATATTTTATTTGTTTTAATTTTAGTTCAGCTGGAACACAGCCAACTGTTTCAACAGACTGTTTCAAATTGGACTATTTTGTCTCAAACTCATAATAAACACACATATTTTTGCACTCCCCAAATAAAATAAGGAATTCGGTCAGCTGAATTCCTTCTCCAGCCAACTGTGAAAAAAAATGCTTCAGTAATTCAAATGGATTTAGTGTGAAAATAACCTTGGCTAAAGAGGCTCCCAAAATACAGCAACCAAACAGGACAGGTACAAACTCCAATGTACAGTTAAGACTGCAGAAATAATAATTGCAACCACCCTGCCTTCCATAGAAGACTTGTATATTGTGTGGTCAGAAGGAGGGCTGAGTATAAACTTTTTCAACTCCTCCCCTCAGGATGCCATTATATGCCATCGCATGCCAAACAACTAGACGGAGGGACAGTTTTTCCCCTCATGCCATCACTCTGCTGAACACCTAATTCTTACAGTGCCGTCTAATGTCTATGTATATTTACCCATGTAGTATGGCTGTAGTATTATTATTTATCCTTATTATCTACTCCCCCTCTTATTGGTATTATTATTATTATTATTATTATTATTATTATTATTATTATTATTATTATTATTATTATTACTACTACTACTACTACTACTACTACTACTACTACTACTACTACTACTACTCTATTGCTTTGCATGTACACTGAGTGCTTCTGTACTGGAGATAAATTCCTTGTTTGTCTAATCACATTTGGCCAAATAAAGTTCAGTTCAATTCAATTCAATTCAATTCAGAGTTATTATATTTGGTACATTTACCTGACATTTGTACTTCTGCCTGCCAGCATTTTTATGCTGGGAAAATTTCTTTCAGTGCTTTTTTATCATGTACGTGTTTGAACTTTCGATGCTTCCTCTTTTGTGGCAGCAACCTGTGTGCTCTTGCCCTTGCTGGAAGAGAAGTTACAGCACTCACTGGGGGCTCACCTGCCAAAAAAAAGAGGACGCACAATAAACATCAGTATATAAGAGCTTATTGACACTGACAAACATATTTTTAAGGAATTCTTTCTACTTATTATTTCAGACTTCTCTTCATATGTACCCAATTCTCATAAGCATAAATTCCACATTACTCACCTCTGTGCTCACGTGAATTTTCCCGACTGGGAAGTCTGGGTGATACTGGCTCACATCGACATGCCAGGTGGTCTTCTAAGGCTACAATTGCTTTATTAAAGACTGGCTTCTTTTCAGCAACTTCAATCTTATTTACCTATCAAAAAGAGAGTAAGAACAAACACTGTGATACAGAGTCCTTCGGGAGTTGGGCGGCATATAAATTTTATAAAATAAATAAATAAATAAAATAGCACTGTCAATTCATCTCAATTCAGCCAGCATTATTACTATTAAAGATTTTGCTTGTACATTTTAAAACTTTTTCATTGCCTTGCAATAAAGCCCAGATGTAGCATGATTTATCCCAGTCAAAATAGCATTTTAGATTATTCTATTAGCATATCCTAACGAAGGACTGAAGCTAAAGTCCAAACTGGGAAAATTGGAACATTTCACTCAAACTATCAAATTCCCCTGCTTAGAATATCAAATTATTTCACTAAAACAAATTGTAAAAATGCATCATGAAAGACAGTGCTGGCTCCTATTCATTGCTGAAGGTAATTCCTCTTAGCTGATCCTGTAATAACCTATATGGAGCTGAAAAAGACCAAGAAGTTACTGAACTTCTCCTTGCAAGAAATTATCATCCATTTACTTTCCTGTCACCTCCTGCCACCTGGATCAAACTGTAAGTTGCTGTCACAAGTGTAACAGCAGATTTCTTATCAGAAGACAAAGGAAAAACTCTACAGCAAACTACTCTAGCTAATGGCTGCTGTTTTTCTTAGCATTTGTTCCATAGCATGGCAGGGTCTACCTGTATTTACACTACACTTGTGTAGCTCTTACAGAAAAGCATTCAGTGCACGATACAAGAAGTTTTTTTTCTTTATCAGCAAGCCTGTCATACTGATTAGGGCTGAGAGGGAGTAATTGGCCCAAGCGTCATCCAGTTGGCTTCTATACTTAGGACCTGGATCTTCCCATTCCTAGTCCAGTTCTTTAACTACCATACAACAAGGGATCTCTGAACTGCCCTACATAAGGGTAAGAGGGTTAAATCTGTAGTGTGACTGTGGGCTAAAGAAATACTTTTGGGAGGAGAAGGATGCAGTTCTACTGAAGTCTGTTTTAAATGTGACGTGTGGCTATTGTTTGCACAGCATTCTTAACAGAGGCATTTTTAGTCCTATGTGCCATGGAAACCCAGTACCTAATCAATTCAAGGTCAGAAGGAGGACCATTTTAAGCCCCACACTTGGAGTCAGTTGCTACTCAAAGCATGTTTTTGGATAAGATAGTGTCACACAAATTCAGAAGGTCAGAAACATCTATACCAGTCAGTCCTCCAATAAACTGAGACCAAAGCACACAACTCTGAAAAAGCAACATGCTGCATTACAACATTCACTGGCAAGGTCTGACAGTCACAAAACATACTTTTAAAACAGTGAATGTCTGCAGCATCCAAACTGCTTGTGTGGCTAATAGGGAAGCAGCCATGAATGTAATGAAGTTTTGCCAACATTCTCCTGGCAAATTGGGATGGAAGAAGTGGGTGGGATTCCTGTTCCTCCAGATGGCAATCCTTGAACGAGGTTGTGTGACTGATTGGTGCCCATCTAAGAATAAGGAACCACAATTGTGTCTATCTGGTTAACATCAGAGGTGGGTTCCTCCCTGTTCGGACCGGTTCACCCGAACCAGTAGCGACCCGCTGGTGATGTCACGGTGACGTCACGGATCCGGTTCAGTCGGTGCCGGTCCGTGGGCACTGCCATCTTTTTTTTGGATTTTATTTTTTTTAAATCCAAAATCCGAGTTTCCGGCACTGCGCATGCGTCGCCATCCTGTTTTTGGCTTTTTTTTGGGGGGGGGAGAATTTTTTTTATTTTTCGGCACTGCACATGTGTGCGTGTGCAAAGCGTGCGCATGCCCACGAGGCGCAGCCACACAGTGCAGGAGGAAGCGAACCGGCAGTGAGGTAAGTTAGAACCCACCCCTGGTTAACATGTTATGCAAATGCAGACATAGTGTGAGTATGATCTTCCCAGGAATCTAGCAGTGACTGAATATCCCCTCAGTTTAACTTTCTTAAAAAGCCACATTCTATTATAGCACACAAATTGCTTAGTAGATACTGTTTCTGAATAAAAAATACAGGCTTTTCTATTTTCAAAGAAAGCATTTCAGAATCACGTTCACGGAATATCCTATGAACTCTTTGTTTTTTTCCACAACACTACCACATCCCTATCATTCCACCAAACTTCATTCTCTTCTGCTTCATAAAATTTTATGGAGAAAGGAATTTCCCACTTAGAAATGGTGTAACATTTTCCTTCCTTTGTGCATTGTTGTATGAAAAAATCCAAGGAATTTGTTCTCATACAGATGTCAAGCAAGGGATTTGTATTTTAAAATGCTTTGTCCAGGAAGAAGCATAGAGATCCATATTGACTGGAAACTGAACAGCACCAGAAGAGATAATTTGCAAGATACCTACTTACAATACATCCAGAGAAGATAACTTAGAAGAGCAACTGGGAATATGATATTTGTTAAGTGCACTAGCACAATAAAGAATCAAGCTGTTTGTTAGTCTGTATGTTAGTATGCTCATTTATGCCAGTTCTACCACTGGACTACTGGATTTTATTATTGTATTACATATTAAAGGATAATATGTTAGACTGAGTACTCTTCCTTCTTCAGAAAACTTAAAATAAAGCCATTGATTGCTGTCTTTGCAATCTTTATAAACAAAGGAGGAGTCAATCAGGGGTGGGTTCTAACTTACCTCGCTGCCAGTTCGCTTCCTCCCGTGTCACGTGGGCGCGCCTCATGGGCGCGCGCATGCGCAGTGCCAAAAAATCAAAAAAATAAATAATAATTTTTTTAAAAGCCGAAAACAAGATGGCGACCGCATGCACAGTGCCGGAAACTCGGCTTCTGCACATGCTCAGAAGAAAGAAAGAAAAATTGAAGAAAAAAAGAAAAAAAAGAAAGCCAAAAACAAGATGGCGACCGCATGCACAGTGCCGGAAACTCGGCTTCTGCACATGGTCAGAAGAAGAAGAAAAAATAAAAAAATAAATAAAAATAAAATAAAAAAAATTCAAAAAAAAAGATGGCGGCGCCCACGGACCAGCACCGACCGAACCGGTTCCATGACGTCATCGTGACGTCACCAGCGGGTCACTACCGGTTCGGGCGAACCGGTCCGAACCGGGAGGAGCCCACCCCTGGAGTCAATACAGATCTTAACATGGCTTTTTTAAAACAGGAATTTATTGGACACATTATATATGAAATATAATTGGCAATATTTGATCCAAGCACTATGCAGTAAACAAACTCCTGAATATTATGATAAATAACTAAATCCTTATTAACCTTAAACTCTGAAAGTATTTATATACCATTGAATCAATTCCTGGTATATACATGACTTCCATTTCAACTTGCCTAAAGTCCCAAACCAAAAGTTTCCAGGGACATTACAACAATATCCCTGAACCCATTCATCATCACAGGCGTCACACCATTCTTCTTTTTCCCTCAAACTTGACAATCATATTAATTTTTATGGTCCACTTGCATTATTTGTCCATAATATGCGACTTTCTGCTTGCTAATCATTATCTGTAGAAAACAGTTTTTCTTTTCATGACCTTTCTGCAACCTATGGCACTCTTAATGACTGCCTGCAGGCTCATAATCCAAATACAACTATCTTCTTTCCACGTCATTTTCTCAGTGTTCACCTTTCACAGTGGTACAATATTTGACTTTCATAGCACTGGGGGGAAAAACCTGTTCCTATATCTGTTGACATAAAAAAAAAATCCCCTAAACCTTTATAATCTTGCCTAAGTTTGTCTTTGTTTTCCTTCTTAAGATTAATCTATTTTTCTCTTGTATACTATCCATCTTTACCTATTCTTCACCCAAAAAATCCAGAACTATCTACCATACCTGTACTCTACCATACCTAATGCTTCCTTACAGTATGTTTAACTTTAATCCAAATCACTATTTTCATTTTCCTAATGAGTTCTGCTGCTGTTGTTTGTACATCTCAAATTAAGCATAAGCGCACCAGCGTGCCTACCGTCCCTGTCCTACTGTCCTATTGTCCTCATCTATCTGTATTCATTTTGATTATGTTTATGTTTATACCTATACCTGCTATCTTGTACATGTTTGACAAACAAATAAATACAAAATACAAATACAAATTCTTTGTTCAGTTTCCAATTTTTACAATGTCTACTGTCATTTCTTCCAATCCCTCTAATAATATATGTGCAAGTTTAACAAATATGGAGTTAATATACATCCATTTCCTCCACCTTTCTGAACTACTCTATTTTTCCAAATTCAGTTTTTATAATAGCTTCATTTTGAAATTTATTCAAAAGAATGACATTCTGACATGCCCAGTAGCTTTAAAATGTCCCATTGATATATCTACAAAACAAAAAAAAAAATCCTTGCTGTAGTCAAGGAATAAATCTTTCTTAAACTTTGGACATTCTCTGACATTGGCTTTCTTCAATATAGATATGTACATTTACGTTTCCAAACTCTACGTCTCACAAACATGTCCATTATTTGTTGACTATAAATTCAACTCTCTTTTCCCTGAGCCTTTAAGCAGTTCAACAGGCATTTCATTTATATCTAATGCTTTTCTGTTTGACAGTGTTCTGTTGCTTTGCATCTTACATTCTCATGGAGTTGTTTCCTAAATATATTATCTCCCTTCAAATATCTCTATCATCTCATAATCCCATTGGTAAAGAGTTTAATTAATTTCTCAAGCAATTTTAGTTTCATTTATTTCAATTAGATCCCTTGCATAATTACTCTTGGATATTCCTATAACCTTGAATTTTTCTATGAGCTCTCTTATTTTCTTAAAAGTACCTCTCATCTCTCTTTTCTTGTTATTTTCCTCTTTGGGTTGAAATTCTTGATTGAGATATATATTTCCTTGTCCTTACTTGCTTGAAGTTGGAAGTTTGCGATTAGTTGCTGTTCTTCCTTCTTGTTGCCCAAGGCTTTCATAATGTCTGCCTGTCAAGATAACTTGTTCTGGAAGCCATTTGGATTCTTGACATTTTGAGAATCTTTTTTCTATATAAATTTTTGTGACTCTTATTTCTTCCCATAGTTTCTCAGTTCTTTTTGCTATAAGTTAATCATTACACTGATCTTAAGCTGTAATTGTACCAGGTCATATCCTGTTGGCATAAATGCTCTCTTTAATTTCCAAGGTTTAACTCATATATTTGATACAATAATTCATTATTGGTTCCTCAACATGCACCTGGAAGTTCTGGCTGACTGGATTGTACTATCCCATCTTCTGTTTCCTATACGTAGCCAATTTGATTGCAGTGATATTTTTTCTGATGCTGCCCAGGTGTACTGTTTCAGTTCTATTGTTTTAAACAGGTGTTGGCAAATGAACAAAGAATTATCTTTGCAAAACAATATTAACCTACCTTCTGCATAATTTTGACCATACATTGCATCATGCTGTCTTTTTGTTCTTTAAATTTTATCTTATTCTTTTGAAGGTCTCATCGAGTCCACCCAAGCATGATTCTTTTGGCATGGAGCAGCAGCTTGCAATTCTGATTCTGGACAGAATCAGAATCACTGTGGACAGAGATGACCTCTGGTTTGAAAGAGGAGTCAAAGAGCCCATTTACAATAAGATTGAACATCGTCTCTCAACAGAGGGGGAGGGATATGACACCACCTATTCCCTGTTTACAACACAGTCCTTTTAGCAACTCCAAGAAGGTCCCACACCTTTTTGCACTATTCAGGTGACCCTGAGGGCACAGATAAACCTCCAAGTGGCCTCAACGACTCTCAGAAAGAGTGCTAATGACCAGATGACTGCAAGGAATATAAATCTTTCCATCTTCCTCTATTCAGGCAGAACTGAAGAAGCTTCTTGGATGAGAAGCAAAATATCTTCAACGAAAAACAAAGTCCAGTTGCTTTTTGAAAAAGCTCCTTTGGGACAATCATGACCTGGATGACTGAGAATCTCCATAGACATTTAGCTTGCAACAGTCCCTGCCTGCTTCCCCATTGGTTTTCTGGGGAAGCCAGCAGAGAAGATTGCAAATAGTGATCACATGATTGCAGGATGCTAGGCAATCAGACATACGTGTGAACAGGTTGCCAAACACTCAGATCATGATCACGTAACTGTAAGGGTGGGGTGTGATGTTTTGAAATGGCCAAAAGTGCTTTATGGGGCATAAAGACCCATTCCAATGCTATTGCAATTCTGGACCATCTTTAAATGAATGGTCATAAGTTGAGGACTAGCTGTACTACCTGTTACTTGTCTATCAGCAGCTGCAAATCTTACAAATTCTCCATTCATTTCCCCATGTTCAGAACATAAACACGATTTGTCTTTTTTTTTTTTTAATGCTACGTGATTTGCCATTGTGTCCTAGGGTTGCTTTTAAAGATCCTTTTGCTGGATGAGTTGGTTTCCCACATATCTGCAGAGGACCTCAACCTTCTTATGGATTACATTTAGGTTTCCCTTCCTCTTTTGACCTTAAAACAAGAGAGAAACTCTAACAGAATTCATGCTCCTCCCAGCACTGTTCTTGGAATTATTAGAACTACTTAGCCATCTCAAAGCAGTAACTCCTGAAATATTAATGCATCTACTACAATGAAAATAAAATAATCTACTCTAAAATCAGATACGATCAAAGCAGAACATGTAGATTCCCCATTTGATAAAGCAAACACATCAAGTCTTGAGATAGTGTAGATGCAAATTAAGCAATTCAAGACACTATAAAGATAACTGTACAATAAAGATATGTAGGTCTAGTGGTTTGTTTCTTTTTGACTCAGCATGTTATAGAAACCCAACCGACAATATTATTTCATAAATCATGGTAAAACAAGCCATTCCTTACCAGAGTGTCAATATAACTGCAAACAATTCTATGCATATATACTGAGAAGTTCTAATGTGTCAAGGTGGAACAGTTATACCTATAATATACTGCAGTGGTTCCCAACCTTTTTTGGGCCATGCCCCACCTAAGCATCTCTAAAATCCTGATGCCTCCCCCATGACATATACCGGTAATTCTTACTATTCAAAAAGTGAACTCCTACTCACACGGAGGAAGCCTAAAAGGCCATTAACTTGGTTTAAACAAGGTTCCAATTGCCCCCATTAAAAATCAAATTGCCCCCTTGTGGGACGTGGGCCTCACGTTGGGAACCACTGATATACTGTATATAGGTACTGTATATGCATATATGTATATCTTTGAGACAACCGTTCTATGACAGGATTAAATTTTGCACTAATGTACATTTTTACAGATTAAGATTATGCAATAAATAATATTACACATTATTTATTTAAACAATACTTATTCCAGGACAACCTGGTGATTTTTGGATCCAATATGAGGAAGCAAAGGCTGTCAAAGAACATTATTACAGGAATAAATATTTTGCTATAATTTGTTTACCTTATTTTATTTTATATTATGTTATTTTATTATTTAAATTTATTGTCCACTCAACTCCAGTGGACATACAGTAAATAATGACGGATATACCTGTTGTGACAAAATGCAAACTAAAACTTTTTTGCTATATTCATACAACCAAATCCCTATTTCGTAATGTGATTCCTTAAGTACTATTAGAGCACTTTCTGGTACAAAGCTGTTTCTATGGAGGGAAAGGATTGATCTGCATGAGCAGCTTGACCCTACTGTCCATTTCTGGAAGGCAGCAACACACAGTGTCATCCTCTACCTGTACCCAGGCCATGAAGAGGACAACTTCTACCTATCTGTCATTTTCCCCTTCTAGCTCCAGTGACAAGAAAATGCCATTACTATAGTATTCTCTTCCCTTCCGTTCCTTCCCCCTCCCCCTCCCTCCCTTTCTTAGTGGCATACATCAACAAGAGCTTGTGGTAGGTATAATACAGATAGAATATCATGCTCTCGTTGTGGTCAAATAGAGTGAAGGAGCTAAAGAGATTTCTCAAGCCTCATTCCTTATCCTGAGCATGTGATGAAGTTTACGAAGGATGAGAAACAGATACTAGCATGGAGAATGGTGTGAGGTGGCTTGGAGAACAGCGCTCGTTTGTCAGCAGTGGGAGAAAAATGACCGAAAATGAGTGAGGTAAAACAGATCCTGTGGAGTTCAGGATGGGGGGGGCAATTGGAGTGTGACAGAATGGTGGTGCCATGGCTGGCTGAGGTGTGGTGCTTGAGGCAACATTTCTCAATGGAGCTGGGAGCTAGACCAAAACTTGAGACCTGGGGGAAGTAGCAGCTGCCTAAGATTGCTGAAGGCCCCAGGCCTTTACTTCAGCCCCTGCCCCAGTGCTGCTGACAGTGAGTGCCACTATGCAGGGTGGTCAAGAGGCATAGATCATGGGGTAGACGTGGGTGAAGGAAACTGCAACACCCTTGCAGTCATAAGTGCTGGGGGCCAGGTAGACAGCTGAGGCTTCCCAGGTCACAGCAACTTTGTGCCATGTTGGTGAGTCGGGTGGGTGGCTGAGGTATCCCGGGTTGCGGAAACTTTGCACTGTGCTGGTGGTCTAGGTGGGCTGCTGAAGTTTTCTGGGGCAGTTGCAGCTTTGTGCTGCAGTGCAGTACCCTTCAATTTGCATGAAGCCTATACTGGGCCTCCCCCAACTCTCTGAGGAACCCCTGCACTCCTTACTTAGGACTCTTGACTGTTTAATGACCAGCAATTCTTGCTTAATAACCACAACTAGGAATGTCAAGATCGTGGATGTTGAGTCAAGCAATCACATGACATCTTGCTTAACAACCATTTTGCTCAACAACTGAGATTCCAACACCAATTCTGGTTGTATGTTTAGGACTGCCTGTATCTTATTCAAGAAACATTCATGGCCATTAAAGCCACATTTGTTCCAACACTAGGAGATAATTTAGGCAGGGTGCAGGAGCACAGATACTAACCTTGTTTTCAAAATATGTCAGATAGGTTTATTGCACTTTATCAACTTTAAAATAAGATAAAGTAAGATTCAAAGAAGATTTAAAAAACTGGGAGAGAAGAACAGAGATATCTGTATACCTGGATATGTCGCACCCGAACCTGTGTGGGACGACATTGCATCGCTCGGGTATTGCAACAGCCTGTGCACCGTTGCACTTCTACACAGGGTGGCCATACAAGAAAATTGGCATTTGTTGAATCCACCATGCTTCGGGAGATTTCAAAGACTTCAGACCGTGTCTTGCACTCAGCAATTACTGCTGGCTCAATAGGTTCTGCTCCACCTAGAAAAATCCAGAAGAAAAATTCCTGGTGAAATCAACTTTGAAACTCATGACTGTTTTCCTTATTGCGTGTTTTACTGTGTCTCATTTTATTCAGAAGTGTTTGGGGGCATTTCTGCTCTATATTTTGAAGTTGTTAGAGGAGTCTTTGTAAATTTTCTATTGGGCAGGAGATGAAAATATTTCACCAAATATATATTTTAGTTATTTACCAATTATCTTACATATAACCAAATTTAATATAATATAATCTCCATTATAACCAAATTTATTATTCTGCTCCCTTAAAAAAAACTATTTTAATTAGTTGATTTGGTTAAAGGGTTATGATCTTCCATTTGCAGAATCCAAGATTCTTTTAAATGCATGTAATTAACCAATATTCACATTTCTGAACTGGCAGCAAAACAGATTCCAAAGATTGAAACTGTAAAGAAGACTTTATTTGGTTTGGTAGAAGATAGGGCTGGTTTATATGTGCAAAAACTAAAACTTAAGTATTTCTGGACTAAATCTAATCCCATACTTTACTTGTTGAAATATAGTAGCCAGCATGTCTACAGCCTACCTAAACTTCGTCTTCCACGGGACAAAGGAACAAGATTTTCACCAGCATGCATTTGGGTAAAATTCATGTATGAACTAGAGGTATCTTCATCTGCAAAAAGAGAAAAAAAACAATGTCATTAAGTAAATTAATATAGTTGCATCACTACAGCAAATACCCAAAGGTGCACAAAATCATAAAGAATGAAATGACTGATTGCAATTTAGCAAAATACTGTAATAATCCCTTTTAAGAAGGCCAAGAAGTATTACAGGCAATGTGGTGCTAGAATAATAAACTCAATAAAATTCTATAACCTGTAATTCTACCTACCTTCTTAATTCTTCTCAAGATGTATTATATAAAATAAAATATATAATGATTATTCAGCATAAGTATTTTGAAATAAGGAGGTGAAAATGTGCAGGTATTTTCCCATGTAAGAAGGAATTATAAGTGATAAGCAATGATATACCTGGAGACTGCAGGGAAAATACAGTGATGCAAAGGTAAAGATTCTCCCAACCTTAAAAAATGAAATTCTTTTTTCCAACATGACCCAAAATGTATTTCTAAGCAAGGAGAAAAATAAGAATGTATGTTTTGGATTTTCATTTTTCAGCTACAAGATGAGACTATAATTCTGTAGTAGAAGCCAAATTCTAGCAATCTGAAATTGTGGCAGTGAACCTCAAAATCTGCAATTCTTATCATACCCCTTAATAGCCACAGTGGAAACTATTTGACAATTTATTTCAAGTTCAGATAATGTGGTGCTTAACACCACAAGACCATTTCAATGGAAGTTGGTAATAAATAGCACAGCAAATTAATTTGATATAAATTTTACAATATATTTCTCTACATTCTGTGTTTATTTCCAGATATCCTCAGGTTACATCGTATTTCCTATTACATCATATTTATTTTATACCCAATAAATCATTTTAATAATAACATTTATTCTTTAGATTATTAACATTTGCCCGTAATAAAGTGTTGCTTGCATTGGGCAAGTTTTAGTTTTTATTTTTTTTTATTTTTTTAAAAAACACAAAATTGTAAATATGAATAAACCCGAATGATAAAATAAATTATTTGACTGATTTCAGTTGCCTTTGAACAAATCTGGCTATTTATTCATCTGTTCAGGTCTGTACTTTGTCAAACTAATAGAGACACTTCAAGATCTCAGGCCTTTGTAATTTTATCCTTCCAAAGTGAAGATGTAGGTAAGTATAATAGTTCTGTCCCTCCTACGGAGGATGTATTCAATTTTAGCCAATTGGGTCTTCTGGGGGGGGATGGGTAAAAGATAAGGCTGCCAGCTTTCTTTATAAACATTCTCTAACATTTTCCCATAGGAAATGCTGAACAAAGCAATTCCCATCACATCAGCCAGAGCTTCCTTGGAGTCAACAAACCCCTCCAGATTCCAAAGTCAATGGCAGTATTTGAAGATAGTTCTTACACAGTTGCAGGCTTTTCATTTATGAACTACTTAAAGTAAAGCAGGGCAGATTTTATTTCTGGGGAATCATTCTGAATGTAAGAAATAAGTAATAGAAAGCCTATAAGAAAAAAGGAGAAAGAAGGCAAAGTTTCTACAAGCACCTGACTAAGTTCTGTGTTTAAGGCTAAAAGAAATAAAGCCTCAGGTTTTGTACATCAGATTCTGCAGAAATCAAGACTTGATATATTGGAGATTCAGTGCCCAACTATATAAATTTTGATTCTACAATATTGTAAAAGGCTATTATTCCCAGATTCATTGTATCTAAAACCTCCCAACTCCCAAAGGAGAGAGCAAGATGAATCATGACATCGAAGCTTTTTCACTAATCCATGCCACTGAACTTAATTGGATCTTCCCATCTTCTTCCATCCATCCCCCATTTTCTGGAATTTTATCAGGGCAGGGTGGGGGCTGTATTTGTGCAGACAGACAAGGAAAAAAATAGCAATGCTGTTGACTTGAAACAAATCTTCTATTGAAAAACAGAGGTCTCCAGTTAACCTCACCCTTCCCCCAAGGGTGTCTTTCCAGATAGGGCAGTAAAGCTACTGCTGACCAGGGCAACAGGCCCAGCTGTGGAAAAGCCAGTGCTGCTAATTTTGGAAGGCACCCTATTGTATGACTTGTGTAGCCGGGACAGGCGGGTGGAGAAGCCAAGCAACTTTAAGGGAAACAATAGCAGAACACAGCTGGTGCCCTCCCTCTTTTTTCCCTCCTCCCCTTACAGGCATTTTGAAAGGGAGCGGGAATGCTTTTGAGAACGTGCCAGTGGTCCAACTGGCATCGGAAACAAAGACAGGAAATTCTGTTCCCCCGTAGATAGTGTCTCGGCAAAGATTACAAAGCTACCAATAGACAAACACAAGAGAGAAGGCAGGGGGTGGGGAGGGGAAAGGCGGGAGCAGAGGTTGGATCAGAATGGAATCTGTGAAGAAAATGTTTATAAATACATTCCAGGGCCAACCCAATGGCCATGACGCGTGCTCACATTCCTGCACGTGCCAAAGCCTATTCAATCTGCCCTGTGACCTCAATCCTGACAGGTATCCCCAACTCTCTCTGCAGCCTGGTCCAGTCACCACAGTAAAACAAAACATTAACACTCCTCTCATTACCTGATGTCATTCATTTTTCCTTTTATATAGACTAAAAATCAAAAGCCAGGGAAATGAATAATGGATGACTGATATCTGATTTCAAGCACAGAAGATTATAACACCACAGTCTAATTTTTTTCAAACACCAGGAATCATTACAGACTGATTAGAAAATAATAAACATTATTAAAACCTATTTGCAAGTAATATGCCCCTGTTACATTATGAATTGCATGTTAAACTCTGTTCAAGCCAATCACTAAAATATGCTATAGAATTATTCTATGGGTGAACTGCCACATACCATGGGGGGGGGGAGCTTTTCAACCCAGATGTAACCTATGGTTTTACTTTGTGTAATCTGAATCTAGAAAACACATAATTCACAATGGCAGTTCTCAGGTGGTATACAAATGCATTTGTTGTTACTTCACTGTTATATCTGTTGAGATTTATTAAAGAGGAACATTTGGTGTGGAAATTTACCTACGGATTCTATCTGCAGGACCTGCTGGAGGTCTCTGATGGAGCGCACCGAGCTGTCACGCAGCAATTCATATATTTCTTCAGGAATGGGGTCTCCCTGCCAAACCAAAAAGAAAAAAAGTTATGTTAAATAGCTCTCCTATGACAGTTTTGTACCAATTTTATACATTTCTCACAGAGTAAATTCTTATACACCCTTTTCCAACCTGTTACCCTCCACATATGTTAGAATTGTAGCTACGAGATTCCAAAAGCGGAAAACTTTATAGTCTCATTGCACCTGGAAAAATTATTTGATTAAGAAAGGCTGAATTAGCCGAAAAAGAGAAAACGATGAAATGTGCACATATTTTAAAGTGCAAACATCAGGAATAGTGTGTTTACCATCCATGTAATAATCTTTCACATTTTCTCTTTAAGAAAAAAAGTATAACTTTGGAGACCTTTACTGTCATACATCCAAGGATTCTGAATATTCCATTAATCAGCTGATCTTGAGATTGTTCCAAACACCCTCTATCTGGAAATGGTTATTATAGTATAATCTTATGCATGTTTATATAGGTCTACCTATATTTATTGGAGTTTACTCCCCTGCTTAATACTTCAGCCTTATTACATCTCTGATATTAAAGCCAATAAATAGTTTTTAATATGCAGTGCAACTTGATGTTTGCATTAAACTGTTGAGCCATTGAGATCATGCCCTTAAAAGCATTAAAATTAAAACAGGCTTTTTTTGCATTTGGAAGGAAAAGCCCAAACAAAAACTGTACCTATTACATTAAATGTTGCTTCTATCTAAAATGCTATCATATACATTTTATCAAACACTGGACTGTAATGTCAACAAAGCTGGATACTCCTTTAATTAAGGAGCAAATTACGTATGGGAAACTCAGCATAATTTGTTTAAAAGAAAAGCAATTTTAAGACAGAGCAATGGAGAGTACAGGATAAGCTGTCGGAGCGTTACATTTTCTCCCAGAAAATTTATTCATTAATGTTTTTACCAAAATCACCATCCAATCTTGCATGAAATTAGTCCTTCCATCTTTGGACATAGATAAGGCTTGCTGTTGTCGTCGTATAAGAACAAAGTTCCAAGTTTTGTTTATTGTTTAGGGTTTTTCTTTTTTAGAATTTCTTCATTCTAAACAATAGTTGGTAGTTCTGCCCTCCCCAAGAAGTTCTTCCAAATTAAATGCACATTCATGTGGGTATCACTGGGATAAATTATTTGAAGTGAAAATATGGAAAATGGGGAAAGGGTTAAGTATACCAATGTTCTTCTTTATATACTACAGTTAGCAGCTACACAACCTGTTCTGCATTTGTCAGACTATTGTCAAATGCATACCCTCTCTCCCATTGCTTCTAGCACATTAGCTGTAACAACATTCTATTAATACAGCTTTGTACATGCAAAGTTTTCACTAGTTAGTTCCATTCTCAGCATTGCAGACAGTATGGCTGTTCATGCTTCACAATTCTTGAACAAGTGCAAGCACAGCATCTCTCTATGATTCAGAATTGATAATACATGTCTTCTTTTAGGATTCTGTCTGAAGCTAAGAAAAGATGCGGCTGCTTTAAAAATCAGTTTAACGATAGTTACTTTAATGAGTTGATTTTGAAAAAAGACCAGGTTCTCTTAATAAGCAGCAGAGAGGTGCTATACTCATCTGAGCCCAAAAATTAAACTGTAATGCAAAAACAGCCTGAAGAGTATTGCAGTTTCACATGATAGGACAACTGAATACTTTTAGAGTTAATAAAATGTTCTAAAAATTGACACAGCTTAATTTTTTTCTTAAATTGTTAACATCTAATACTTTATATAGCACAAACCATTCTAGATGGTGTTTTGGGTGCACCAAATTAATCATCACCTTGATAAAGAGGGAAGCAGAAATCCCTAGTTTGTGATATCAAATACAATTTTATTTTTAAAAAAGGAACCTAGTCTTCTTTCAAAAATCATCATCATCTTTTTCTGGTAGTGATTTGAAAAAGAAATATAGCTGTGAGACAAGTGAGGCTAGGATCAAATGGAAGCACTTCAGATGCCTACTTTAAAGACTTGCATGTCCAAACATATTGGGCTTGATAGGCTAAAAAGTTCTGCTCACCTCAAAATTGAAATCTATGGAAGCCACTTAAAAGAAGATAATGCTTCTGGTCAGTACTATGAAGCTCTACCAGGATATAGGTGGAAGGAGAAGTCAACTTGTGATCTCCATGCTAACCACACTCGGATTTTTGCAGTCTCCAGAGCTCCATAATCACACTGACAAAATACAATGACAAATTGTGATTTTTGAGTGGTGCTATTTTTTGGTCTCTAAAAACAGTTGGTAAGCTGTAACATAAATCTGTTGCATTTCCAGGAGACTTCATGTATCTGCTTTTCTGTTAAAATGTTAATTCTGTGCTCTTTAGTGATACCTTCACATCACTTAACAAAGCTCCTTGTAGCCCTCAAGACTAAAAATAACTTTGGAAATAGAAATGCATCCTCTGGAACAGCTGACTAGCCCTGCATTAGAGCTTGCATCGGAGAGCCTCCTGTTATTTTGCAATCATGGTCAATAGCATAAAACACAGTATCCATAGGAACGTCTCTTGTGCTGAATCAGATCATTAATAACCCAACAGTAACTATTTAAATTTTCAGACAAGAATCTTTCCAGGAACTGAGCCTTGGACTTTTTGCATGCAAAGCATGTGCTCTACTACTAAACTATGGCATCTTTCCTAATGAATAAGTCACCAATGCTTTTTTCTTTTAAGAATTCATTGCATTAGTTTTAACCTCTGCTTTAATAATAAATTGAGATCTATTTTTATGATACAATCCTCACAATTAGAGGCCCAACCCTGATGTATTAACCACAGTTAAAGACTGACTGCAGAAAACAATAAGGAAACATTTCTGCATAAATGTTTGTTTATGATCACAGTACTCCCTATTGTTTTCCTTAACTGAAAAAACAATGTTTTAAGTGCTGTACTGGGATGTGAATGCTAGGGATTTTGCTGCTGCAATTCAGGATGTAGCATGTGGATTAAACTAAAGTACTTTGTAGGACAAAATGGGCTCCATTCAAAAAGGACATTGCCTATATCTGAGTATTATCTTTATGAATCTTTCCCATTTCCTCAACACTTGGCTAGATTATAATCAGAAGTACAACATTAGGTGTGGAAATGTACAGAATGTCATCCATTCATCATGTTTCCTTCACAAATCACCCTCAACTCCAGATACCCGAACTTAAGGTATTAATCCAAAAATAACAATCTGGGATCATCAATTCTTGTTTTGCATGTATAAATTGTTTACAGCCTTCCAACAATACTAACGTTTGAGCATATCCATGTAAAATATTTATTTCTGGACATACTTTATATGCCTGAATTATATATTGCATTGTTTTGACCTTGATTTGGAGATGAAACAAAAGTGTGTTTGAGACTGCTAAATTATTCAGGAGGCATGTCCCTCTCTTCAACAAGATCAGGCATCTTTTGGTCTTTATAGCAAGATTGTCACTAGATTATTCAGAAACAGGAACTTTTTATTTTAAATATAAAATAGGACTAGGCATATCTAGTTCAAATCTTTACTTGGATATGATGTTTCCTGAGTAACCTTGAGCTAGTTACTAAGGTACCAGCCTATTATTTTATTAGGAGGATAAAATGGGATGAAATGGGGGGATAAAGGCATGTATGAGATGACTGGAGTGATCCTCCATATATTATTGAACTACAGTCAGCATTACAAATAGATACTACGAGTTTCACAGAGCTGCAGGATTTCAAAGGATTAGTTTTACTGTAGTTTCAAATGCAACATAGCTGAGCCAGAAATAAACTGGCTCAATTCTCAAATATGCCATTATTGTGGGATAAGAATAGTTGAGAGTTGCTTTCGAATTGTTGGAGAATCCATGGGCGAAAGGGTTTTCAGAGTTGTTTATTAATATCTACAGAACCACAGATTCATCTACCACTGATAAATGCCATCTTGAGCTCAATGGATGAAACACAAAATATAATTAACTGGTCAGTCAAATTAGGGGTAATTTAGATATATATCTTCCCTTTTTTATAATAGCTTAAAGCAGCTTCTATCTCCTTTCATTTTATTCACTGAATAACCTCATTAATTGTCCTATATTCTAATCTAGAAGATAGTCCTCTGAACATTTGTTCAGCCAAAGTATGATTTAAAAGTAAAGAAATATATTAATAGGGAGAAATACATCCTGAACTACCCACATGTAGTTAGCATCTGGACAATAAACTGATCAGCTGAGCATTCTAATCTTATTTACTATAGTTAAAAATCAATTGTGTGTGTGTATATCCATCTGTCCATACAACGGAGAGCCAGTTTGGACTAGTGGTTAAAGTACCAGGCTAGAAATCAGGAGACTGTTTTAGTTCTGCCTTAGACTCCTTCCTTCCTTCCTTCCTTCCTTCCTTCCTTCCTTCCTTCCTTCCTTCCTTCCTTCCTTCCTTCCTTCCTTCCTTCCATCCATCCATCCATCCATCCATCCATCCATCCTTCTTTTCACCCCAAAAATTAAGCCTGCATTAGCTTAATAAACAAGAATGCTTACAGGGTATTTACCTAGAAAGGAGAAAGCAGTCTTCTATCCCAATCAGCTAAATAAAATAATATGGTTCCTCAAAGTATTGTGATTTTTCCTGTGAATTTTTTTTTTGACATTCTTAGATCCATGTTTATTGAATTTTTATCCTGCCTTTTCCTCTGGGAGTTCACAGTGGCATAGGCAGGTGTCTCTATTTTATACCCACAACAACCCCCTAAAGTAAGCTGGAAACAGTCTGACTGCCCCAAGGCCCTCCCCCCCAGTAAATATCATGTTTGCCTAGAGGCTTTAGAAACAAATAGACACATCTGGAATTTTAAGAACATATGGTATGCATTAGGGTATGCAATGCTTTGGATTTGAAGGAGAAAAACCGTTTCAGAGTGTGCATGGGTGCACACATTGCACCTGTTGACAACTTCTTAAACTAAATGTCTTTTCCCCAGGATTATGCTAGACATATGCTCCCAGGAAAAGACCCAGCTGTTTTAAGGAATTGTCCCCCCCCAATCTGAAATATCATTTTCCCTTCAGATTCAAAGCCCTGCACTATCCTTATGCAAGCTCTCACAAAATGGCTGCCACAGATGACTTGCCTATTTAACTAAATGCACAGTCAATCATAAAGCATAATTTTACTAGAAAATAAGCTATTGTCCTCTGACCATTAAATCCTATCCTCTAAGTCAGCTTAATTTTGATTGTGACAGCTTCATTTTGTGTTAAAAACAAATTTTTCAGGCAGGCAGGTATATACTTCTCTTCAAAGCACATGGTGGCAGTCACCAATGAGCAGCTATGGAAGGAGGAGCCTAGCCTGTTAGGGACCAAGGGTTGCTGAATGCCATGCAGAAGAAGCTTGAATATCACTAGCCAGACCAGCCAGATAGTAGAAATAGAAATAGAAATAACAGAGTTGGAAGGACCTTGGAGGTCTTCTAGTCCAACCCCCTGCTTAGGCAGGAAACCCTACACCACTTCAGACAAATGGTTATCCAACATCTTCTTAAAAACGTCCACTGTTGGAGCACTCACAACTTCTGGAGGCAAGTTGTTCCACTGATTAATTGTTCTGTCAGGAAATTTCTCCTTAGTTCTGTTGCTTCTCTCCTTGATTAATTTCCACCCATTGCTTCTTGTCCTACCCTCAGGAGCTTTGGAGAATAGCTTGACTCCCTCTTCTTTGTGGCAGCCCCTGAGATATTGGAACACTGCTATTATGTCTCTCCTAGTCATTCTTTTCATTAAACTAGACATACCCAGTTCCTGCAACCGTTCTTCATATGTTTTAGCCTCCAGTCCCCTAATCATCTTTGTTGCTCTTCTCTGCACTCTTTCTGAGTCTCAACATCTTTTTTACATCTGTGGTGACCAAAACTGGATGCAGTATTCCAAGTGTGGTCTTACCAAGGCATTATAAAGTGGTATTAACACTTCAGGTGCTCTTGATTCTATCCCTCTGTCAATGCAGCCTAGAACTGTGTTGGCTTTTTTTTTATCTGCTGCACACTGCTGGCTCATATTTAAGT
>QLTV01004445.1:2428233-2449843 GCA_003457575.1 Thermophis baileyi
ATTTGTCAGAGACTTCTTTATGCAGCCATGCTGGTTTCTTTTGAGAGCTGTTATTTTTCTTCTTCATTGGTAAACTGGGCTGTTACAATCTCACTTTTCAAAATTTCCCAAGCTTCTTGAGTTGTTTTCCCCTTGAGGATTCTCATCCATGGAATCCTTCCCAAGATCTCTCTAAGTTTATTGAAATTAGCTCTCTTAAAGTCCAAGACTCTAGTTTGACTTTGTTCTACTACTTGTGCTTGCATAATGTTGAATTCCAATATTGCATGATCACTTGCCCTCAAAATTCCTGTAGTGAAGCATGATATTGAGTTGTTGGAAGGGCTTCTGCCTGGGGGAGGAAGAAGTTAGTCCATGGGAAGCGAGGCAGGATAAAGCAGGCAACATGTTGGTTGTGTTGGGCAAAGGAGATATGGCAAGTGATAGGAGTGGACGAAGGTGCTTGGCAGGGTCCATGAATGTGACCCTGCCAAGCTATGTGCATTGGTATCCATAGATAACATTTCCCCCTTGGCAACATTATTTTTCTCTATTGTAAAATTCCCTGGGACATAAGAATGGTAATTAAGACAGTGAGAGAATAAGACTGGCAGCCTTGGGGCCAACTATCTTAAGCATCAATAGTAACAAATTGGAAAAAAAAGTTTGCAGAGATCTGAAACATACAGTACTGATTTGAAAAGAAAAGGAGGGTGCTATCAATTAAGGTTTGGGATTATGCTGTTACTGGTGAGTGTTACTACGGTATAACAATTGTTTTTGCTACTTGAAATAAACAGAATAGTTCTGAAACTTGTAAGTAAATTGTGTGACCACATAAAAGACACCAGACCATCCTAATACTTAATAGACAAGACAGAACATTAATTTAAAGTAAAGATACTCACAAATGCTGGGTAAGTGTTGGTGCAAAATGATAGAAGTCAGGTGACAAAATGCATTGTAATAATCAGAGAAAGGGAACTTGACAAGCATTTATAGACCAATGCTCAACTGCAAACAAACAGATCATTAGAAGCCAAGCTTCTGAAGAATAGATTATAAGAATAAACTCCACTCCCTGTTCAGAGAGGTATGTTTAGGTGCCAACTTTTTCTTGTCAGAGATGTTATCAGTTGGACCAAAGCATGACAACACACCCAGCTTGTAAAGTTCTTTATCCTCTGCCTCAGAGAACGGTGTGCAGCCCTGGGGTACAATGTCTCTTTATTCTCTTTTTGGAGCAGATCTGATGATTGAAGTCCTCTGCGCTCATATTCAGGTGTATGTACCACTGAATACAGATATTCTTTTCAGTAAACAATACATTAGAGATTAACCTGTATACATTTTTAAGGTTCTCTGTACTTAGCAGGAAACTGGTCCACTTTAAAGTGCTTTAAAGGGACATAGTCAGGGGTGGGTTCCTCCCGGTTCGGACCGGTTCTCCCGAACCGGTAGCAGCCCGCTGGTGATGTCACAATGATGTCACTGAACCGGATCTGTCGATGCCAGTCCGTGGGGGCCGCCATCTTTTTTTCGATTTTTTTTTCGATTTTTTCTAAATGTTATTTTTTATTTTTATTTTTATTTTCCTTCTGAGCATGTGCAGAAGCCGACTTCCGGCACTGTGCATGCGGTCACCATCTTTTTTTTGGCTTTTTTGTTACTGTGCATGCGCGCGTGCGCTTTGTGCGCGCGCGCCCACGAGGCGCACCCACGCGGTGCGGGAAGGAGCAAACCAGCAGCGAGGTAAGTTGGAACCCACCCCTGGACATAGTCCATTTCAGAAAAGGGGTTGTGTGCAGGAGATGATATACATAAGCTCCAGGTACGGAGGTACTCAAACCTAATAAGGAAACATATGATCTGCAAATAACCATTGGATGAAAGGTAGAATGGGAATGAGGTCTATCCATGAACCAATCGGAGTAGTAAGAGATATTTTCTGCTCAGATGCTGTGAGAGTAAGGTTGCATATAGAGCAGGTTAATAATCTCTTTTTAACTATTAAGGAGTTCAAAGAAGAGTCTTGCCTGCTTAGTTATCCAGTGCCTTGGAGCTGGATTTGCATCCCTGCAGGGCTAAGGATGCCTAACCCAGTGGGCTTTGTAACTTCTTTTATCTCTTTGCCTTTCCTTCAAAACTTTCTTGTGGTTTTCCTGTGAAGAGGGTCTACTGGCATGCCCACAAGCTAGCAACCACACACATCCAAAGGCATGTGTGCACACCAGAAATGGCTGATGGGCTTTACTATTATAGAAGTCAATACCTGGACCGCAGCATGCATCTCCAGTAAACTGCTTAGTTTTTGAGTTTGAATCAAGGTAAAAAAATTCATTCCATTTCAGCAGGCAGAGATTCTTCAAACAAGGACAAGCAGTCAGTTACAAATCAATTTTGGTGTCAAGTATTCCAACAGGTCAGCAATTTTTTCATTCTTAAGGGGGAGGGGGTTGAGCCAAGTTGTTATTTGCTTTCTCTACTTATATATATTTTGGATTCACAAATACATCCAAAATATGACTTATTTCCTTTTGCTTAGTGCATTGTACAAATCCAATCAATGAAATTCAGTCTGGAAATGCCACCTTATCACTTAGCACAAGTGTAAGTGTCAATACAGGCATTCTAGTTATTCATCAACTCATCTTTAAAGCATACCTTTTAGTGTATTGTGCGTATCCCACAGGCTGACTTCCCTCACTCATTCACAAACATTTAGCTCATCAATGTAATCCCTCCCACTCTTCCATAAAGATCTGCATAAATATCTACTTTTCCATAACTATTACACTTGTTTATGCTAAAAGCATGATTGTATGATATGGAGAAATTTCACTGGAATTGCAAGGGAATTAAAAGGTTAAATTCTCATTTATTGACAAGAGTCTTACTGTATTCCAGCTTGAGTGAAACCTACCAAAGGCATAAGGGTCACAAAAGGCCTGGTTTATACATCACAATAAACTATAATATGATTTGTACTGTATGCAAAATCATAACGATACAAATGCTGCACAACAATTAAGTCCCTAAATATATAAATGACAGAAATGGAGAATCAGGTAGATCTGTTGAAAATCAACTCAACAGAACCTCAAATTTGGCTTGCCTTCCCTCCTTAGTTGCAAATAGTCTGTACAATTTGATTCCATTTATATTATAAACATTATTTTTGATGTCACAGTTCTAGGAATGACACACAATTCTTTCAACTTAACCAAGTTCTCTCCTACCATAGCTATTGCAATTTTAGCTCTAGGGTATTTTTTTTTCCATAGGCAGACTTTTGCCTAGCTACATGAAAGCTTGCTTCCTGGTTTATTTAAATCAACTCTAAGACGCAATAACTTGATCAAAAGTTTTAGCCTAGAGGCAGGCTGCATGTGCAATCTCTACCTAATAGTCAAGGTGAAAATAAAAAACCCTACAACCACGTTTCCTCTCCTCCCACTAGTAAAAAATATAACAACAATAACTTGCCATCGTTTCATGACCACTCCAATTCAGCTGCCTAAAGTAACTACTTCCTTCTTTCTTCTGATAGGGCCAACCCTGTATCTTCATTCTCCATCACTCTTTGTAAATTAGGTATCCCAGATAATCCTGAATATCTGATGTGAAAACAGGAGAGAAAAAACACACTGCAGGTATGAAATAAAGGCAACAGTATGGGAGAGGCTAGGAATTGCCTTTGCACAGGATTTATATGAAAGGTAGAACATGAAAAAGTACTGGATACTCCCACTAATCAAAAGCATAAGCAATAGTACTACAAGATTCCTCTAGATTACTAAAAATTCAGCAGTTCCTTTATATTTATTCTGAACTTCCCAATGGAAATATATTTCATTCCTACATGACTCCAAGGAAACATATGAAACTCAAATAGGTTGGAGATATTTTTAAAGATGCTTCCCCAAAGGTTATTTTTGGATATTGTTGGGACTGGTTTTGAATTCTTAAAGCTATAGTCCTAACACACTCCCAAAAGGTACCCTGTTGGGGAAGGTTTTAAAAAAGAATGATACACAACTGTATTTTAAACTGTTTTATTTGGATGCTGAATTTGGATATCCAGCATGCCAAATCAGGGCATGGAAGATAACAAGGAAGAAAATAACTCTAAGTTTGTAAATTCTTCCACTCCAGCTCCTTTTCTGCCCCCCAAAATAGAATTATTTTATTATCTCATTATTGAAGTGAAGGGAAAAAGATATTAACAGAAGCAAAGCAAAAACTGGTTGCAAATTAAAGCAGATGAATTTCCACATACTTTGATGGTACCAAGGTATTAAAGGCTACCTATAATGATAACTTCTTTTTTTCCAACAGAACAGCTCATCCGTAATGTTGAATAGTCCAAACCCAACCTTGAAATCCAATTTGACATTCACTCATTCTCTTGTGCTATTCAAACACTTTGCAATATTTTGAAAAGGGGTGGATTCTTGTTAAGCCAACACATTTCTATTCTTCAAAGGAAAATAAAAAAAAATAGACTGAAGAAAGATGGGGGCTACAAAAAGAGGACAGAACACAAAGAATCAAGCATGAAATATTATCCAGGATTCAATATATGCAGTCCATTAGCCTATCTGCCAGGTCCCCACCAAACATATGTGGACAAGAGTTCCTTACAATAATTAAAAGTTATGGCTTTGTGCTAGACCAGGCTGCAATGGGTATTATACACCTGCATAAAGAGAAAAAGAAAGCAATAATATATTATATCTATATCATCTATATCTATATCATCTATATCTATATCTATATCTATATCTATATCTATATCTATATCTATATCTATATCTATATCTATCTATCTATCTATCTATCTATCTATCTATCTATCTATCTATCTATCTATCTATCTATCTATCTATCTATCTATCTATATGCATATGTTTGCATAGACACAAATGTAAGCATGCATATGTTTGCATAGACAGATGTTCTTCACTCTGAAAATTGTGCTTGAGGTGGTAGTGGGAAAATACCATGACATTCCTCAGCATGGAGTAACATCAACGAGTCCCAGCAGAACCTGACAAGAGATACTTAAACTGTCTTAACCCCAAGGGCCTCAGTTTCCGTGGCTCAAAGTATGTCTTTAACTCTTCTGTTGCCATAACCAAGAAATGGTATCCCCTGAAATTTTAATGTATTTCCACTCTCACATGTTGGTGGACAAGCCTTTGTTTTTTGAAGTTTTCTTCCATGGGTATGGAATCAAACACCATTTGAAATGCTATTTTTAAAACAAGAATATTTAAACTGAATTCTTCTATGGCTTTATGTGATTATATTCACCCAATATACTGAACCAAAAACTAGCCAATCATCTTTTACCTTAGTATATTGTATGAATCTAGCTCATGTGATTATATTATGTTTCACGTATCATGTGAATGCAGAAATATGTGGCTAAGCTAAGTTATGGAAATTCAGCCTTCTAACTTTTACTCCCCTTCTGAGATTATCAAGAAAATAGTTCCACCCTGCATCTTTCAAGGAATGGCACAGTCTAAATAAAAGCAAAATGGAGGGTCCTTCCCAAATGCATACATATGAAACCTGGTAAGAATGTCATTCTTAAGGGCTCATCACATTCAAGTGCAACATGAATTTGTTTTGCAACCTGCTATCTGCTTTAGGATGCTGCAGGCCCCATTTCTTTTCCAATCACTGGGCACTCCATGACCATTTTACTTGGGTTGCTGGACTCCTGGTAGAGGTATCTACCTATCTAATGCCTGAATGGGATTACAATGGGTTCCTTATATATGCCAATTTTGTACTTCTCTAGAAAAGTGCTAGACTTGTTTTTGAATAGAGTTATTCACCTTTTGAAATAATATTAGCTCTTTCTTTTAAAAGATGTAGCAGCCTAGCCCATTTAAACCACGAAAGAATCCAGGTTCTGCCAACTCTGGTGATGGTTCTATCAGCAATAAGTGGATTACAGTCTCTCTGTCTCTCTCTCTGTCTCTGTCTCTCTCTCTGTCTCTGTCTCTGTCTCTCTCTCTCTCTCTCTCTCTCTCACACACACACACACACACACACACACACACACACACACGCCAATAAATGGCTTGTACAGCCATACTTACTGCTACTTTGATGGGGGACACCATTTTGTGTACCTCAGTACCTTAGATGCTACTTCCAGGTGCAGCCAGCTGTAACCCTTCACTTCCAGCACTCCCATTCTCATAAGCACTTACCAATTGGGATACTTGGGGGCTGGGGTGGAATTGAGGAAAGTTCTACCCCTTTCTGAGCCCAAGTGACAGGTCAGAGGTACAGCAGAGTGGCATAGGATGAAGCAGGAAGGAGATCAATGCAACTCTCCAAATAGCCACTGACAGGTTAATAGATCAGAGTTGGGCACAGGATAAAACAGGAGAGCTTCACTTATCTCTCCTTCTCTACTCCACTATTAAAAGTCCACCACTAAGAGTTCTCCAGATCATATACTTATGTTAAAAAATCATCCAAATGACAAAGGTGTTTCTTCAAAAGGCAACAGGACTATGTTTCTTCCTTGAGGAAGAAGACATTTTGCTTCTCGTCGTCTTCTTCAAACAAAAAACATAGTCCAGTTGCCTTTTGAAAAAGCAACTTTGAGACAACCATGACCTGGATGACTAAGAATCTCCATAGCTATCCAAGTGACAAGTCACCAACACACCGCCAATGACGTGTTAGTTTGGACAATTTGAAAGGTGTTTAAAGTTTCTGTCTCAGGCACCAACTCCCAGTTACCCAAGTGTGGCCAATCACATTTTCAGGGCAGTGACTGGAAGTTTTTTTTTTCCTTGCTGACAATTGATGTTATATGGGAGGAGAAACACAGGCAGAAGAATCTATTGATTGCTGCCCTCATCGTATTCCACATTAAAACTAAGGGCAGCATCAAAGGACAGTTTTGCAACAAAGGCAGTAATCTGACTGTCACAGCCATGCAAATTATGATGAAATAGTTTTGTGCTGGCTCAAGGATGTGAGGAGGCACATTAATGTGATGGCCACAAGGAACATTCGGACAGACATATGAATTGTCTGCTAGCTTACTTTAAGCATTTTTCTCACACTTTGATTGACAGAATCTCTGCTCTTCTTCATATATAAGACTGGAATCCAAAATGTTTAATAAATATACATATAAGCAAATTTTGCTCTCTGAACATTATTTTGCCCTTCATCCTAATTAAAAGTACTCAAAATCCTTCCTTTAGCTCTCTCTACACACACACACACACACACACACACACACACACACACACACACACACACAACTCCCAGAAGAATGCCATCAAATTTGCAGTCTGAAATTTCATTCAAAATGCAAAACCTGTAAAATTTAGGCAAGATTGGAGCAGCCATCAAGTCTTCTTCAATAAAAACATTCAGACCCTAGCAAAGTAAATTTAGACCCTAGAAAAATAAAAATAGTCAGACACAAACATTTCTTATTCTCATCTATGCATTGTAACATAGGACAGTTTTACCACAGACTTATTCCTGTGAGAACTATGTGCAATTAAAATAGCGAATGGTAATGGAAAGACCTTCACTGCAGCGAATACAGAACTCTAGATGGCCTTCCCTGGCATACTGAATGGAAGTAGGGATTTCCTAATGGGCAGATGATATTTGCAGCAAAGGGGTAGCATATATGGGATAACATATACTGCCAAGGACTAGAATTCCTGCAACCCTATCCTGCACACAAATACAAAGCAGCACATGAGCAAGCATCTGAAGGTACAAGCTTAAGGCTGATCTGTATGATTGGCCAAATGCTATGGAGAATCCTGGTTTCGAGACTTAGACTTAAGACTACAAGAACAAAATGGAAACAGGAGAAAATATAGTTGGCCTATATGTACAAACCAGTAAGCCCAACTCTTTAACCGCATACCCTTTATGGATTGAGTAACAATGAAATGACTCTGGAAAGTTTCACAACCACTTTCTTGCGGCCATAAAGGACTTGTCTAAAAGGAAGAACTGACATAATTCTATAGAATTTTTAAGGAAGGAAAATCATATATCCAGCATCCACTTGTTCCCACACTCTGCTTTACTATATCTTCATATCCCCTTAGACTGTTAATTGTAGTACAAATATAAACAGCTGAAGTGCACTTAGGATTTTCAAGGCCCAGGACAGGAGCACCCAGGAAGATTTTTAAAAGAAGAGTGCTATGCAACTTCCAGCCATATATTCCACAAACCTTTTATTATTATTTTTTCCGGCCCCTAAGATTACTATATATTCTTGTATGCTCTTATACAGTATATAAGTATACATACATACTGTATATAGCACTAGCACTGTAGCATTTAGACTTATATACCACTTCATAGTGCTTTACAGCACTCTCTAAGCGGTTTTCAGAGTCAGCATATTGCCCCAACAATCTAGGTCCTCATTTTACCAATCTTGAAAGGGTGGAAGGCTGAGTCAACTTGAACCAGTCAGGATCAAACTCCTGGCTGTGGGCAGAGTCAGCTTGCAGTACTGCATTCTAACCACTGTGCCATCATGGCTCTTATATATAAAAGAGTAACAGTGCAAACTCTTGGACAATGCCATAATTTGTTGGCAAGTTCTATCTGGAAGCCAAGCAAATGATATATCAATCGACATGTCAAGCCTTTGGATAGGCTTAGCCCATTTTTAATTAGAAGAATAATCCAGAAATCCTCAAAAATAAAGGGGGGGGGACCCAGCCTACCCACTTGCTGCCCCATCTAATCCAAGAAATCTCAAGCAAGATCCATCTCCTCCTTAGGAAGCCACAAGTTTAAGGAGTTGGTAGATCTATCCCACAGATTTACAAAGGTGTAAAGTCACAAGTCAAGAAAAGCTGGCTCAAAAGGAGTCAGTGTTTCAATCAGGACCAAACAGGGAGTGACCAAATCAGTCTCATGTCTATGTCGACCTCAGAACAAATGTAAATAGCATGAACTCTATCCTTATTCTGAAAAGCGTTACAATAGACTTGTAAACTTTGCATCACTGATTCATATGTGTAAACATGCTATATTCCCCCTAAAGAAGATGTATTTCTGCTTGAACTGATTGGAAAGCTGTTCCTCCCTTCAAGGGTTAAGGGTGGCCAATTATTTATCCCAAGAGACCACATGAGAAACTGGGACTGTTGTGGAAGGCTGAACCAATAGGGCTGTGAATGTCTATAGGCACTCACACATGCAAATTGAAAAAAAATAGCAGTTACCTTCAAAATAAAAGCAATGCAGTTCTATTGAGTGCTTGGCGTACACTTATTTACATTTGATTTCTAATTTCGGATTGATTTCACACAGGATGGACAGGGATTGCCAAAGGGGGGCCATAAAATGCCCAGGTCTGATCTATGTAGGGCTTTTTTTCTCTTTCTTTCCTCCACTGCTCAGATCCCCCCACCTTTTTATTTCTTGAAATAGGCAAAGCTTTTTTTCCTGAAACTTCTTTTAATGACAATTGTATGTTCCTAAGGGCAGGGACTCTGCCTTTACTTGTCTGTTGCATACTCTGGGATACTTAAAAGGAGGATGCACATGGTACCCAAATGCAGGTGTTTGATGGAATATCGTTTACCTAACTATAGACAAAATAGATGGCTGATTTAGCCTTAAGCAACTCACATGTATATGTTAGAGTGATATCCAGCTCTGTCTTCAAGAGATCAAGGTGGCTTATAAGGAGATTTGATTTTATCCAAACAACTACTGTGTGAGGTAGAGTGGGATATAATTAATCCAAAATTTCCATACTTTTTTCCATGGCTGAGGACTATCTTGAACCTGGGTCTCCCCAGTTCCATTCTGATACCTTAACTATCACTTTGGCTCTGTTGGTTGTATTTTAGCAGTATTAAAAACAAACAGCTTTATCTGGAAATTTTATTCTTCCTATTGCAACAACAGTAGCAGCAGCAGAATACTTACCTGTTCCATGAGCTAAGCTAATTTATCTGTCAGCAAAGAAAGGGAGGCCCTTTTATACTGTTCAAATGCCAAATGTAGTTTTTATTCTTCAGAGCACATACAATCAAATCATAGCTCATATCTTTAAGAGAAAAGGTACAATTTATACAAATGTACCTTTTATAAATTTATGCTGTTTAGTACCTTATTCATGCCTTTAAACAAAGTGGTAACTACTCTTAACTATGGCAACTTCATTTGAAAAAAGACACCAGCTTTCCAAAAGAGAAAACAAGGTAAATTACAACACTTTTATTCATAAATCAATCTACCTTCTCTCTATAGCAAGGTTCCAAATGGAATTTTAAAAAGGTCACAGCCTACTGTACTTTTTTAAAAAAAGGCACAACACATAATAAAATGTACGATAGCTACATAGGCAGCTGCTATATCATTGCATTGCAACCTAGAATGCATGTATTTAGAAGTATTTAGAAGAGATGCAACACTAAAGCTACATACTGATAGTTCTGAAGCATATTGTAAGTCCTTGAAGAGAACTCATCAATATGCTACCCTTTTTCTTACCAATCCTGCCCACAAACCAAATTTTATTATTGCTAATTGCTGGAAGAGGTGGAAGGAAAAGCATGATCAGCAATAAGGTGGGCATACTCAACTACAGCAGCAATGGATGCAACCTTGGAAAACCTGGAAAGCCAGGTTAGAGAGAGATGTCATGGAGAAGGTCTATCTATATGGTGAGATTCCACACCAAAATAATTTTGGGGTGTCAAACTGGCGGCCGGTGGGCCAGATGCATCATGCGCAGGCCACACCCACTTCAGCTCTGCAAAGGGGGAAAATGTCACGAAACATCACGTGACGGCAACGTGACACGGCGAGTTTGACACCTGTGAACTAGATGATACAGAATCCACCAACGTCGAGACAGGGCAAGAAGGTCCTTGTCTGAAGGCCAGACAAGGAATAATGGATGGAAACTGAACAAGGAGAGATTCAACCTGGAAATAAGGAGAAATTTTCTGACACTAAGAGCAATCAACCAATGGAACAGCTAAGCTTGCCTTCAGAAGTTGTGGGAGCTTCATCACTGGAAGCTTTCAAGAAGGGACTGGACTGCTATCTGTCAGAAATGGTGTAGGGTCTCCTGCTTGGGCGGGGGTTGGACTAGATGACCTACAAGGTCCCTTCCAACTCCGTTAATCTGTTAAAGCAAGGCTCTAGGAATTTTTACTAGGGCCTCAAGCCCCCTCCACTACTGGCCTTTACCTATTGTTAATAACGCACTACTGTAGTTTGCATTTTTTTTTAATAGGTCACCATTCAACTTGCCACTCCCTGCAAAAAGAGGCGCAGCCGCTACGCTACTGTATTGCTGGATACTTAAAACCTCAGGAACCACCGCCGCTGACATTTATGCCAGTACTAACGGGGAACCTCTAAGGAGACCAAGAGGACTGCAGCAAGAACAGCAGCATTGGGGAGGCGCTACCCACACAGGTTTACTGCCACTGGAGGCCGAGAGGGCTGCCCACTCCGAGAAAATCTCTTTTCCGCCCCCCCCCCCCGGCTGTTTCGGTTTAGCCCGGGAGAAGAAGCGAAGAGGGGCCTGGCACCGCCCGCGAGCAGCGAGAGGAGGGCCCAAGGTGCGCCCGTCCCCCTTTCCTCCCCTCCGGCTGGATAAAGCCCGGGCGGGTCCGGTGGTTTTCGTTCCTACGACCACCTCCAGCGGGATTCAGAGGAGGCCGTCGAGGAGCGCGTGACGCACCTCCTTCCCCCTCCCTCCCTCCGCTCTCTTCTCCCGGAGAACAAAAGAAGAATTCTTTGCACAGGTTTGTGGGCACACAAGTAACCTGAGGTTTGGCAGCCTCCCAGATATTCTCTTGCTCAGGAAACTGCATACCAATTTTTTTTTTAAGTCTCTAAAACAAATCATCTGGTAGGGAAGCCTCTGTCGCTCTAGGAAGGGGGGAGGCGAGCCGCAGCGACCCCCGGAGGAGAATTCCCCCCTGCCCGGGTTCGCTTATACAGCATTTCATTAATTTCTGGGCCAGTCTTAAAAATAGGTACAAATTAAGGGCAAACGCGAAGTTTTTTGTTGGCTTCCTTCCACCTGCTTTATTTGGCAAAAAAGGGGTGTGACCTTATACAGGTTTATTTGAGCCTCTGTTATTCTCTGTAAATGATATTACAAGATTGCCTCTTTCTCCGAAAATGGAGGCAGTTTCCATTCTTTAAACAATCCTATTGTGCAGTCTCTCCCTTAAACTAGGCATTTCCAAATCGGCTGCACCTCTCTTGCCTGTGTGCTCACAACCCCCTTTTGATTATTACTCTGCCCATACCTGTGTGCCTAGATTCTAGGCACACAGGTATGGCTTCTTGGCAGGATAATGGTAATCTTCTTGCCATCTTTGAATTTGTGAAGGCAGCACACCCACTCAGCATTAAGGAACTGGAGCCTGCCTCTTAAATTGATATTTGGTTCAAAGCAGTTGGCTGTACCCTTTTTTCAAGAAGAGGTCCAAAGAGTACCAAAAAAAAAAAAAATCCCCAACCCCCACATCAAAGAATTTGATATACCCCCAAGTGTCAATGAAGCAGAGCTGAGCAGGACCAAAAGTAATGCATATAGAAATTGCAGGGACTTTTTCCTCGAGATCAAAGGGAAATCCAGCAACTCTGGCCCTTTAAGAACTCCTCCCTACCCAATCTTAACATTCCCTGTCTTTCCTCTTGGGCATTTGTTTGGAACAGATACAGGATCTCTCCCATGGCAGCTCCAACTTGGAACAGCTGGAAGACTACATCCCCAGCTAAGTATCCCTCAGTTGGAATTCAGCTGCCAGCCAATACTCTGGCTTCTCCAACTCCTTTTAGTTTGACCCTCCCACTGTAGGAGTGTGTGAGAGAGAAACCTTTGCTTGTTTCATTGAGACCAGCTCCCTTGGGCATCATAAGAAATATGCCAGGCTCCCTCCATTAACTAACAGAGACTCTCCCTCTCCCACCCTCTGTATGGCAGCTACCTGGGCTGAATTCCCAAGTAGAGTTCTCCAATTTCATCAATGCCCTATGTTAGGGATCTTCCAAGATAATCTGGTATTGTACACAATGCTCCTTACCTTTCAAAAGCATAACAAACCATAAGCATTAGCTAGCAGTGTAGCTGGAATCTACTGGAAATGAGAATGCCAATACAACTTTTTTTCCCCTTCGGTATTTGAGAAATAAAAATCACTGGTTACAAGTGTATCAATCGCAGATGGACAAACGAGTGTCAGCATCAACATTATGTTCTCATGTAATATGATATTGATAGCTTAACTTGAAATCTTGGCTTGCAAAAAAAAAAAAAGGTTTTCTAGTTCCGACAAACAGGCTGTAGGTGCATTTTTTCCATGTTAGGAGAAAATGAAAAGGCCACATGGACTGTATTTACCCAGACTGGACAACCATAAACAAGGCACTTCCAGGAGCAGCTGTTTGACAATTATTATGATTAAAGTCCAATTGTATTAACACTTTCTGGGGAGTAAATCACATTTAATTTCCTGGGAATTCCAAGTAAACATGCATAAGATTGTATTGTTTTTCTAAATATTGGAATCAGTAACTTCCCCCCAGAGAATAATTCTTTCAGGATTTTTTTTTTCCAGAAAAGGTGACCAAGATGTCAGTTTAATTTAATGGGTCAAAATTAATTTCTGCACTCTATAAGGGAAAAAGTGGGGATATCCTGTGGAAACCCTTTTGCGCTGACCTCTTGCTGGTAATCACCTACTTGTGTTTTCTACCCTTTGCATATACTTTTATCATTACTTTGATATTCACCAGGAAGTTTTTGTTACTATTTTTTTAAAGGCAAGTACTTACCTCACTGCTGATGAGTGGCAGGTAACAGAGAGACACGAAAAGCAGTCCAAAATTCATGCCGACTCCAATCCCCAAAAGTTCCAGACACATTGAAGGAGAGAGTTTTAAAAAAATAATAATAATAAAGAATTAAGATTTCCCCAGTTCAGGCAGTCTTGAGAGTGAGGATCTGCCCTTACTGTAATTGGCTGTATATCAAGTGTAGAGTTCTTCACTGCCTCATTTCAGTCCCAGTAAACTTTCTCCCAAAAAATAATATATACTCTTAGGGGGAAAAATTAACAGTTCCAGAGTGGAGGGACTTGATTATTAGTCTGCCTTCTCTGTAGAGAAGAAAAAGGTATTTGTAAAAATAAAAATTTAGTCATGTCCCCATCAAAATCTTAGCCATCCAAAATCGGTCTCTTCCATCTACATACCCCTAGTAGTGCAGTGTAAGGTCGGTTTCCCTAGATTTGGCAGTTCACATGAAATCAGGTCCTCTTAAAAGATAAAAGAAAAAAGTCTGCTGGCAAAAGCAAATTTAGACTGTTTCTTCAAAGCATTAAACTTCAACCTGAAAACCATACAGGGAGAATGAAGATCTTCAAGTGCCTCATTTTTTCTGATTTGACTTACACTAGCCCTTTGCTTGGAATCATTTGGCTAAGCTTCCCCGCCAGCCGTCTTTCCAAAGAGCAGTGGTAGCCTTGGTTGAGGAAGAGTTTTGAGGCTTCAGTTGTTATGTTTGCAGACAGGTGAGCAAATGGTTCTTGCTGCAGCAAATATGTGTGTAAAGTCTTGCAAAACCTCCTAGAATTGCTGCAGTTGCTCTCGCTGATCCTTACACTCTGTTGCAGCAAGGAAGCAAAAGGTCCGCTCTCTGGTGGAAGCAGACACAGCACCAAGGAGAGAGCAAGTTTGGGTCTCAATTTTAGTCTGCAAGAAAATAAGGTGCTAGTATTACAGTTCCTTCTTTTAAAGGAGACGAGGGGGAGGGAGAGGAGAGGGGGAGGAGACAGGGCTGCTAGGAACTCCTCTCTTGGCTATGAATCAAAGAGGGGGAAAAGAGAATTTAGTCTCAGTAGAATTTTTCAAAATCTTTAGCTAACAAACACAGTGCGAATGGAGAAACACCTCTGCTTTCTGAAGAGAGAACCTGGGAGATTCTGTTCCTTCAGGGCAAAGTGAAAAGGGGGAGGATAGTTCTCAGGCTAGCATTGCTGTGTTGTATTTTTGGCTCCTAATATTCTCTGTTGAAGCATAGGTACTTGGCGACAAGATTAATATATGTTCTTCTAGCTCTGCTACTTCAGTGAATCTAAAAAGAAAGAGCTTGAATATCTTTGATCTGCCTGCAGAAGCAGCTAAAAGAAAGCCAAAAAGATATACATGATATTAACAAAAGAATCCACCGAAGTTGGCACATGCCATTGCCTTCAGTGCTGGAAGGCAATTTGTTGTTATAGTAATAATTTCCAGAATGTAATAAACATCCAAGCTTCGGAAAATTGAATAGGAGACATTTACTGAGGGAAGTTGGGGTAATTAGTTGTTAAATGAAAACAAAACAAGAGTCAACATTTTCTATTAAAATAAAAGCATAGCCCATCATGGTATGGAAACTACATTTGATGTTATTTCTTTTCTACTCACATTCCAAATCCCTGATCAAGAGGATTAATTCAGTTTACACACGTTAAGCCCTAATATGGGTTTATTTTGGCTTACGATACTATATATTATAAAAATCCAACCAGTAGCTATCCATTTGCAAACCAGAGTGATTCGTTATGTTATGGGAAATGAGCCAATGGTGGTTTACTTAAACCACAGATTAAACCACTATATGTGAACTTGGTCATAAAAAGCAATTGTAGACTCTGCTTGGCAGGCCAAAGTCTCTAATAAAATATGGCTATTTGGAACCCTGACACTGCTCTTATAACGTAATGCTGGTCATAATCTGTGCATCTAAATTCCCTCTGGTAAATTGCTAAGATCCTTTTCTGCTGCGTCTAGTTATGTAATATTCCCCAAGAGTAATTTTTTACATTGCAAGTAAATACACTGAATAAATAAATTCGGTGCCTTTTTGTAAACTCGAGGCTTTCCTTGATCTATGATCTAACTTAGTATTGTCTGCTGCAACAGCTGCTGCTCATGCAGAACTCTCTAAGTGCATCTGTTCAGACTCTTTAAACTCAGAGTGTCCAGGGTGGGGGATTCCACATACAAAATATATATATGCTGTACTGTTGGGCTCTGGCCATTCTGCCTGTGAGATCCAAGGTGCTGCTGCTCATTATTTTCCTGGCAGTTTCATGATGTTTCAGGGCAAGTGATTTCAGAGCAGCTCCCCCCCCCAACCCATGGTATTTTTAAGACCAGACATATGCACATAAATTTTATATTATAAAGCTTCTCAGCATTGGAACGAGGCATGAAGTCTCTGCTGTAAAAGATTGATTAGAGGCAGAAACCGGGCAGCATTTCTGCCAACCACTTTGTTGCTCTTTAAATGGAATCATTTTTACCCTGTCATTCCTTTTTCAGCAGATGTCATCCTAAATGTTTTCTCATCAATATGTCTGGATCTGAGTGCAAGCGAGCACATTCCAGTAGTTCTGCCTTCTCTCTCTCCTGTGAAATGATGTAGCTACCTACATCTCCTTCCACTGGATGGTAAAAGGGCCAGGCCACCCATTAGCAGTGAGCCATCCTCAGGACGATCAGCTTACAGATGTAGTGCTATGGCAGCCAGCAGGCTCACTGAGAGGGTTTTATCTATGTTAAAGACAAACTGCATAAGAGCAACACAGAGAAAGTAGAATGATTTTGATGGTAGCCTGAAGAATCCCTCTATTAATCAATGGCTCTCAGGATTATGATCCTGCACTATGGATGTTCCTAAAGATTTGCGGGAAAGGGTCAAGGGTGAAACAGCTGGAAGCAAATGGATTATATAGTGCTTATTTGATGGGAGGCAGTATTTAGTCTAGATGTTCTTCTTCAGTTGTGCCTTAAATAGAACTATAAGGATTGTGTAGATTCATAACAGCTCAATAAACCAATTCCTATTTATCCAATTGGTACAGCTCAGACATAATATATAATAAGTGGCACAAGCCAAGCCCCCATTCTCCTTCTCCATCAACACATTGACTCTTGTAAGATCATAGAATATGCTCTAATGTCAATTTATATTTTGGGATTTAGACACTCTTTACAAGGCAGAAACTAACTTGGCAGAGAACAAAGTCAAGTGAACAGAGAACCTGCAGCTGTGGCAGGAGTTCAGTTGTCAACATCAGTTGCCCATTTTGTTAAGGCTTTGGGATTGTCCTGTTATCTATGTAAAACTCCAGGACATTTTGTTTGTGTATTAAGGTTTTTCTTAAATGCTATTTATTTGAGACATTCATTCTTTAGTAGGCTGTATTGTGACTTCACATAACATCTAGAGTTGCCCAGGATTCAGAGATTTGCATGATTGTACATGTCACAACTGGGTGCATAGCTGCTTCATAGAACCTCTGATTGTGGAACGGAGCTCAGAAGGAAAACTGCAGTAGCATAGAGGTTGGTTTCGCACTGTAAATGAACACATTCATGGCTTGCTTAATTATAGTTTAATGAATAAACCAAAATGTGCTGAGCTCAGTCTCTCCCCCCCCCCAAACTCTTCAGCTGCAAAGTAGCTTCACTCCCAGAATTTCCCATTAGCAATGTTTGTTGGGAATGCTAAAAGTTGTAATCTTACTATGTTTGAGAAACATTTCTAGTATTTTGACCTTGAGAAAATTCTGTTGCCTTCAATTTGCATTTTAGTACAGTGAGAAAGCTCCAGCTGGCCATCACAATGATTGCTATTTAAAGTATGTAAATGATACAATTGGCACGTTTAGTTCCATGCAGTTTTGCTGTGAGTTGTAGAAGAGAACCTTGGGTCATTTAATTTCTCACCACTTTGCCCCAGCTGTAGTGGTTACATTTTATGTACTTTTAATAGGCATTTAGGATGAAGAGATGACTAGCTTTCCAAGCATTGGAATATCCCCTAGAGGTTACAGTGGAAGGGATTCCCTCCCACCCACCTCCTCCAGAAGGAAAGAGCAGCTGGTTTATTGCCCACAAATATTGGATATTTCACAGTACCGGAGAGAACATAGCCCTTCACAGGAAAAAAAAGTTTCCTTGACCTTGCTTGAATATATGTTTAGCTTGAATTATTGATGTATTTCCATGTTTATAAGCTGTGGGCATCTTCTGACCAGCAATGCTAGCAACACAACTTCCAGAAGACCCTAAAACTTGATTCTAAACAACAACAAAAACCCAAACTTTTTAAAATGTTTCCTTACATTGCATTCCTGTGGACCCACTGAACGTAGTAGGACTAAATTACTTCTAAATTCAACTTTATAGGACCACACTGTTAAGCATCTAGACATATTTCTCTAATCTTCATAAGTGTATGCCACCAAGATCAGATGAAAAACTATTTTTTCATGGTGTGAACTTCATAATCCCTTTTAAGTACATCAAAGTGAGAATGTGCAGAGTCTAGGGTCAATATAGTAGGAAGAGTGATATTTGTGGCATGAAAATCCCAAGTTTTGTTTTTTAAGTCTTTGGCGCACTGTCTTTTCCATATCCGGCTAAATTACGTGAGATTTAATATAGGGGAAAAGGTTATTTATTTACACTTGGATGATGTGTGGCAGAATTTTTAGAATCATAGCTTTAGAGACAAGCTAAATCTTAGCAATTCAGACAATGAGGAAGAGGATGTTTAGAAAAAGACCTACAGTTCTGGATGGGTCTTGAGGTAAATACAATTCAAAGAGCTTAAGTTTTCTGTGGCTATTTATTTATGTATTATTTAGTGAATTTGTACAGAATATAAAAGTGGCTATTGAACATGAGAATAAAATACATCTTTACCTGTAGGAAGATAGATGCTAAAAATAAGTTTTTCTTGAAGAGTATATTGTAGCTTCTCCAAAGCAAACTTCTCAAATCTGGCAGGTTCTAGATTGAGGGGAGTGAAATTTAGAGCAAATGTGTCAACGTCTTTTGACCTAAAGTCCTCACATGGCCAGGAGGTTAGGCCAAAGACAAAGGAGAAAAATAAATTTAAAAATAAAAATAAGTAAATAAAAGAATTAAAAATAAATAATTTTATGTCATTTGATTGTAAATCAAGTTTATAATTTTAATTACTCCTATATACTTTATTTCTTCTTACCTCATATGAAAATAGAATTTTATGCCGATCTGGGGAGCTCTAGGAACTGCATGTTAAACTACACCAGCTATATGTAGAAGTTATATTAAGACATAGAGTTTCTCAGGACCAATATGTTGGTTATGTGGTGGAGCCGTGGTGGCGCAGTGGTTAGAATACAGTGTTGTAGGCTAACTCTGACCACTAACTGGCTCAAGGTTGACTCAGCCTTCCATCCTTCTGAGGTCGGTAAAATGAGAACTTAGATTGCTTGGGGCAATATGCTGACATTTATAAACTGCTCAGAGAGTGCTGTAAAGCACTATGGAGCGATATTTAAGTCAAAGTAGCTATAGCTATTGCTATGTCAACAGCCATTGGTCACTAACCTCTAAGACTGAGAAATTCAAGACAGAATGTCTATTAATCTGTGGAATAGGCAGGGTAATGAAGTGCCAAAATGAAACAACTCCAGGTATAAGAAAGTCTCCACTTTATGTTGACAGAGAGTGTTATAACTTAAAGATTAAGCTTTATATACAATATAAATTCTACTACATGTCTGACATGACAACTATTTGGATAGCTTCTGCCAAGTTTAAGCCAGAGGATCTGACATCACATGTGTTTCTGAGACCCAGACGTTTGTAGCTAGCTACAGTGATGCCAAAATGACAAAATGTGTGTCAGGACATCACAATATAAGCTCTGCCCTTTCATACTTGTGAGTCTGCAAGCACGTATGTAGAAGGCACAATTTCTGACACAACATAGGTGTCAGTTGGCACCTACTTGTTCCCCCACTGCAGGTGTCCGTGCTGACACATCAGGTTGTGAAACCTCTTCTAGAGTATCATAGTTATGCAGTGAAAGCAGATGATAGAATCTCTTGCAATTGAAGTCCACATAAATGAAAATGCATTTTTTTCAATCCAATATTGTGGTGGTTCTGGTTGCTACAACTAATAACCAACACCCCCCCCAGTGCTTCCAGATAAGGTATGTGATGTTGATTAAGATAGTGATCACTCTTGAGCAACCTATTCCAACCTGGTATCTTCCGGTTGCCTTGGATTATATATTTCATAATAGCAATAGCACTATAGCAATAGCACTTAGACTTATATACCGCTTTACAGTGCTTTACAGCCCTCTCTAAGCGGTTCACAGAGTCAGCATATTGCCCCCAACAATCTGGGTCCTCATTTTACCCACCTCAGAAGGATGGAAGGCTGAGTCAACCTTGAGCCGGTGAGATTTGAACCGCCGAACTGCAGATAGCAGTCAGCTGAAGTAGCCTGCAGTACTGCACTCTAACCACTGCGCCACCTCGGCTCTTGTAATAATCTTCATTTAGCACAACCTATAGCTTGAGATGAAGAGTTATATAGACCAGGAGCTCTGGAGGACAATGGGCTGGGGGGAAATGAGCTCCTGCTTAGAAAACTGCATTTTAAAGAAGTGTGGAATATTGGCATATTGGATTAAGAGATTAAAATATTTTGGCACTGAGTAAGATGTTCTTGTGCTGAAATCTAGAACCTGGAAAAATGAAGGAAGGCTTTGGGATCCAAAATCTTTCCAGATGTTAAAGGAGATTGTGGCATTTGGTCAATGTGCCATAGCACGGCAGCATGGCAGAATTTGTCATTCAGAGTTTCTGTTTCTACGTCATTCATCTGACATGAAGAAATAGATTTAGCAGAGAAATAAATTGACTTGCACACACCTAAAACATGTATCTTTAATTCTACTTTACAGATTCAACAGGATATCTAGGTTGGTGTTAGGGAATTCCTCTTTAATATAATGAGAAGTTATTTTTGCCTGTCTAGCAACAGAAAACATCACAAGGGTCAGATACCAAAACTATCTCAAGCCCACTTGAGAACCAGTGACCCATATGAACTAAAGCAATTGGAAAACCAATTCCAATTTCTCGGAATGGATTTGGAATTCCAGAAGGGGAAAAATATTTTAAAGTGGAAGTGGAAAGATAGGAGAAGAGAATTGGAGTATGAGGAACAATTTCAAAATTTGGAACTGGAGAGAATGATGGAATGATGCTTATCAGTTAGGAACTGAGAGGTAAACAGAGGAACACCAATCCAACATTTCTCACTGCACCTAAGGAAAACTGGCAAGTTTCCAAGGTGAAATTAGTTAAGTGAACTTACTACTAACAGAATTTGAGGGTGAAGTTTTATCCATGAGAAAGAGGGATGTCCCTTATGTAACTACTGTATGTGGGTAGCATATCTTTTCCTTGGTACATTTTGGAGGTGGTGTGAGGGCCAGTGGAATATATTTCCCATTTTATATCAGCTATATTTTCAGAGTGTTTAGTTTTCTCCTCTTGAGAATGTAGAGGATATAGTGGCTGTTCCATCACCACAGTGGTGGCATGTCCACCACCACCCCTCCTTTCCAGAGTTACTGAAGGATGAGATTGCATGTAATAGTTGTGTGGATGTAGAAGGAAAACACAGTGCCTATCAAAAGTGAGGAGAGGAGAGGAGAGGAGAGGAGAGAAGAGAAGAGAAGAGAAGAGAAGAGGAGAGTAGAGCAAGAGAAGGG
>QLTV01004445.1:2474564-2484872 GCA_003457575.1 Thermophis baileyi
CAATCTATCTATCTATCTATCTATCTATCTATCTATCTATCTATCTATCTATCTATCTATCTATCTATCTATCTATCTATCTATCTATCTATCAATAAATAAATAATTAAATAAAATTTATTGCTCGCCCATCTTACCACCAAGGTAACTCTAAGCAGCTAACAATGTTACCTCTACTGTGATTCTCCCCATTGGAGCCCCAAGCTAACTGGAAGAGCCAGGTCTTTAGGCACTGACGAAAGGTCAGGAGGGTTGGGGGCCTACCTCAAATCCAGAGACAAGATGCTCCAGAGGGCAGATGCAACAGCAGAGAAGACCTTTCTCCTGGACCAGGGGTGAAATCCAGCAGGTTCTAACAGGTTCTGGAGAACCGGTAGCGGAAATTTTGAGTAGTTTGGAGAACTGGCAAATACCACCTCTGGCTGGCCCCAGAGTGGGGTGGGAATGGGGATTTTGCAGTATCCTTCCCCTGCCACGCCCACCAAGCCACGCCCACAGAACCGGTAGTAAAAAAAATTTGGATTTCACCACTGTCCTGGACCCTGCTAGTCAGAGTAATCAGGCCAACAGGGTCCACAGCATGCCTCCTCTGCTGGCATGGGTGGGCCGGGCCAACCCAGTGGAATGAGATGGTCCTTCAAGTAGCCTGGACCTATGATTGCTTCCAAAAGTTCTGATGTAATATTCATTTGAAGCAATGTTTGACAATGTAAGTGGTGCTTAGCCCCTCAGTGGTACCCAGTGGCAGCTGAAATCTACTAAAATTGGAGGATATCTCTATAGACCAAGATCAGGACATCACTGTATTGGCAGAACCAAAGGGAACTTGATTTCTACCTACCCTTCTTCCCCACAAAAACACTTATGTCATGCTGAAAAAATAATATTTAGAAAAATTGCCAAGAATCATATTTTCTCCGCCCCAAAAGGCTTAAAAGAAAAAGAAAAAAAGACATAGGGACAGAGATTAATCAGGAAGTATGCACATACATGCACATAAACATCCATGCCAGAGGTGGGTTCCTCCCGGTTTGGACCGGTTCGCCCGAACTGGTAGCGACCCGCTGGTGACATCACAATGACATCACAGAACCAGTTCTGTCGGTGCCAGTCCATGAGCGCCGCCATCTTTTTTTGGGATTTTTTTTAAATTTTTTAATTTTTTGGAATTTTTTTCCGGTTTTTTTTCTTCTGCGCATAGGCAGAAGCCGAGTTTCCGGCACTGTGCATGTGTCGCCATCTTATTTTTCGGCTTTTTTTTTTTTTTGGAATTTTTTTGGGGGGGGTTGGAATTTTTTTCCGTTTTTTTTTTTGATTTTTTTTGGGGGTTTTTGGAATTTTTTTCCGTTTTTTTTTCCTTCTGCACATGCACAGAAGCCGAGTTTCTGGCACTGTGCATGTGTCGCCCTCTTGTTTTTGGCTTTTTGGGGGGGGGGATTTTTTTTTAATTTTCGGCACTGTGCATGCGCGTGTGCACAAAGCATGCGCGGCCACGCGGCATGGGAGGAAGCGATCCGGCAGCGAGGTAAGTTAGAACCCACCCCTGATCCATGCCTGTGCCTACTAACACTGACATTTAAACATACATATAGATGCAAACCGAAATCTATAATTTTTAAAAGATTTTGAACTCAAAAGTAGACATCTGTTTAGAGAACCCATAATTATTAATGGCAATCTTTCAGGCAACTTAAACATGAAGCATACACAGCAATGGTTTTCTTTTAGAGGAGGAGGAAGGATGCATAGAATGAATCCCACTCCTGTGCTGCAGACAAATATATTTGATGCTTACTCAGAAGTCAGCAGGGTTTTCATATCCTGGAGCTGTGCAAAAAGACTCTAAAACCAGGGTCTCCAATCTTAGCAACTTTAAGAATTGTGGACTTCAATTTCCAGAATTCCTCAGCCAGCAAAGCTGGCTGAGGAATTCTGGGAGTTGAAGTCCACAATTCTTAAAGTTGCCATGGTTGGAGACCCCTGCTCTAAAACATTTAAAAGGCATTATTAAAAAGGGGTAATTTCTGCTTCCCAGTACCAGGAACAATAAGACTTTTCCAGAGATTTGCAATTCCCAGGAATTAAATGCATACATCTAATTATTCACATGTCTTTTGCATACGGATACAAGATCAGGGCTACAAAAATCCTAATGAGTTCTAGTAGCAACAAACAACAGGGCTGTCCAGATTTTTGCAGCCCAGATCTGGTAGACCCGAGCTGTATAAATATTGCTGAAAACGTTGGATTTCTGAGAAATGTATTTTTACATACATAACTGTTCTGCTTGGGAGAGGAGAGAAAACGAAATGAAATAACAAGAGCAGTACCGCAAAGTATTTGGGAGGTGTCGAATGCCTTTGATCCAAGTGTGTTTGTTTTGTACTCTTTCTGCTGATATATTTTTCTTTCTTATTCATTCTTTATCTGAAACCCAATTAAGATTCTGGCAAGTCTGTCAGCCTGATGGGAAGTGATTGCATCTCAACCACTTATACCAAGGATGGTAACCCATAGCCTCTTGCTTAATTTCAGCCCCCTCAGTTTTCAAATATTGGATTAAAAGCTGTGGGTCCCATGCATGTGATCTACTGCCTAGGAGAGAATGAAGAAAAGATGATAATAAAGAAAAACAAAAGAAAGTATCACGTGCCAGAGAGAAAACGGACATCTCCATTTATTTTTCATTTCTTTCATCCCAGTTTGCCAAGTGGCTCCCAAGGGATTGTCCTAGAGGTAATACAGCTCTCTACACCCATTCTGGCATATGTTCTCTAAATCTAGGCTTTGAAAGGGATAGAAAAATGGAGACATAACACTACCCTGAAAAGGATTGCACTGCAGAGCTAATTAGTAGAAAGCTCACTCAAACAAGAACTCTACATCTAATTTATTAATTTTTTCAGTGTTGAACAGCAATTCATATTGTTCAGTTTAAGAGTTAGGCTTGGTTTTTTTTTTAAAAAAAACTTATACAGTATATTCAGAAAGTGCACCCTTAACATCTGGTTCTTGGTATCTTGCATAGGGTACCACGAGTCTAAATGTTCACTTCTGGAGTTCAGAATAGCCTGATACTGGCCAAGGGTGGGTTCTACTTACCTTCCCTACTGGTTCTGATCGCAACAGAAGTGCGCCCCCGTCGCATCATGCAAAACACCCGGAAATGATCCTCTGCGCATGCGCAGAAGCCTTTGCGCATGCGCAGAGGGTTATTTTTCAATCCACGGCGACCGGAGGACCGGTTCAGGGGCGTGGACTGCCAGTCTTTGCTGCCGGTTCGGCGAGCGGCGGTAAATTTCCGCTACTGGTTCTAATGAACCGGTCCGAACCAGCAGCAACCCACCTCTGATACTGGCCCCTGTGAGCTTAGCTAGCTCATACTTTTTTCATACTTTTCATATTAAATAAGAACAGGAACAACAGCAGGGCTGTCTGTTGCTGAATACAGAGAAAATCAGGAATAGTATGGCTGATGCATATTGCTGTGAAGAAATGTCAAAATGCTGGGGACTTGTTAATTTAGGAAAACAAAAAGCGAGTTTGATAAAACATGATGATTTATTTACACAATGTGTATTATGTCTTTCAGTCCCTGGAGCTCAGAGTATTATGTTTTAGATTAAACTGAACTGTTTAAGCAACTCATCACAGTTGCTTTTGCAACCGTGCTGTTGCCAGCTATCCACAGTCTGGAACTCTTGATGCACCTTATCCAGCCAAAAAGTACATAACTATCAGCCAAACCCTCTGAGAGGGAAACATCCATTTTCCTGATGACTTATAGCTCATTGTTGGTATCTTTGAGAAATTTTAGTTGGGAATTGTAAATGACAGGCATTGTCAATTTGTTTCTTTTTCCATCTGTATCTGTTATAGGGATATGCATGCATCTATTTGGGTGATTAATGTATTTTGAAATTTAAATCATTAAGATGTAAGTCTGGGTTCAAATCTGCACCAATGTAGCTATATTATAAGGTCTAGATCAGTGGTTCTCAACCTTTCTAATGGCACGACCCCCCCGCACGCAATGTCATCACCCCCCCCCCCGAAGGCTGGAAGAAATGTTATGATTTAAATCTTAAGTCTTTGTGGTCTGTGGCAATGGTCCGTGGCCACAAAAGAGATTTAAACGGGCTTTTACCCTCTGCGCATGCGCAAAGCATTCTGCGCATGCGCAGAGGGTAGAAGAACCCAAATGGCGGCGTCCAGGCTACCAGCTGATGGCGACCCGCAGGCACGGCCGAACCGGGACCTTTTTACCCCTGCAGTGACGGTGGCACCAAGATGGCGGGCTAACGCGCGCGGCGACCCCTGTGAAATGGTCGTTCGACCCCCAAAGGGGTCACGACCCACAGGTTGAGAACCGCTGGTCTAGATGTAGACACTTCATATAATCTTCCTCAGGGAAGTGCAAACTATTCAGATATATAAACCTGTTTGTATATTTACAGGATATTAGTTGTACAATATTATCCAGAAAATAAATCTGTCATGTGGCCTGGTTGGCTCTGAATGTGCAAACTCTTTTGGACTAGGGACTATACTCAGTCTTTGGCTGAGAGAAGGGTATATTCCAAAAAGAAATAGCTGGATGAAATTTGATTTGCATTATACTTAATTACTAGCACAGTAATTAAATAAAGCTAATATGATTGCTCCCTGTATAGGTAATCATTTCCCCCTCTGGCCACATTAAAAAGATTGTTTGAAACTCAACACATCTAGAGCCCAGACTGTGGGGGAGCACCGTTGGGGGTAAAGAAGGAAGGTTTCATTTGAAAGTCAAAGTCACCTAGGGAAAACAGTTCCAGAGCTGAGTTGGTCCCTTACTTTGTGACCCTTCAGCAAAGAGTAAGTGTACATTGTCAAAACTGAACTCTTTAAGAAGCCGAATTATTTCCAGATACTAACTAGATGCCTATGTGCCTCTAAATTTACTGAAAACGTTTAGCACAGCAGTTAGCCTAGTAGTAACCAAGTAGGATTCGGGAGCATGAGGGAAAGTGCTGTGGGACAAGAACTGTGTGTTTAGCAACAACTGAGTTGCTCAGGTGAAAAGAGAGGGAGGAGGAAGACCTCTTCAAGGAACAACAGCCCACTGAGACTACGGTATCTCTCTGGGGCAAAGGAAACGGAAAATAGATAAGGAACTGTTTTGGATCAAGAATTCCTTCTCACTTTCCACTTTCTGTTTGTCTTTCACCAAAGATAAAAACCTGTACAATTTACCTGTATTCAAAGCTGCCAAGTCTAATGTACTTTCTGTTATACTTTCCTTAAGCTGAGGGATTGTTGTTTTAATCAAAAGAATAGGCACTCCTAGGCTTGGGAAATGGTGGCTGAGGGTGATGGGAGTTAGAGTCCACAATGGTTGGAAGTCACCAGGTTGGGGGAAGACAACTGCTGTGTGCCCTGCACTTGCATTTCCTCTCTCGGTGTCCTCTTGAACCCTGCATCATGCCCAACTAATTTATCTTGAGCTGCAGTAATTGGAGGAGTGATTCGGAAAAAAACCAGAAGCAAAGCAAGATAGCAGGCAAGGAAATAGGGAGAATTGGAAAGCCAAAAGCCTGATCCAGAAGGGAGAATATTTGGGTAGAGTTTTGTTTGTCACCTGCGTTTGCTGTTGCAAGGGACATACAGGAAAGGATACTGTGGAGCTCTATGGAGAGGGAAAGGGGAACTGGATTATTTAGGAAGCCAGGCCAAAGATTCCTCCCTTGGTTTTGAAATGGGCTGTTTACTGATTTAGACTCACAATGGGCCACATATTGCTTCTATTTCCACTTTGACTACTGCTCTGAATTTCACAACTTTATTTTTTGCCATCTTGAGGTGGAAATAATTACTTCCAAGTTGAAATGATAGATTTTCTAACAGTGGATTAACGAACAGGTATAAGAACAACGGTCTTCCCCAAGGTTCTGTAGTGGCACCCACACTGTTCAATCTTTATATCTCAGATATGCCAGCTACAAGGGGTCATAAATTTGGATATGCAGATGACCTGGCCCTAGCAGCGCAAGATAAAAACTTGGAAGTTTTGGACTGCCTCCTCTCTGAGGACCTGAAATCCCTGGGTAAATTCTTTGCTGACTGAGACTCATACCCAGTGTCAGCAAAACGGTGACTACCTGTTTCCATCTCAACAACAAACTTGCCAATGCCACCCCGAAGGCCTACCTGGATAACAACTTACTCCCTTATGTTCCCCACCCCAAATACCTCGGAATAACTTTGGATCGGACTCTCTCCTATAAGAAACACCTAGAGAACATGTCCGCTAAAATCAATACCAGGAACAACTTACTTCAGAAACTAAAAGGATCAAGATGGGGAGCCTCAGCCTCTACTCTCAGAATATCAGCACTAGGGTTGGTCTACTCCACAGCTGAATACTGCGCCTGTTTGGCTTAATAGCTGCCACACTAGCAAGATCGATGCTAAACTAAATGATACAATGAGGATCATAAGCGGTTGCATAAAATCTACTCCTACTTGCTGGCTCCCCGTCTTGAACCACATTGCACCACCAGCCCTACAAAGGCAGGAAGCCTTAGTGAAGGAGTACAACAAAATTTTGAGAAAACATATTGAGGCTGGTTTCCAGCGAGACTTAAAAACCACAGCTGTGTTCATCGACCTTACTGCAGCATACGATACTGTGTGGAAGAAGGATCTGCCAGGTTTTGATCTTCCTTGCCAGCATTGGTCAACTCTGAACAGGATCCGTACCCAACATGGTGTCTGCCAGGACTCATTGTTTAAGTGGGGTCTTGTCTCTACCCCTCAGTGTGACTGTGGTGCTCCTTGACAAAATATCCACCACATTGTGTCCGAATGTCCATCAAGAGCTTACACCGGCCCAATGTCTGATTTTTTTCAACATAAAACACCCTGTCCTTGAATGGCTGGGTGGACTGGACATTAACATTTGAACTACTATAAATCCATGTATTTGCCATGCACTAAATAAAATAAAAGAACAGGTAGAAAATTCCTTCTATTCTAAAATGGAATCTTCCATTTTTCCTCCTTAGTTCTCAAACTCTAGTAGTCTATAATTTTTTCTTCTGTTCCTATTATTATAAATACAGAACTATAGTTTTAATTTTGGACAAGTTTCTTTTACTGTTTGTGGGACAGCTTCTATTCCACCAATTCAGGTATCCTTTCACTGATGCCATTAACAAAATCTTTTACAAGCTTCTGATTCAGTAACAGCAGAGTTATTTAATGCCAAAAATTCATATGCAGTTTGTAACTTCCACAAAACTTTATCATCAGCATCAAATATGTTTGCTTTGTGCAGCAAACGAACCTGAGCTAGCCCTCTTGAAATGATTTAGGGTAGATAATATATAATTTTTCTAAAAAGCAAATGAAGGCTTGCTTCACATTATTGTTTCCTCACCCCATAGATAGATGAAAGGATTTAAGCTTGGCAGGGCTCTTATGGAAAAATTCAGTATTTGGTCCCTCCTAGAAGCATAATTGCAACTCATAGGAGACTTTTTCATTCAATTTATTTATTACAATATGTTAATGGTTTTCTTTGATAACATACTCCATTAGGAAATTGATGGACTACTACATTTTCTGACTTCCACTTAAACTAGAGAAAATGACAGACTTCTCAATTTTATTTTTGGCTTGTTTGCCACTGTTCTAGTTGACGTAGACAGTCTAGAAGTTAAGGGAACACAGGAAGGCAGATGAGTCAGCTCCAGTGGCCAGATGGTGGTTCTAGCTAAAGTACACCTGAAGAACTCCAGAGTGACAGGAAAGAGATCGGAAGGGTGAATACTCCTAAGGGATGGATTTGGGAACTCCAAAATAATAAGGATTTCCCTACTTTATTGTTTGCCTTTGCATCTGGAAAACTCATCAAGCCAATGCATTGAGCTGAGCTCATAGAAAAGCAGGCAACGGAGGCCTTGTATTATACAAGGATGTACAAGGATGAGAATACCCTGATGGAAATACAGACATAGGTTACATGTTCGCATTCTCATTGTTTACTGATCTGCATGAGCTAAGCAAAATCCGTTCTTTGGCGTTACAATGCTTTTTTTCTTTCTGAAATGCTCTTATGAGATCTGATACACAGAAGTGTAGTAAATTGAAATCTCCCTAATTTAACAATATATCTAATTTCCATGAATTTGTCAGCCTTCCCAGGTAGACCAGAGAGGAAACACAACCAGGTGAGCTAATTCTACTTCTATATTAACAGAACCTTGCAAGATAGAAAGTACAAATCTCCCACCATCTCCTTTATGCACTTAGGAGCTAGAAAGGATCCCTTCTGAGCATTTCTCTCCCCCCCCCCAATTATGCAGCTGTGAGTTATGGTCTCTCTTATCTGACCGCTCCTTAGGCAACATTTCTTCACCCCACACTCAAGGTCTTTCTCACATGCCATTGCAGAATTAGACTAGACAAAGAAAAGTAGGAAACTGACCTAGTTATCTTGTCTTTATTGTGCTACAGAATAATAAAAGTTAGCAAATGGTATTTGGATTCAGCATTCTACCATATATCTGTAGTTCACCCTTGATAAACTCATGCTTTATCTCCAGTTATCATCCAATCCAGTTTCCCATATGGCTTTGATAACTCATCTTCCCATGCCTCAAGCAGCTCCTTGTCATATAATGTCAAAACCCTGGGGTGGAGCAATGATTTTCGGATTATCTTCAGGCATCCTAAGTTCTTTGGAAAGTTATCAAAGGTTTTGCCATGAGAAAAGCTTCCCTGAAAAACAAAATTGTCCCACTTTATCAATCTTTCCTATAATGAAAAGCCTTGGAGGAATGCTGGGAACATTTTAGCAGGTAGGTGGGGATTTTATGTTTCAGCAAACAGCTCATTCATCCTGGGTGATCTTTTCTGCCTTAAAAAATGCAAGGCAATTTCAACAGACTTTGAATGTCTCTTCATTCAGGCAATCAAGAACTGATTAAACGAAAACTAATTCTCTCTTGAAAAATGCACCAGACGTTCCACATACCCATCTATACATATGTACTATTAAAGATCTGCAAATCAGATCTAGCGGTATATTTCAAAACAGTCCTTTGGCACCTGATTCTCCGACCTGGCATTTCCCAGTTGTATGGGATAACAGCTATTATCCTAACCCAAATTGAGGGAGGCTAATATAAATGTGAAGAACTTTCCTTCCAATTATTCGCATTGGTTTGATGTAAATTCTGTATTTTTTAAATAAATGCTTTCAAAATAACTACAGATTAGCAAGGGATAGGAAGGGAAGAAATGCCAGAAGCTAATGAAAAGAGCATGTCATTTGATTGAAGAATTCTCCTGATGCCCTATATACTATAGAAGCAGCAATTTTTCATTTCTTGGCTCAAGAAGGAGATGGGATATCCTTCGCATCTTGTCTAGTATCCGGCCTCCTCTTGCCCTTGCTGAGTTCCTGTGCCCTGGAATGTGGGTTATGATCTAATCTTCCATAATACCACAATGATACCGGAGCTTCCACTGCTGTCCTCGGCAAATCAGTGCCATCCTGAGCCGGAAATAAATCTGCTACTTCAGAGGCGCTTTCTTTTTCTCTGGCTTAGTTTCTTCTAGACTAGCAGCTTCCTGTGATTAAATTATAACTGAACTCTATTTATGCATTGAATTTGACTTTCTTATTTGAAGGAGCAATCTGGCCCTAATCCCAAAGGATACTTACTATGAAAATTGTGATTACTCTAGCATGCCCTGCTAATGCAATTCAGCTGCTCCCACTTGCAAAACTTGTGACCTACGGGTTTTGTGGCCTATGGTCTTGAAGATCCTAGATCAGTGATGGTGAACCTTTTTTGGTTCACGTGCCAAAAGGGGGGGCGGGGGGAGTGTGCACATGTGCCCACACCCATAATTCCATGTGCCTCCCCACGCATGCGCACGTGACACCCCCCCCTGCTCCCAGCACGCGATGGCACGCCAGTTTTTCTCGCTCACCAGGCTTCAGAGCCTTTCTAGAAGCCTGGGGAGGGCGAAAACGGCCTTCCTCACCCCCCTGGAGGCCCTCTGGAGGCAGAAAATGGCCTGTTTGCCAACTTCCGGTTGGACCGGAAGTCACGTTTTTTTGCTCTCCCCAGGCTTCAGAGCCTTTCTAGGAGCCTAGGGAGGGCAAAAACGGTGAAGCCCATTCAAGTTTGGAAACGGGCCATTTCTGGCCTCCAGAGGGCCTCCGGGGGGGGGGGCATTTTCAACCTCCCCAGGCTCCTAGAGAGTCTCTGAAGCCTGGGGAGAGCAAAAAAAAAAAATGAGACTTCCGGTCCA
>QLTV01004445.1:2484931-2497770 GCA_003457575.1 Thermophis baileyi
CTCCGGAGGGCCTCCGGAGGGGGGGAGGCCGTGTTGGCCCTCCCCAGGCTCCTAGAGAGGCTCTGAAGCCTGGGGAGAGCAAAAAAATGGGACTTCCGGTCCAACCGGAAGTCGGCAAACGGAATGTTTCCGGCCTCCGGAGTGCCTCCGGAGCGCCTCCGGGCGGGGGGGAGGCTGTTTTCACCCTCCCCAGGCTCCTAGAAAGGCTCTGGAGCTTGGGGAGAGCAAAAAACGGGCCTTCCCCACCCCCTCCGGAGGCTGGAAACAGCCTATTTCCTGACTCCCAGTGGGCCCAGAAGGCCCGAAAATCAGCGCGCGCCGGACCTGAGCTCGCGTGCCCACCGATATGGCTCCGTGTGCCACTTGTGGCACGCGTGCCATAGGTTCGCCATCACAGGTGTAGAATATTGCCTACTTTTAAGTTGAACTGCTGACACACCAGGCCCAATATTATTGATACTGATTTACAGTGATTCAGCTGGATTTCTGAACAAATTTACTCCCACCATTCAGATTTCATGTTGGTGTATTTCAGGTACAAAGAAAATGCTCCACCACTCAGTTGAGGCTCATTTCTGCAAAAACAGGAATTCAGAGTGTTATCTATTTTTAAGTTAAACTGCAGGCACACTAGGCCCAATATTATTGATACTGATTGATTTTGCTGGATTTCTAAACAAAATTACTCTGACCATTCAGATTTTATGCTGGTGTATTTCAGGTTCATTGCACTTTCTAATTTCCTATTCTTTGTTATGTAGCACCCCACACCCACCAGTAAGCAGGCTGTTACATTTTGCATGAACTACTGTTTCTGGATAGCCTTCAAATGCAGACCCAGATAAAGAACATAGATATATCTGTCTATGGAGATTCTCAGTCTCATCCAGATCATGGTTGTCCCAAAGGTGCTTGTTCAAGAGGCAACTGGACTTTCTTGTTTTTCTTTGAAGATGTTTTGCTTCTCATCCAAGAACCTTCTTCAGCTCTGACTGGATGGTGGGGAATGGAAGGATTTATATTCCTTGCAGACAACTGGTAATTTGCATTGCTTTAAAGAGTCCTTGAGGCCACTTGGAGGTTTGTCTGTGTCCTCAGGGTCACCTGACGAGTGCAAATGGGTGTGGAGCACTCTTGGAACTGCTGGAAGGACTGTTGTGGAGCTGTGTTTTTTGCAGGCTATTTTCTGCCCTGTGTCCCTTCACTGTTGAATACAGGGGCAGGCTGCTGGGGATGAGTCTGTGTTGTCTGCATCTCAAACTGAAGTGCAAATGGTTCCATTCCCTACCATTCAGGCAGAGCCGAAGAAGCTTCTTGGATGAGAAGTGAAACGTCTTCAAAGAAAAACAAGTCCAGTTGCCTTCTGAAAAAGCAACTTTGGGACACATAGATGTATCTTACTGTCTTCAGATGCTAGTTCCTACTGTTCAGCTCTTTGCCATTACAAATTTCAGTCCCCTTAACCTTTTATCACATTTCATTCTCCTTTGTCATGTTTATAACTCAAGCACTGAAGAAAATGTGGGTAGTACCAGAGGTGGGTTTCAGCAGGTTCTGACTAGTTCTGGAGAACCGGTAGCGGAAATTTTGAGTAGTTCGGAGAACCGGTAAATACCACCTCTGACTGGCCCCGCCCCCATCTATTCTCTGCCTCCTGAGTCCCAGCTGATTGGGAGGAAATGGGGATTTTGCAGTATCCTTCCCCTGCCACGCCCACCAAGCCACGCCCACAGAACCGGTAGTAAAAAAATTTGAATCCTCCCCTGCCACGCCCACCAAGCCACGCCGATCAAGCCACACCATGCCCACCAAGCCACACCCACAGAACAGGTAGTAAAAAAATTGAATCCCACCACTGGGTAGTACCATATAAAGATTGTTATTCTCACTAACTGCTCCTCTAGTAAAAGCAAGAACAGTTTTACAGACTTAGTATGGAACGATGTACCGGTAGTGCTTTATATCAAGGTTAGTGAAGAAGGAGGTAGATTTGGGGCTGTTTGTAGATCTCAATTTCTGATTTGTAATGTTACTAGTAGCTCATTTTGTTTAGCTTTGTACTTCTGTCACCAGATCATGTTCTGAAACCCATGGAACTACCAATTTGATGGTTGCTGTTTGTCAAACATGCATATGCTCTTCTGGACTCTAGTATGAATATTCTATTCATGAATATTCATGAATATAATATAGCACTAAATGCTAGGAATGCTTTATAGAGATATACCTTGCTCGCAACAGTTTGAATGGGGTCAAAGAGGGTCAAGGAAGAGGATTGTTAAGTAATTTGGATACTTTTCCTTGTGTTATATATTTCCATATTACATTTCCTGCTGCATATGTGATTATATATTTAACTGTTTTGTGTTTAATTTACCCATCATATTTGCATTATAATTATTATCCTGGCAGTTTAGATCTCATCCTTTGTTAGTGTTTCAACTACGGTCACTCATGCTTTGTTTTGACTTTAATAACTAGACGCCCACAATGAAATGGCATCTTCTTCTCCTCAATTATGTTTGCTGAAATGAAGAAGCATATCTAACCTGGCAAGGCCAACCCTATTATTAGGCAGGGTGAGGTGGCTGCCTCAGGGTGCAGATGCTGGGTGTCTATATGTAAAACAGTGGAAGCTCTTATGGCTGTTCTTCTCCCTTTCCCACTACAGTTCTTTCCCTCTCTTGAAGTAAGGAGTGACGTACTATACGGTAAATGGACTGCCTAGTATTACGCTGTCAATCAGAAAGAGCAGAACCTTTTGATTCGCCTAATTTTGTGAGATTTTTACTCATGTAAATGGTTCCCTAACTAAAGCCTTCTGGGTGGGCTTGACTATAAATTTCAACACAAACAAACCCATAAATCTTTCTTTGTCATAAAGAGGAGAATACATGAAATGAGCTATTACCAAGTGCTACGGTTCTTCATGCTGCATTAGAACAGTTTATTTCTGTTTTCTTCGCTGTCCTGTCAATTTTTTTATTATATGTAGAAACATCCTAATAGTAAATTTATTTTTTTAAGGGGGATCCTTATGAACCATCAGTTTCATGAGGGAGATATTAAGCAGCTTCAATGTAGAAAAAGAAATGTATCATACAGGTGGTGCTCATATTTTGGCCACCTAATGAGAAGAGAGGACTCATTGGAAAAGACCCTGATGGGAAAGATTGAAGGCAAAAGGAGAAGGAGACGATAGAGGATGAGATGGTTAGATAGTGTCATTGACACAATGAACATGAATTTGGGCAAATTCTGGGAGACAGTGTAGGATTGGGGGGGAGGCACATGGTGTGCTATGGTCCATTAGGTCACAAAGAGTCAGACACAATTTAGCAACGGAACAACAAAAGTGCTCATTTAACAACTGCCCTATTTAACAACCATTCAAAGTTGCAATGGCACTAAAAAAAAATATAACTTTACAACCAGACCACACACTTAAAACCATTGCAGCATCTCTGCAGTCACAAGATCACCATTTTCATGCTTTTTTGCTGGCTTCTAACAATGGACACAGTCAATGGAAAAGGCAGCAGTAAAATCATAAATTGCAGTGACATGATGACTTGCTTAACAACTGTTTTCCAATGGAAATGCTGGTCCCAGTTGTAGGGATTACGTGAGGTCTACCTACATAGAAGTTACTTTGTGTTCAATGATTTTGTAGTCATCTTAGTGGTTATCCCAATTTTTTTAGCGCAGTTATGGTCTACCTCTGGTTGGGCCACCTTGGTTCTCGTTACATTCAGTCAAAGTCACATAGCAACTTTGCCAATCATTCAGCTAAAAGCATGAATATTTTTTTTTTTAAACTGGACAATGTAGGACATTGGAACAGGACTTAACTTTTGCACCCAGATTTTTTTCCTCTAGTTTAGGCCTACTTATGACCTTTTTATGAGCTAGCAAAACAGTTTGTTTAGAAATGTTTGCATGTGTGCGGGGGGGGAGGGGGGGACAGAAAAGATCACACTTTGGTGAAACATGTAATCTGCACTCAGAACAAATTCTTGGCAAGCTTAAATTCTCAGAGTGGCAAGAAAGTGGGAAGAGCCAGAAACGGTTCTTTAGGCCCCAGGAAACCAGCTGCAGCTGTTATTTATCCCAAGCAGGAGGTAGAAAGGACTGTCTTGAAGGAAGTGATGCAACCCAGCAACTAACGGAAGTCCGTCTAATTGAGTTGCAGCCAAGATGAGGTCAAGGGAGACAACCGGAACAATTCTTGAAGCTGCCAAATTCCCCATATGGTAATTTCTGGCTTCCTTGAAATTGCACAAGAAAGGACAACATTTTTCCTATGTTGTCCACATTTTCTGAAACATTGAGATTTCAGTTGCAGGCCACCACCAAAGAACAAGCGGGAAATCGATAGGACCAGGCATAGGATGAATTGCTCAGTTGTTTCATTGGCAGCCAATGTAACCGGAGTTGTTGCAGAAGCTGCTAAAGATAAGAACTTTGTGAAGCTCAAGGTGAAGTCTACACTACATGATACTCTAGCTAATCCCTCAGTTCAACTTTTGGAGAAGCTTTAAAGACTAGTGATACAGCACATGCTTTCACTTTGGTTAATTGCAATCAGTCAGTGTAAATGGATAAGTGAAGAAGATGCTTTACTATCAATTTTCTATACATAGAATTGTTTGTTGGAGATGTAAGATGCTACTAACTGAATGTTGGGAGAAAGAAAGAAGAGAGAGAGAGAGAAAGAAAGAAAGAAAAAAGAAGAAAGAAAGAAAGAAAGAAAGAAAAAGAAAGAAAGAAAGAAAGAAAGAAAGAAAGAAAGAAAGAAAGAAAGAAAGAAGAAAGAAAGAAAGAAAGAAAGAAAGAAAGAAAGAAAGAAAGAAAGAAAGAAAGAAAGAAAGAAAGAAAGAAAGAAAGAAAAGAGGCCTGCAGTTAGCAGAGCCACTGGTTCCTTCCATAAGCAAAGGCTGCACTGGAAATTGAAACTGATTTTACTCCTGGCTCAGTTTCTGTATCAGAATAAACTCTGAAAGTATTGCTTTGCAACAGTTCCTCTCCAGCTATGGGGCAAGCAATTAGTGAAAATGCATTGATTGTCCTGTCACCTGGGATTCTTCCCCCCACAAGCCTAAGTCCCCCATGAAAATTTGCTGCCATCTCCCCTGCATTTTCTCTGGCCAGTCTGACGAATGGCATAGCCATTCCAATGAGCAGTGACCAATTATTGTTTTAAAAATTGTTATTCCCATCTGAAAAAGTAAGCATGAAAGAAAAATTAGAAGAAGGATGTGGTGTCATTTTATGCCCACTCAGTGACCAGCAGAAGTGGACACTCATTAACAACGTGGAGGAATTGAACAGAATGATGGGGATCCTGGTACAGCAGCTGAAAGTTACTAACATGAAAATGTTTTGTATCACGAAAAAAAGAATAGCTGTATATAGATGTATATATATCAAAGAGAGAAGAGACAAGTGAGACTGTTTTCCTAAATGTTTTGTGAGAAAAATTAGTTAGACTTTTTTTGTAGCGTTTCTGCTCAAAGTTTTCCTTTGTGCACACTGGACAGAGAACTTGTTGTATGCCTCCGGCTTATGAACAAGATAGCTGTTTTGGCACAGTGAAGTGGAAAGCAGAGCCCTTTGAAATGGCAGAGAGACCTTCGCCCACACCCTGAAGAAGGGCTACGAGTTATTATTCCCATCTCCATTCCAGCTGTGACCAGCCAGTCTGTGGTTTTGTGGGTTTTTTTTTTTTTGTCTGTGGTAACAGCTGCATACAAGCTAGAAACTCTTGGGGTCTCCTGTTGCCAGTCCAATTTTGCAACTGGGCCTCCAGTAAAATTAGGGAAGTCCAACACTGGAAAATTAATGCTGATCTAGTAATTGTATCTATTGGTTAGATACAAGGAGATATATAGGGATTGATTCCCATGTTCTGTAATTTGCAGAACCTCTGAATATATAGAACGTCTTTCTTGTCTGCCGTAAGGTATTGATTTGGGAGACTTCTGCTGTTAATTGTTTACCGAAAGCGGGTTCAATTTCTGATACGTTGAAATGCCTGGCATGAGGCCTGAATAGGCTGGAAGAGACTGGCCAAATGGAGCCTGTGATGTTTCTTATCCTGGACAGCTGCTTCTAGACCTCTATTTTTCCTTCTTTCTCACCCACCCTCCCATCAGATCAGGCAAATATAGCACAGTGTCCTAGGCGGGAATAGTTTGTGATCAATCCATATCACTCTTCAGTATTAGCTTGGCCTAAAAAAAAATGGACCTGCTACAAAAATGTCATGGTATGCACAAAAATAATGCATTCAAATATTTACAGATGCATATTTGGATACAACCAAAAGTACAGATATTTGATTTGCAGATTCTTGCAAATATCAGCAGTTATACCACATGGTCTTGGCGCCTTAAACTGGGTTGGTCAACCATGAAGTACTACCTTCTTGCCTTCAATTTGTTCCTTTTTTATTTTTAAAGCAGAAATATACATACACACACACACACACACACACACATAGCTTGAAATAGATCTATACTAGTCTTCCTTTATTTGTTTATCAGTAAAAAATGTTATATATAGGAAAAATGGTTTGTCATGTAAGCGACTGTCTGCATGGCCCCTAGCTAGTCATACCCTTCTGGGATTCGAACTTGGGCTGTTTGCCTTGTCAAGCAGTTGCTTTACCTTCTAAGCCACAAGTTCTTTTCCCTGTTTCAGCTGAACCAGGGGAGGGATTATATGTTTTTTCTGTCGAATCACCTGGTATACCCAAATATGGGAGGGAGCATACTGCTTCCTTTCACCTTTCAGCCCCACTCCAGGGGCCATGCAGGCAGTCGCTTTCACGACAAACCATATATAAATATTTTAATACCTTCATTTAAGCAGAGACTATTTCTGCTGTCAGTATCCAACTAGAAAGAATTTGGAGAGGTGGGGGAATCCCATATTAGTATGCCCTAAAAAGGAAAGAGAGCCCTGAATATTTTGTCAAAATGGTGAACATGATTCAAACCTGCCTAGTTTAGATCTTTCTGAATCACATTGTTTCTTGTTGGCATCTTCGAGCAACAATTCAACTTCTGTCCTGTAACTTCCTGTATTTCCGATTCTCCCCATCTCCTTTAGTACACAAGCAAAACAGTAGCATAAAAACAGGATCTGAGCTTTTTGAGAAGTCTCCTGCTGCTAATCTACTGCCTCAAGGTCATGAATATCAATGATATCACAGCCATCTCTGTAGATGCCAGATGTGTGCAGATCCACACGAGCGCACTCAGTAATTTTGCAGAGGAGAAAAGATGGGTGGAATCTAAAGAGTAAATGTCCAAACACTCTTCCACTTAGCAATACAATAAATGGACAGAACTGTGCCTGGAGAGAATTTTCCTCTCTAGAGTACTGGAAACAGTAGAGCAGCAACTATAAAGTGCATAATGCTTGACTCTTCTTCATAGCTCAACCTTATGGGAATATTAAAACTGCAGGAAAATCCATTGTCCAGGCATGACAATGGACTAGGCGACTCTCTTCTCTGAATAATAGAAGTTGACATGAAGCACAATTCTGTTCCCATAAAAATACAAAAAAAATTAATCTTAGAGACAAAAATAATATTTGGCATTTGTTTTTTAGGAGTGGAACTTTACATGGGGAGGGGGGTTTGCCCTAAAAATACAGCCTGAAGGGAACAAACGTGGAAGTTTTGTTTCACTGGTATGATGAATATTAAGAATTATGCCTAGTATTCATTTTTCACTAAAATATTAAACATGGACTTATTTTTAACATGCCTAAATTGTTCTTAGCATCTTCACTCATCTTACCTTATTCTGAGCTTCAGCTTTGCTGACATAATCTTGATAGATCCACGTCTTCTATGTAGCTCTTCTTTAGTGACTAATCCAGCTTTCTATCTCCTATTTGTGTCATCTTTTGTTTGGGAATCTTCATTAAGATTTTACTGTAGCCATATTGGTTTCTGCTCTCCTCCTTTTCCCTCTCATTAAAATGTTTGCTGTTGTCATTTTAATATTTTTTTATTACCTTCTGTCCCAGTGTTGAGCTTCTGCTCCCAATAATTTCTTCTCCATACAGTGCAACTTATGACTGTTTTGAGCATATCAAAACTTGACTTTTTTTCCTTTAAAGTTCAAGATACAGACATGATAACATGGCTTAATTTTCCTTTAAAAATCAAAAACTTCAGCAATCATCACTTTTCGCCAATGTTTCTGCCTCTACTTCCTCAACGATGTAAACCTTCCCCATTAATTCATGTGAAGTCAAGGATGGCTGAGCCTTTTATGTTTTTCTTACTGACAAGTCAGAAATTTCTTGAAAATGCTTGACAGCATTTGCCTCCCAACAAATTTTATTTATTTATTTATTTATTTATTTATTTATTTATTTGTCAAACATGTACAAGATAGCAGGTATAGGTATAAACATAAACATAATCATAATTTTGATTATTAAGGACCCCAGCCTCTTTTAAACAAACTCCATTTTGTTTTTGGAAAGCATTATTAGTTGACTAGATGGGCAATAATTAATGGAACATAATATATTTTTATTTGTTTATTCATTTATTTATTAAGGAGCCCTAGTGGCATAACAGTAGAATCCAATATTGCAGTCAAACTCTGCCCACAGCTCGGAATTCGATCCTGACGGGGCTCAAGGTTGACTCAGCCTTCCATCCTTCCGAGGTCAGTAAAATGAGGATCCAGATTGTTGGGGAGAATATGCTGACATTGTAAACTACTTAGAGAATGCTGTAAAGCACTATGAAGTGGTATATACTGTAAGTCTAAATGCTATTGCTATTTTAACCAAATTGCTGTCTACAGTATTCACTTAGATTTCTAAGCAAATTTGGGTGCTTTTAACATGCAATACAACTCCTCTCTTTTTCTTAGTTCTGTTCTAGTTGAACAAGTTGTATATAGAATCGGCATATTGCTATAGACTGGGTTTGGCATTTTTATCCATCTATTGAGTTTTTCCCAAGGATCTGGAAGAGGCAGATATTGTTTGATGGTGTTAAAGGTGTTGTGGCAGAATGTAAGCTGTTCCAAGTAAAGCTGCCTTTTGCAATTGACTGATGGTGCCAACTATGATATCACAGTTGTACATTATATGAACACACACACACACACACCACAGAGTTATTTAATTAATGAGCTAATAGACCCAATTACAGCAGTGTTCTCACGTAATATGAGATAGTCCAGAGTTTTCTCCTTCAACTCTCTGTCTCACAGGCTTCAATCACCATGCTTTGCCCAATCACTTTTCAAATCTTTCCCTATCTTTGTAAGATGTAACCATCTCCCACCAGCATTTCATTATAAAAATACTATAACTAAGACTGTAGTCCAATATATCTCCTGTGGACCATTTGTATATTCAGTATTCTAGTTTCTCTTTCTGATTCTCTTCCATAGGGTGGAATAAAGAATGAGAACAACACCTAACCATAAAGGTTTGACCTTCCATGAGGCTATGCTTGTAAGTATTAGTATTGTATATCCATATATGAACTGTAAAGAAAGGATAATTGTCAGTTGACTTAAGTCCTAAAAGTTGTCCCAAAGGTGCTTTTTCAAGAGGCAACTGGACTTTCTGGTTTTTCTTTGAAGACTTTTCACTTCTCATTGAAGAAGCTTCTTCAGCTCTCAAGAAGATTCTTGGATGAGAAGCGAAATGTCTTCAAAGAAAAACCAAAAAGTCCAGTTGCCTCTTAAAAAGCACCTTTGGGCCAACCATGACCTGGATGACTGAGAATCTCCATAGACATCCTAAAAGATGTTGTGTCACATTCCCAATCCTTGCTTTTGGAAGATAACACACTTCATGAGCCAATGGTTTCTGTCTCAGGTTCAGTTACAACATTGCTTTTATTTGATTTGATAAGATGAACTGAATACAAACTTCTGATTAGAGAGAGAATGTATTAAGGTCTCTCCAAGTAAAGTCCTATTAGCTCCCCCTAACAGGACTCAGTATGTTCACTCTTTTGGATCTGGCTACCTTATATTCTAATAAGCGCCTATTTAAAAGAATATGTTGTAGAATAGAATAGAATAGAATTTTTTATTGGCCAAGTGGACACATAAGGAATTTGTCTTGGTGCATATGCTCTCAGTGTACATAAAAGAAAAGATACATTCGTCAAGAATCATAAGGTACAACATTTAATGATAGTCCGGGTACAAATAAGCAATCAAATCATATTAGAAACCAGTCAATGTAAATCGTAAGGATACAAGCAACAAAGTTACAGTCATACAGTCATTAGTGGGAGGAGATGGGTGATGGGAACGATGAGAAGATTAATAGTAGTGCAGACTTAGTAAATAGTTTGACAGTCTTGAGGGAATTATTTGTTTAGCAGAATGATGGCGTTCGGGGAAAAACTGTTCTTGTGTCTAGTTGTTCTGGTGTGCAGTGCTCTATAGCGTCGTTTTGAGGGTAGGAGTTGAAACAGTTTGTGTCCAGGATGTGAGGGGTCTGTAAATATTTTCACAGTCCTCTTTTTGACTCGTGCGGTATACAGGTCCTCAATGGAAGGCAGGTTGGTAGCAATTGTTTTTTTTGCAGTCACTCCTTACAGCTGATAAACTGTTCTTAATATTCCCTGTCCAGTTCCTCAATGAGCTATTATACTGCCTTAAAGAAACAAAAATACATTATAATATCTTGATACTACAGGTACCACAGATACTACAGCAAAAAGGCCCTGAATACATGGCCTCTGCTATCACTTCCTGACAATGCTAGCCAATATTTGGGGAAGAAAAGGATCTCCAAGAATACAGCAGCAAGTTAGAATTAGAATAGAACAACAGAGTTGGAAGGGACCTTGGAGGTCTTCTAGTCCAATCCTCTGTACAGGCAGGAAACCTTATACTATTTCAGACAAATAGTTGTCCAATCTCTTCTTTAAAATTTCCAGTGTTGGAGCATTCACAACTTCAATCACAAGTTCATATCACTCTTCTGAGACTTCAGTATTAGGTGTAGTGCATTAAGTTGTTTTAATGCCTCAAATAAGCTCATTAAAATATTATTCAACTGCACATCTTAAAAATAGTCTGTTACCTGATACTGGATGCATGAAATTGCACAGAAGAGCAGCTCCTTGAACTGGTCCATTGCAATGATAATTACTTCATTTTTGATAAAAGGCAAAGGGGTCATGCATGATGCAATCCAAAACCTGGATATGAGCAGATCCCACTCCTTGCCCTTCAAAAACAAAATAGCAAAACATACATGCTGTGGAAGAAACTTGGACGTCTTATTTTTATGCACAGATTGTCTCTCACTAGATTGGATGTGTGACTTATGAGTCAGCTAATAAAGGTGAAAAAACATGCTTCAGTTCTTTAAAATGAAAAATAGGCTAGTCGTTTGTCCTACTTAGCAAAGGCCCATCATCTCTATTTGAATAAAGCTTCATAAAAGGAGGGAGAGAATTGCTCCTTACTTTACCCATCAATTCTAAGCACAGGGGCTACAGCTTGAGCTGGCAAAAACGCTACCTGATTGCAGTCTTTCCCTTTGTTAAGCATGCTATAGCAATAGCAATAGCAATAGCACTTAGTCTTATATACCGCTTCACAGTGCTTTACAGCCCTCTCTAAGTGGTTTACAGAGTCAGCATATTGCCCCCAACCATCTGGGTCCTCATTTTACCCACCTCGGAAGGATGGAAGGCTGAGTCAACCTTGAGCCGGTGAGACTCGAACTGCCAAACTGCTGGCAATCAGCAGTCAGCAGAAGTAGCCTGCAGTACTGCACTCTAACCACTGCTCCACCACGGCTCAATTTTGTTCACATTTCAGAAATTACTTTCAAATGTATGCCAGAATGTATAAATGAACACATGTAAGTTTATGCAAATCAATCTCTAGGGGTGGCTGATCCTTTTTTTTTTTTTTACATTGCACTCTAAGATAGCTATATATGTATGTATGTATTCGTTCATTCATTTGCTCAAAGTATATAGCCTCCCATTTCTCTTTTGTGACTTTGGGCATCTTACAATTAAAACATAAACAGTACCCAAAAAATAAAATATCCCAAAACATGAAATGGCATGAGAACTTTATTTGTATTTTCTGTATCTGCATTCTATATCTGTATTCTGTATTTTCTGTATCTGCTTGTTCAGCATTGGCAGAGCTGTTGATAACACCTTGCTCGTGCTGAGAAGGCTAAATTTATCTTTTACTGGAAGTAAATATATACCTCAGATTCAGGCTGTCCCTCTCTCATGCTTTACCACTGCACTTGAAAGTAAAGTTCAGCGAGCTCAGGACAAGGGCTGGACAGATCCAGCTATTGCCACAATAAATGAATTGCAACATGATTTTTTAAAACTTCTTTCCATTCCCTCCTTCATGCAGCTATCTTTTAGTTTTTATTGTTAGATAGTGGGTAGAGATGACAGGAGACAGACTTCCAAAGCAGCTCTTTATTTCAGCTCTTGTGTAAGCAACCAGCAAAGAGCAGTCTGACAGCTTGCCCTTTTATAGGGAGCTGTCAGACAGACCAGCCAATAGCGTTTGAGCTTTTTCCCGCTCAAACGCTGGACCTGGTTGGAACCATGCAACACAGTTGAAACAGTTAGAACATAACACCCCTCCCCTCCTGGATGGAGCTGTCCAGCATACGTAATCACGCAGGTAGGCGGGGCGTTTTGGAGCCCTACTAGACCTGCGCAAATCAGTTGGTGGTGAGGCAGCGGCCTGTGCGGACAGGTCTGCTGCTGCTCCGCGGCTCGAGCATGGACGCTCCTGGAAGGTACTGGGTGTGGCCTCCAGGCCTCCACGGCCCGGTTCGAA
>QLTV01004445.1:2500772-2546483 GCA_003457575.1 Thermophis baileyi
TTGATTGATCGATTCGCCCTCTTGCTGTATCCGCTGCCGGAATTCATAGCGCCGGACGATTTTGGACGGGGTGGGTGCATAGTGGGTCTTCAGCGTTGCTTGAAGAACTTGCCACGGGACGCTCTGGACCGGAGTTGGGTCTGACAGCGACTCCGCGGTGTCAAACACCTCGGGGCCACAGTGACTTAAGAACACAGCTCTTTTGCGGTTGTCGGTCAGACCCAACATATCGTTTGCTTCCAGGAAGCAGTCGAATCGCCGCATGTAGGAATCCCATTACTCCCTGGTCGGGTCGAAAGGCGCCGGCGGGTGGAAGGTGGACAGAGCGGCAGAAGGAGGCAGGAAGATGTCTGCCTGGCTGGTTGAAAGTGCTGAAGAAGCTAGTCACAGTTCTCCTGGCCCAAGCCCTCGTCGCCACTGTTAGATAGTGGGTAGAGATGACAGGAGACAGACTTCCAAAGCAGCTCTTTATTTCAGCTCTTGTGTAAGCAACCAGCAAAGAGCAGTCTGACAGCTTGCCCTTTTATAGGGAGCTGTCAGACAGACCAGCCAATAGCGTTTGAGCTTTTTCCCGCTCAAACGCTGGACCTGGTTGGAACCATGCAACACAGTTGAAACAGTTAGAACATAACATTTATTGTATCAGATAATCCTTCACTGAACTATCTTGGATGAATTTAATATAGCCAACAAACCAAAATGAAATGGAATTGAAAGCAAAATATGCAACCACTTTGCTCCTTCCTGCATTTGAGTTGCTATTAAATTAGTGCAGATTTACACAGGGCTTACATCCCATCATATGTGACAAGTGACTCACACAGGGCTTGTTCCAAACTATGGTCTTGGTCCTATTTCCTGAGTGGTTTTGTGGTATATTTTTTTAGGCAATCAGAGGTTCCATTTGTTGTTAAGTACTATAGAATATGTTTCAGATTAATGATGTTACCAGTGTGAAAGGCTATTAGGAATAGATGTATACAATTTTTATATAAGCAGAGTGGAGCTTTTTCTATCATTATTCCAGAATAGATTAGAGGACGATGAAACTATTTCTGGTTCTCTGATGGAGGCATGAAACAACTAGAGAATGGTCAAAGCATCACAAAATAATGTGAGAGCATTTTATTGTTTATTCCAAGGGAGTACTAAGTAGAAACACACTATTGTCTTTAAAGATCTGTATCCAGGGGTGAAATCCAGCAGGTTCTGACAGGTTCTGGAGAACTGGTAGTGGAAATTTTGAGTAGTTTGAAGAACCGGCAAATAAAACCACTGGCTGGCCCCAGAGTGGAGTGGGAATGGAGATTTTGCAATATCCTTCCCCCAGGAGTGGGGAGGGAATGGGGATTTTGCAGTATCCTTCCCCTGCCACGCTCACCAAGCCACGCCCACCAAGCCACCCAACGCCCACCAAGCCATGCCCACAGAACCGGTAGTAAAAAAATTTGGATTTCACCACTGTCTGTATCCAATGTGCAGCAGCAAAAGAAGTACAGTTCAAATATAGATTCATTCAGAAATGAGATACAAACAAATAAATAAAGCAGTGATTAAAGCCTGCCCTGCAGGGCTGTTGTCATCAAAAACATATTATTTTTGTAGCATATGCTATTTCTCCTATAGTTTTACTATGCATGTTCTTTATCTTAATTATATCTGTTTGACCTTAATATTTTAGATAAATATTTTCCCCCTTTAAGAAAAATTAATAGTTTAGAAGCCTCCTGATTCCAAATTACTCTGGGAAACTCATAATTTAAAAAGAAGGAACAATAAAGCAATAGATCATAAGTGTCTAGAAAGCAAATCACATCTTTAATTAACCAACTGCCCCCAATTTCATATCAACTGGGAGAGTATGATTAACAATTCTGGTGGAAATCAGGATATTTTTTAATTTCCCATAAAAAATAAACATATGAAAAAAGTGTGAGAGGTGTTGGCTAGTGCTTAGCTCACTGAAAAACAAGCATGTATATCAAAGATACATTGCTAAATGTAGATGCATATATCTCATGCTTAGCGTACATGTAAAAAACTCTTAAGACGCTTGGAAAATTATGAGATTTCCTCTTGTGTGCAGAACTCTTGATGGAATAACATCCTGGAAAAATGAGGTATCTGGACAAGCCCACTTCCCAAGAGTGCCTCCTCCTGGGAAAACCTAGTGTTACAATACTTCCAAACTCCACCCTTAAAAAGCTCTTTGTTGCCTATCTACTAATACTTTCTCTACAATTTTCATCCTTGGCAGCCTAGCCTCCCCCAAACTAAGCCATTAACAGCTCAAAGGAGGAAGAAAATAATGGTGACAAATAAATCAGGTCGGTGAAGTTGATGACATGATCCCACTATAGATACCAGGATATGCAATTAGCAATGGGGACAACCAAGTGTCCTGTTATAAATTGGTTATATATTAACCCCAGGAATGTGTCAACGGTATTGAATCTGATAAGGTGCTTAACACTGTGTAGAATAAAAGAAAAGAAAAATGGAAATGCATCCTTAAAGTCATATTAAGATAATAAAATAATGATTATTAAGATAATAACAGATGCTAACTTGGCTGGGCAGTGTCCAAATCTGATTAAATAAATATATATTCTATGACCACTTTAACTCTGATGTGGAGTTCTATGCCACCATTGTCTGGATATACATAATACACAGCTACATACTGAAGTTTACAGCAGCTGTGTTTATCTAACATACTGAGCCAAAATCACCATATAGCACAGCATATTGCATGATTCAGGCCATACTTTTTTATTCGGTTCAATAGCTTCATAAATGAGTTGCAGTTAAGACCAAACTTTATGTTCCTCAAGAAAAGTCTGAAGAGTCTCCCATTGCTTTGGTGTTTCTCTTGAAATAAAAAGCCAGCTTAGAGGTTGTGATTAGGAGTGGTAGAATAGTGATAATACAAGCAAAAAGACCTGTGCTTCTACAAAGAAAATCTAGCTTGGAAGAGCACACAGAATTAGTCAGAAGGGCAAGGCAATAACTAGTCCTTCTCCTACTTTTTAAGGCTCATATTAGCAGATTTAACAGATTAACAGAGTTGGGAGGGACTTTGTAGGTCATCTAGTCCAACCCCCTGCTCAAGCAGGAGACCCTACACCATTTCTGACAAATGGCAGTCCAATCTCTTCTTGAAAGTCTCAAGTGATGAAGTTCCCACAACTTCCGAGGGCAAGCTGTTCCATTGGTTGATTGTTCTCACAGCAGTGTCCTTTTGCTACTTTTTGTCACTAGTTTCTATATGAAATTCTTTGAAAAGTTTACTAGGATTGTAAAAGCTTGGGGAGGGGACATAGAATCAGTAGCAATGGGTTTTTGCAGTTGGATAGATCATTTTTTCTGACCTGGGAGCCACCTTTGGCCAAAACATACATCTGCAAAATGACCAGTGTTTACTACTTCCTTCCATGCCCCATATAATTGTAGGGCTACAGTGATGCTTTTTAAATCCAGTCTAACTCACTTTAAAGAATTACTATGATCAATTTCCACTTATATGGCAGACCACCTAATTTAAGTTTAAAATTTGAGTTATTTATTACTGATTAAACTTGTTGCATGCATAAGCTGAAATGCTGGTCTTTGAAATTCTAAATATCTCCTTGTTTTAGTAGATAGAATGTACCGTGCTACCAAGTGAAGAGTACAAATGTAAATCAACTATCATGTAATAGTCACTAAACAGAACTTACAGATCTTCTGACATCACTTCAACCTAATATCTGCAAGTTCAATTATTATTATCAAGTACTATGTCACAGACTGATGTGACTTGTGAATCAGTTTTTAATGTTCCCTTACATATTCCCTTTTCAGATTAGTATAGGGGAATTCACGTGGTACTGGCAGCTTCACATACTTTCCATCTGGAACTTTTTGGAAGCAAGACAGCCAAGCTACTTTCTTTCCACATATGTGGAATAGAGGTGCTAACATCTAAAGGGGTTTATTTGGTTTTGGATTTTGGCAGCATTATGGTTTATAAATCATAATTTAGTAGTTGGTATTACTTGTGGTTTATTCCACAAATCCTGATTAAAACAATCCTTAGTAGATAGTGTGAACCCACACCAATAACCACAATGAATAGATTTTATGGCTCTCATTAGGACAAGCTGCTACAATAAAGAAAGGGATTCAGTTGGAACTGCTGTGCCAAAAAACAATTTTGTCCCTACCTTTACACACGTTTCTTCCTCGTATCTCTTGACAACTCTTTGTCTGAAATCCAAATTTATAAACGTGGCAGGGAGGAGACTGCAGATAGATAATCTAGTCTTGGCAGGCCATGCAGATGACATTTTGAAGGCAAAACTGAGGTGACTGTGCAATCAAAAGCTGCATTGTGGTGAAGTCCCTATCAGCATGTGAGACTCTAGACGATATTGTCTGATGGAAAAAGTGCACCTTCTTCATCGTATGAGTCAGGCCTGCCTTGCTGCCCTGACTAACACCTGGATAGCAGAGTGAGGCAAGGCTCTTTCAGACGCAACTTCTCCCGAGGCCACGAAATTGTCTCTTTGGTTTCCTTTTTTGGCTTTGCTAAACTTGTTTAGCCCTTGAGACACTTCTACAGGGACTATGTTAGACGAAAGCTCCAAGAGAAAAGGATAGGTTGCTTGATATTATTTAAAATGGCATAAGGATTAGTCTACTCTTTCAAGTTTTTAAAGGAGGTACAGATTGGACATATACAGTGATATTGTGAGTAGCTGAGTCTATTGCTTGCCACTCAAGAACAAATTAATTTTGTGCTACTTTTCAAATGTTTTCTCTCCTGCCATATATTATACAGCTTTAAACATCCATTGTGATTTTACAGATAAATTATAGCGAAAGAGAAACAACTGTCATAAAATCCAGTTTGCAAGCATTCATAGCATACCAATAGCAATTTCACCACTTGTACGGGCCCCTCTGAACCTGCCCTTAGGAATTTAAAGCTTATTTCAACCCTTTCCAAAATGGATACCCTCCAGAATGAATTACAACTCCCATTATTCCCAGACATTTTGAAGGCAAAACTTGGCACAAAGTTGGAGAAGGTTGGTTTATCTAATGCTGGGTTTGGACATTCATAAGTCTAATGACTTGGAGTCGAAGCATTCTTCTATCTGTTAGATGTGACTTCAGCTTGTTGTAATAAACTTTAAAAGTTGAATATTGAGATTTGATAATCTATAGTCCTTTCCACCAAGCATTGGATGCTGTATCACCACTCCCTAAATCCTGGCCAGATTTCAGGATAATTTGATAATTTGCTTTTGATGCACATGGGGCTGAAGTTGTTGAATCTATGCATGTATAATTTAGCAGTGCAGGCCAAAAGCCAGATAGTTCTGTCCCTGGAGGGAATACTAGAGAGGGATGGAAGTATATTTTTAGTGAAGTGGGATTGGGCCCAGGCTTGCCTGCTGATGTGGAATAGCTGCAGGCATTAAAAGAGGATGGACCATAGCTATGATGTCACCTAGGCAAGTCCCATCTCATGTTGTTATGGGAGCGGGTGGGAGAGCAAAGACAAGAATACTGACAAAACAGGGGGAATCTAAGGCAATAACAAATCTTCTCCAGAAGTCATCACATTCAGTGCATTCATAACTTTGTTTAGAACCCTACTTAGGCCAGAATTATTCTCAGATAGCTAGAATAAAGTGGAGTTATTAGACTTTTCAGTAAAGCTACAGGGAAAACTCCTAAATTCACATATTCTACTCTCATAACATGTCCTTCCAGATATGTGTCAGAATTATGTTTCCAGTGTTCTGTCCTATTAAACAAGCTGATTGCAATGGGTACTATATGGGTTGTGTAGCATAGTAATATCTGAAGGGTCTTAAGTTATGTACCAATCTCCTATTATAATTCAACTAAGCATATACTAAGACTAAGCATATACTACTGAGACATCCAAAACCATTTATTTTCCTTTCCTCTGTTGAATTCCAGGTTGTAAGCAAAAAGACAGAGGTAAGACCAGTGGCCTTTCATCTTTAGTGAACATTTAATAAGTAAACATGACCAAGTCCAAGAAAATGTAAAATCATCAAGTGGTTTAATTTCAAACAGTTGTAGGGCCAGATGTTTATATGGTTGTCTTAAATTAACAAGGAGTTTGAAATAAAAAGTGGCTTCTATCTTATGGCTAGCCTTCTAACCTTTGTTTCAGAGATGAATAAACTCATAAGTCTACTAAAGAGATGTGTTCCAATATGCAAAGCAGAAAGATGACATGAATTGGAAAAAAAACATAATGCCTCATTTCCTTGGCTTAAAAAAGAAACAAGGGCGGCGGGGGGGGAACTTTCAGAATTGTAGCCAAGGAGAATCGTACAGTACTTGGATCTTAATCTTTGCAGCACACATTTACTTAATGAGTAATGAAATAGACTCGGCTGTTCTGTACCTGCAAGAGGTGCTCAGGAAGCAGAGCAATGACTGAAGCAGACATTAGTAAAGGCTGAGTCATGACAACCTCACCATCTGTGCTCAGAGGCAAGGGGAATTCTGATATTCTGGAACCATAAATCAATCTACCTGCATGGTGAAAAGGAATATTACATATTCTATTTTACACTATTAAGGGAATTGCTTGAAAGAGGGTAAATCTGCTGCCTGGCTAGCTAGACAGCTAGTCAACCTTTAGTAGAAGGGTATTTCCTTTCTACTGCACATTATACCTTAGGTCACAGATCTGGAAAAATGTACACAGCTGTCTGGGAATGTGACTTCACTCCTTCTGATATATCTCTTCTTTCCTTCCTTCCTCTTGGCTAGTTGCTTTATCCTCGTGCTGTGGGCATTTCTAAGATTAGGTAAGGTTGTTTCCAGCCATTCAGAAATGCCCAGTGTGCCTCTGCAGTTCTCCATCGGTCCACAAGAGGAAAAGAACTTTGGTTGAAGTTTGTATTCCTGAATGCCAGTTTCTTTATGTCCAAAAATGTATTTTAACAAAATATAAGACTTCTTTGGCCCCAGGAGGGCATGGAAAATAGGAAAGCAATTTCATCTGACATTGGGACTGATGCCAAAGGCTGTCCTTGATTGTATTGCAATTTTTCCTTCAACAACGATTGTTCAAGCCAAAGAAATGGCAATCTGGTCTTAAGTATACTGTACATTTAGGAGGACTTGGAAAAACCTGTCAGCTTTTAATTGGATGCTGGGGTTGTTGTTTTTTTGTTTTTTTGTTTTGTTTTTTGAGATTTGTATTTGTGTTGAGTGGCATTTTGTTTTTAAAAGTTTTAGCAATTCTATTACATAAACTGAAATATAGGTCAGCCTTCCCTGCAACAAGGTTTCAACACCTCTGAAGGCACCGTCTGGCAAAGGCTGATGCACAAGGGGACAGTTGACTAAACAGGTTTCATATTGTGCTCAGTCATATTTTCTTTGAAGCTTGAAGCTTAAATAAACCATAATAACTCAGTTAACACATCATACAATGGCATAAACCATGATTTACAAATCACAATAGTTAGGTTCACACAGCCCATTAAACCAAAACAAAACCGTATTTTGACTTACTGGCAAAACTACACTATACATTAGGGTAGAATGGTGATGCTATATATAAATATTTATTTTTAAAATCTAAAACTTTAACTCTCAGCATCCTTTTTAGTTATAGAAATTGGGTGGGGGGGGAGGAAATGGGTTAGTCTAGGGTTGCAAAATATCAGGAGTCATCTGATAGCACCTTTTTCAACTAACAAATTTTATTAAAGGTATAAGCTTTCATCTGATACGTAGATCAATCTGTTTTTTCTTCAATCCCCCACAATCAGCCTGATACCAGTTTAAATCTTATATCAATCTAGAAACTATGTATGAAGAAAGCTGCAGCTGATGAATGCTTCTGCTTTTTCATAAAATCTGGCAATTGGGAAGATGCTGCCAGACTCCTTCTCATTATAAGTTATGTTTCCTGGGGCTACTGGAAATTGAAGTTTGAAAAAACAGGAGAAGAAGAAAAAAAAAGCACTAAGGAGATATATATATATATATATATATTGCATATTAAGTTAAGCAAACTTTTCTTAAAAGAAGAAACTGCTCACCTAGGCTTGATAGGTCCAGATCAAAAATTTCTCAAGCTGTTATTTGCCTCCAACCCAAAAATGCACTTGCAACTCAATTTGGAGTTCCATGTAAGTAGATGCCATACTCATTGAGTTGTTGCCCACAACATTCATTCCAGACCGCTCTTCACAAGTCCATTATGGTCCCTTATCAAAAAATAAATTTTGTCACAGACATGTTTGATCAAGTCTTGCCTTTTTATGTTCCCATCCTAGCTAAGACCTTTTTTTATTTTTCATGATCAAGAGGCCTCTTTCAACTCACTGGGGTCTATCATTTTCCACTGCTATAGAGTCAGCCCATAGTTAAAGGGGGGGAAATGGTTGAATATGAATGCAGAAATGAGGGAAGTGTGAAAAGTAGCACCTACTTCTTGCATAGGCCCAGTTTTCCCCAAACTTTATTCAAAATAGGAGGGTTCTATGGCAACAAGGTCACCTGGGAAAATCATCTTTCAGCACTTCACACACACTTCTTTGTAGAAAGAGACAAATTTGCAAAGCAGGAGCAGAGCCAATGTGGTTTGTCACAACATGTTCAGATCAGGAGGGTCCCTTTCCTACTCCATTTCTAATGCAATCTTTCTTACAAAGGCTCTTAATACCAATGAGAATGTCCAATGTTTCCATTTTGGTCTTATAATCTTTCCTAATTGTTATCTCTCTATAGCTGTCTTTTAGGCAACTTTTTAATGTAGATTCTAAATTATATGCATGTGAATACAGATAGCATATTCAAAATCTTGTTTCATTGTCAGCAAACGCGATCTCAAGAAAAGATGGGTTCTGAAATATGTGAAAATTGTGCAGAAAAATTGGGGGATTATTATACAGGTGTGTAACTCTACATTTCAGATCTATTTTGAATTTATGTCAACAGTTTGGCCTCCCTAACCATCAAAGAATCCTAGCAATCTTCGTTTGGTGAAGAGTCAGTATTATAATAACTGGGGGATGTCTGGTCTCTGTTAACATTACAATTCCTAAGATTCCCTGGGAAGAAGAGAGACATAAACAAAAACGAGTATAGACAAAGAGGAATAATTTGTAAAATTAATACATAATGCAGCATCAAATTTTTCTTGTTCATCTATATGCCAGTGTTGTAAGGAATATCCTTCTGGGTTCAGCTCCAAGTGGGGAAAAAGACACTGGATTCCTGGAAGTTGCTTGGAAAGAAGGTTTAATGGTGGACAGGAGCACATGGCATGGGCTCCTGAACAGAAAAGGTGGATCACATGCTTCCAGATGTTGGGTGAAGAGAAAAAGGGCCGAAAAGATGCTGAGTCTCTTGGTTTTATGACCTGTTGGGCCCCACCTCTTAGTTTCCTGTTCCTGTGTATGTAATGCACTCCGATTGGCTGTCAGACTCCCAGGAGCATGCTGTTGCAACTCTTGTGGGCTGTCCTGAGTCCCAGGCTTGGCTGATGTAATCTTCCCAGGTCCCATGTGGTGTAATCAAAGGGCTTTGGGCAATTCCTAATATGGCTCTGTCTGCAGGAGATCTTTGTTATATAGAATATATTTTCCTAGGATATTTCATGTTTCCAGGAGAGGGGTGGGTGCTAACTTCCTACACCAGGAGAGTGGTAACTGGTATAACGGTGTAATAGTGTATTGCCTTAGAATAGGGGAGACTCCAGGGCAAATCCCTACTCATATACAGTATTCATTAGATAGCTAATCTCCATCTCTCATAAGGAAGATGTCCTGCACCTTAAGTTCTCAGAAGTATAGAGGAGATTGCATCATCTTTTTTCTCCCATGAGCTATTTTAACCACTAGGGAAACAACAGAAGTAGATACAGGAAGGGAAGGGATTTTCACACACCGTCCTTGTATCTATTTCTTCTCTGGCTTATTGTTAGTTTAATGAGTTTCTGTGTTTAAGGGACAAAAGAGAACTTCCTATTTTTCTCTCAATTCAAGTTGTAACAATGTTTTACTGTCCTATGTATTGCTTAATAAATTTAACTGCTTCAAATATAATGGATAACATTCATTAGTAGCTGGATGCAGCCCACACTCAAGGCAATTACAGTATAGGCATTTCATTTTTTTAACAGGGTGTTCTAAAATTTAATTATTCAGTATCAACCAATCAAATCATTATTATGGTGATATATCAGCATAAGCGATTCAGTATTGTTTGTACTCTGGATATGCCCAGTTGCCCATCCTATAACAAGAGCTCCTGCTGAATTCCAATTTTCAGCAGAGTAAAAAAATAAGTGCAATTAATAATCTCCCACATCTTTCTGAAATATCACCTCTGATATTATAGAGCTGTACCAAACATGGTGGCAAGCACATTCCCACATCTGTCTTTCAACCTTCATTTTCCATTGGAGAGAAAGATTCAGCAATAGCAATAGCACTTAGACTTATATACCGCTTTACAGTGCTTTACAGCCCTCTCTAAGCGGTTCACAGAGTCAGCATATTGCCCCCAACAATCTGGGTCCTCATTTTACCCACCTCGGAAGGATGGAAGGCTGAGTCAACCTTGAGCTGGTGAGATTTGAACTGCCGAACTGCAGCTAGCAGTCAGCTGAAGTAGCCTGCAGTACTGCACTCTAACCACTGGTCCCTTATCAAAAAATAAATTTTGTCACAGACATGTTTGATCAAGTCTTGCCTTTTTATGTTCCCATCCTAGCTAAGACCTTTTTTTATTTTTCATGATCAAGAGGCCTCTTTCAACTCACTGGGGTCTATCATTTTCCACTGCTATAGACTCAGCCCATGGTTAAAGGGGGGAAATGGTTGAATATGAATGCAGAAATGAGGGAAGTGTGAAAAGTAGCACCTACTTCTTGCATAGGCCCAGTTTTCCCCAAACTTTATTCAAAATAGGAGGGTTCTATGGCAACAAGGTCACCTGGGAAAATCATCTTTCAGCACTTCACACAGCAATAGCAATAGCACTTAGACTTATATACCGCTTTACAGTGCTTTACAGCCCTCTCTAAGCGGTTCACAGAGTCAGCATATTGCCCCCAACACATTCCCACATCTGTCTTTCAACCTTCATTTTCCATTGGAGAGAAAGATTCAGCAATAGCAATAGCACTTAGACTTATATACCGCTTTACAGTGCTTTACAGCCCTCTCTAAGCGGTTCACAGAGTCAGCATATTGCCCCCAACAATCTGGGTCCTCATTTTACCCACCTCGGAAGGATGGAAGGCTGAGTCAACCTTGAGCCGGTGAGATTTGAACTGCCGAACTGCAGCTAGCAGTCAGCTGAAGTAGCCTGCAGTACTGCACTCTAACCACTGCGCCACCTCGGCTCAGCAGCTGGTGCATTGCAAATTGCATGAGCAATGCAGAGCCCCAGTGGCATGAATTTGCTGTTTGTAGGGATGGTTTGCAAACCCAGAGTGCTGAGGTTAATAAACATGCCTAAAGGCTCAATGAGTTGGGCTCATAGACTCACATAACTCCTCACAAGAGGAAGTGGGTGCTAAACAGGTCCTAAGCAGGGGTGAAATTCAGCAGGTTCTGACAGGTTCTGGAGAACCAGTGGCGGCGATTATGCGCAGTTCGGAGAACCGGTAAATTGCACCACTGACTAGCTCCGCCCCTCCCACTTACTCCTTCTCGGGCTCATATACACAGAGCAAACATGAGAATGAGGTGAGAAGCAGCCAGGTTGAATGCTAGAAGACTTGGCCGAACTTTTCTGTAAGTTCTGTGGGCAAGGCTTGGTGGGCAGGGCTTGGTGGGGTGTTGCCGCCCCACCTTTGTTTGTGTGAATGTTTTATTTTAATATTGATATATTTTTAAATTGTTTTTTATATATATGTTTTTTATTGTTGTCTTTTTTATATACTGTGAGCCGCCCAGAGTCCTTCGGGGGTTGGGCGGCATATACATTTTATTAAATAAATAAATAAATAATATCATCAGTGCTAGAATGATGTTACCTAGTTTGGGTAATGAAACTTCTGCAAGAAAACAACCAAGCTCAGACCAGCACCAAGGTTCCCTCATTTCACCAAGGACCCGAGCTACAAATATTCTCCTTTATTGGTAAACAGGTCCTCCTGCTCACTGTGGAGTCTCTGACCAACTCTCTGCGTATGGCATCCTGTAGTCTATATTTCTTAGTCTGTTCTCAGGTCTGTCAGTCTATCAGAGCAGACAACCATTTGTTTGGAACACAGGAGAGCCTAAAATGTCCAATTCTTTCAATCCCTTTCTTGCTCTAAGGTTCTTCAGTTTTCTCATTTTACTTCTGTCTCTAAGATGGCAGGAAGCCTTTCTGTGATGAGTTTCTGCTATGCATCATTTTCCTGGCTTCTTGCAGATCATTGGGCTTTTGTCCCAGGTCAAATCTCTTGCTGCTCCTGCTGCTGCTGCTTCCCCACCTTCCATCTTCACTCCCTTTTTGGGCCCAGGGAGAATGGGTGTGAAAAATTCCTGGCCCAGCTTCAGAGAAGAAGCCTGTTCAGGCAACAGCAGTCAGGAGTACACGTTGGGGCTGCTCTGAATTCCACTTCCAAGAGGCAGAAATGGGAATAGAGCCAAAAGGGACTTGTCAGCTGGAGAGGGAAGCACCAGACCACCTCCCCTAATATCTTCAGTGTCCATGCAGAGCCCCAGACTTTCAGCAAATGAGGTTCAAGAAGAAGCCATGGGAAAGGCTGGGAAGAAAACACAGAACAATTTATTGTAGAGAGCAGGCAGGAGTTGAAGTACAAAGATGAGGAATGAAGGGAGAGAAATAGATACATGCCTAGGAGGGGGGGGGTCTTCAGTGCATCCAGATGGCAGAGACAGGTGTGAAATGAAGACATCACAGGCAATAAGGTTTGCATAAGATAAATGAATTCCTTATGTTCCGTCCCTGGATATGTGTCAATTGGCAGATGATTAAAATTATAGAACTCAGTTTCAATAATATTTACCCGGTTCAGGCTGATGCTATAATCCATGGTAACATTTTAGTCCCATTTCTTTATCTGAACTAGAAGCAGCAGCCAGCTAAGCTGCCATTCTGAATATTTTTTTCTTACTCCTGTCAATAAAATAACTTAACTGGAGATGTAAGGAATAGATTCAGGGATTCCATGACAGAACTGAACAGAATTCAGACTCTATTGATCTGCTCCACAGTGCACAAGCTGATATAAAAGGCATTAAGAGATTTCTGAACTCTAATACTTGCCATCAGAGAATTCTGAACTGAAGAATTAGTTTAGTTATCCAAAGTAACCAAAACTTTCCATATGAAAATCAATTTGTGGCTAACCTCTATTTTCTTCATTTCAGCATGATTTTTAGGGAGAATCATTATGCTGCTGATCTTCTAATAGCTACTGGCATTAATATGAGTTGCAGATCAGTAGAATACAGTGGCTTTTGATAGCAGGTCTTACCTTGGCCATCAAAGCTGAAGCAATTGGCCAGTATCCATCACTAAAATGCTGACAATTGCAATATAAACACTTAATATAGAAGGGCCAAAAAGTACATAGAACAATGTTTTGAGATCACACTCTAAAGCTCTACTGTAATACAAGCATTAAAAGAATTGAGGACATAGCACTGTCTATAATCCATTATTGTAGCTTAACTTTCCTGAACCTCATATCCCTGCTGTCTGGGGATAACTACAGTAATAGTCCAACACATCTGAAGGTCATTAAAAGTTGGAGAAAGCTGATGGAGGTGGAAAGGTGTGGGTCAGAAAAGTAGTATTAGCTATACTATTCATTATTCTTGACCTCCAATTCCAGATGGTAACAAACCATTCAAACCTTACTCCCTTGGAGGAAAAAAAAATCCCACGGCATTTCAAGTATTGTCTAACTGGCTTTTTCAGGTGTTTATAGAATTTTACATGTCTCTAAGTCATAGAAAAAATCAAACATAATTCAAAGAAGAAGAGAAACTGGAACCAGGTATTTCAACTATGAGGAAATGAACAACTTGTACTATATTGAGTCTTGATTGTTGTGTTTCTTTGTTGCTTTCTCAAACCAGATGACAGCTGTTACACAGAATTAATTGTTATCTTTTAGCTCATTGAAAGAATAAGGGAGGATAGTAAATGTCTTCTCCATCTATCTACTGTATATACAACTTCTCTCAGTGGAACTGAATACAGTGTAAACATCCCTCCCCTCCCCTTAAAAAAAATGGAAAAGAGGATGGCATTGTTACATTTGAGAAATTCCCATTATGGCTAGGAATCAATAAGAATGCCTTGCCTTTTCAAGAGTTTTAGAAAGCAGTTTAGATTGTTAACTTACGGGACCAATTGGATGATAGTAGAATACATTCTTTGTCCTGTGAAAGTCCTTGATTCAATCTCAGATTATCTCCAGTTAAAAATATTGGGTAACAGGAGATGGAAAAGGTCATTCTTTTCCCAGGACTTCCAGAGGTGCTGTCAATTAGAATAGGTAACGTTGGACTACATAAACAAATTAGGGGATGAGTTTACATGAACCTTTCTGCACACCCAGAGTATATGCAATTGATGATTAAACAATCCATGAGATCTAGGCTGAAAATCCTTGTTCAAACATGATGCTCCACTGCAGCCTTGGGCAAGCCGCAGTCTATTTCAACAATTTTACACTAAAGTTATAAGAAGAATATGGGAAAACTCCAACTATGCCACCCAGAACTTCTTTTGGGGAGGAAGAATGAAATGCAAACAGGATAGAAGTCTCTGTTTATGTAAGATAGGCAAGAGGCCAGGTAATAATTGTTAAGGGAAAAAAAATCCCACCCAAGTGTTAAATTTTACATTGTAAAGTAACAGGTAGTCCTCGATGTACGACCACAATTAAGCCCAACGTTTAAGTTGCTAAGTGAGGCAGTTGTAAAGTAAATTTTGCCCCATTTTATGACCTTTCTTGCCACAGTTGTTAAGTGAATCACTGCAGCTGTTAAGTTAGTAACATGGTTGTTAAGTGAATCTGGCTTCCCCGTTGACTTTGCTTGTCAGAAACCCAAAAATGATCACATGACTCTGGGACACTGCAACCGTCATAAATACGATCCAGTTGCCAAGTATCTGAATTTCAATCAAGTGACAATAGGGATGCTGCAACAGTCATAAGTGTGAAAAAACGGCCATAGGTCACTTTTTTCAGTGCCATTGTAACTTTGAACAGTCACTAAATGAACTGTTGTAAGGCGAGGACTACCTGTATACCTACATTATACCTATTCAGCCCTGGATGGCCATGCACAATCTGCCAATTAAATCACAATTCTTATCAGCTCCAGACAATATAGCTATTGGGAAAAAGAACAAGGGGAGAAGAGAAGAAAGGAAATCAAGTGCCAACATCTGATGCAATATAAGGGGCTGTATAATTTTTTTCAGTCTGAGCAATAATTTCTGCTTTTCTGTGAGGTTTCTGGGACTGTACTTTGAACCAGGTAAGGGGATAATAAAGACCAAGGGAAAGAAAATGAAATTCAATGTAGAGAAAAGTAAGGTTTTACATTTAGGCAAGAAAACCAAATGCACCAGTATAGAATTGGGTATGGCTAGTCTAACGAAGAGAAGGATTAGGGGTGACATGATAGCAGTGTTCCAATATTTGGGAGATTGCCACAAAGAAGAGGGGGTCAACCTATTTTCCAAAGCACTTTCAGGCAGGACTAAAAGCAATGGATGGAAATTAGTCAGGGAGAGAACCAACCTAGAACTAAGGAGAAATTTCCTGACTATTAATCAGTGGAATGACTTGCCTCCAGAAGTTGTGGGTGCTCCAACACTGGAGTTTTTTAAAGAAGAAATTGGACAACCACTTGTCTGAAATGGTATAGGGTTTCCTGCTTGAGCAGGGAGTTGGACTAGAAGACCTCCAAGGTCCAGTGGTGGGATTCAATTTTTTTTAGTACCGGTTCTGTGGGCATGGCTTGGGCGTGGCGTGGCTTGGTGGGCGTGGCTTGGTGGGCGTGGCAGGGGAAGGATACTGCAAAATCTCCATTCCCTCCCCACTCCAGGGGAAGGTTACTGGAAAATCCCCATTTCCTCCCGATCAGCTGGGACTCGGGAGGCAGAGAATAGATGGGGGTGGGGCCAGTCAGAGGTGGTATTTACCGGTTCTCCGAACTACTCAAAATTTCCGCTACCGGTTCTCCGAACTACTCAAAATTTCCGCTACTGGTTCTCCAGAACTGGTCAGAACCTGCTGAAACCCACCTCTGCCAAGGTCCCTTCCAATTCTGTTATTCTGTCAACTCTAAGAAAGTTTTTTATTTAAATTTTAAATTTTAAATGCTAAATTGCTTAATTCTTATGTGTTTAATAATTGCCATTTATGGTTTAGTGCTATTTTTAGTAGGATGTGGGCTGCTCTCAAAGCTATAAGGATCCACCTGTGCTCTGGGACCTTAGATTGTGCACTTCTACTCTATTATCATTCGATCTGAGCAGTTGGGCCTTCCTTCGATGTGTATTCTTAGCATCTGAACCCCCAAACTAAGAAGAAACTGGAGTGAAATGTTCTTTCTGGGAAGAAACTGCAACTCTTCATTAACTAATGAATGATACGGTAGTAGATTGGTCTTCTGCTGGAAGCCTTCCTCTCAGCAACTTTGAAGTCATGGAATGTGTTATCTCATAGCACTTCCAGAAAATCCCCTCCCATCACCAAAACTTAAGTAGGCTGTGTCTTGACAGTATTTTGAGGGAAGTTAAGCTTTCAAGACAGGGAGACTATATTTAGTTAGTGTACCTTAAAATCTGCCAATGATGGCAATGAAACTCGTGACTGTTCTTCACTGGAAGGAGACGAACCACTTCCCATAAAATATCACATGAAACAGTGGCTTTTTCTAGGAAGCCCAATGAACTCATAGTTCAACAGTTCTGCTGACAGAGCCCAATGCATGGTCCCATGGTCTCCTCTGTTAAAAGATTCAGGAAGTTGTGATCATGTAGAATGTACCTTGCTTTGATTCCTAACCTCTTTCTAACATCTCTTACTCTTCTGTTATAGTCTTTACTCCTTTGTTACAGTTTATTTTAGGGCAAAATAAACACATAAAATTATAATGGTCACCGTGAATGTAGACTCCACCTGCCAATTCCTGCTATACATTAAAAACAGCATTTTGGGATTGTTGCCAGCACGGGGGAAAATATTCTCTGCTTTGACCACTCTACTGCATTTCATTGTAAGGAAACATGTCTGTTACAATGGGTTCCTGTGTGAATTTGATCTCCTATGATCACTGGTGGATGCCCTCTATAAACCTTTTGTGCCGGGCTGCCTATCCGCTTCTGAAGGGACCTCGGCTCACTGCTGAACCTCTAAATATTTTCCCTCCATTTTATTGGTGGACCAATAAAATAGAGGATTTTATTTTGTTTGCTTACCAGTTTATCAGTGGAAGGATGAATGGTAGAACTTCTTTTCAACCAAGTGAAATTAACAGATATTCTGTCAGTCTCCCCTTGTAGTTCAAATGACTGGAATAATAATAAAACTCTGGTCCGTTTGTTTTTAAACCGGTCCACTGTTAGACACATCAGATGTCTAGTGCAAGGGGATGACACCACAGGGGGGTTCATACACAAATTATATCAATGGAAACCACACATCCTCAAGGATCTGCCCACAGGAAGGAAAGCAATTGGTGCTTGCTTTCTCAGCTTGTGTGGGAAGGGCAAAATGCAGGGAAATGCACCAATTGGGACCATGGATAGTCCCTCCTGTCACACCATGACTAATGCAGAGAAAGGGGTTGACATTCAGAAAGGGGTTTCTTAAGCTGGCTTCATTGCCAACCAGCCTACACATGGGAATCAGACAGTTGAAAATGGCAATATTAAACAAAAATTCCAATCTGCTGATTTTTTTTTAATTTTCTGAAATTTTAAAAAATTATTTAGTTATTATCTTTTATTGGATGCCCAATAAAACATCCCTCACGAGGGAGGGAGCACCAAGAAGCTTGCAGCCTAAAATTTGACCCTGTAATTGAATTCTTACATTGTGCCAAACCATAAAGTATTTTGATTTGTTTTTATTATCAAGTTGTGCACACCCAGTCACTACAAATTACCAACTATGGATTAAAACTTAGCATATTGTACAAATTTAGCAATTGTACTTTATTCAATTAATCTAAGGTTACGTTGTCGCTTGGTGTTATTTGTGAACCCAGTCAATGACAGGGAATGAAGAGAAAATGGACGAATATGTAAACAGTGGTATAAAGATTTAATCATAAATTCTGTGAAAGGTTAATATTTAAAAAGCATAGCAAGAGCAGCTCTGCATTTCCTACAGTGGCTTGGTTTAGGTGGTACAAGCATTGCCTACATATAACTATAACTGTCTACTGGTTTGGATGTAACATTTTGGAGTTGATCTGAGTAGAGTTAGAAATCCAGAGAAATCATTTAACTTTATTCCAAGCATGTGCTTGTAACTTTCACTTCAAACCATCTTGACAAACATGACTTCCCCTATCTCTGCAGTAAGATAATATGAGAATTTGTTTCTGTGGAAAGTCTCCAAATCCCAGAAAGTCTTGTAACTAGGATGAAATTTGGCACTTAAAATCATAACTCATAAATGTGACTGAAGAGTCAGAAGACAGAATAACAGAGTTTGAAGGACCTTGGAGGTCTTCTAGTCCAAACCCCTGCTCAAGCAGGAGACCCTATAACCATTCTAGACAAATGGGTGTCCAATCTCTTCTTAGAAACCTCAGCTATGGAGCATCCACAGCTTCTGGAGGCAAGTCGTTCCATTGATTAATTGTTCTCACTGGATCTCTAGACAATAATCCTATTTTCTTTCTAGTCACCTTCCACAGAAAAGTGAGCCTTTTACTGGAAAAGTTGAGCAAATGATCTAGTTTCCCTAGAGAATACATCATTTCAGACCAAAGGATACTGCCAGAAAGCTTAACTTAATCCATCTTAAATCAGTACTTGTTATGGGGAAATTATTTTTTGCCATAATGTAATTTTTGCAAACCTCCAATTCAAAATACTTTATAGTTTTTTTTGAAAGATTTTTTTTAATTTTAAAATATTATAGAACCACCGTCCCAAATGTACCATCTTCCAAATGGGTAGGGAATACTAGGCATCTGTGCTCCCCAACCAACCTCACCCAAGCCAAGAAATGAGTTTTGTGAGTCCCATGGAAAAAGAAGCCCCAGACAAGAGTGTGAGCTGAACGTTGGATATATGAGACTCTTTCCCAAGAAATTTGCTCTTTTCACCAATTTATACAGACATTTATATAGAATAGATAGAAGATATAAAGATAGTACATATATGCCTATAAATATATACATACAAACATACCGGGCCGATCACAAGGTCACGAACAAGACAGCAAATTGCAATGGTTGACAGACTAACATCATCCCCCACAGATAAGCAGACTAGGTGGGAGGAAACAGTAGGAGTCAAGCCTCCATCAACCAGCATGACGACAGCAAAAACAGCACAGCTAATTACAAGTGGGAGGCGGCTGGAAGGACCTATCACACGTGCAATGGCCAAATTGATTAATGGCATATAAAGGCAGAGATCTCTGTAATGGTAGTTTAATACTCTGACGATGTCAGCAGATGGCTGACAAAAGCTTAGTAAAATTTTAATTATTTTAGTTCTGGAGTTCGCAGAATGTCTGTTTCTTTCTTTACATACAAATATATATATTGCATTACTCCCTGGATTATTTTCTTTGCCATTCCTTTGCCACCCCAGATTATATGTTCCTGAATTGCTGTTGCTTAGGATCTACATTGTAGTCAACAGATCTAAATGGAGTCAACAGCTCCATTTTCTTATATATGCATACAGTAATTCGTTTAAAATAAAAATAGAAACAGAAGTAGAGGAATACATCATTTTCACTTCTCAAGTTTTTTTTCCTTCTCAGCACTTTTTTAGTACTGTTTAGCAACAAACCTGATGAATCTCTCTCAATTTTCATTTTAATAGGAAAACAGACAAAATAATAAAGAACTTTAAAAAGAAGGTAATGAGTAAGAAAGATAAGGAGAGGCCTCTGTCCTGTGCACAGGGACAGGAGAAAAAGCATGAGAATTTTGTTTAACTTTGCTGCAAACTGGTTGTGAAAGAGAGAACGTGCAAACCTTGAACAAATCATTCAAGTATGTTATGATATAAAACAGGGTCATAATGCCTCTTTTATCCGTACTATTCAGGGATAAAAAAAATCACATTATTACAATTTTACAGTAACTCATCTGAGGCCTCCAACTGCTGCTGTCATAAACCAATAAATAATAGTTAAACTGACTGGGATGCAGCAATTTGAAACTTGCCTGAATCACAAATCAAACCAAGCTACCATTTAAAAAAAAGAAAGAAAAAAGAAGCAATTTGAAATGTACACTTTCAGGTTCAATCTCCAGCACCAAAATGGCAAAAAGTACAGAATGGAGGCAGGAATAACAAAAGGCATTTTAGGAGAATATGAAGTTGAAGCACTGACTCATAAACCTGCAGGATAAAGACTACACCTTCACCCCTACTGGGCATATTAATAAACTACTTTCTCATGTTAAGCATACTTGAAGTGCCCCCCCTTGTCAGCCTGATCAAAGGGAGAGGCCCACTTCTGTGTAGAAGTGTCAGGTGGGTCACTTGTGAAGCTAATTGTGTGCATAGAGAATGTCAAAACCCAACCTTCTTCAATGCCTCCGGCAGCTCTGAACATCGCTAACTGTTCCATAACTGCTTTCCAGCTCAAATCTGAAAGTTAACAATAAGCAAATTGGGAACACAAGGTTTCTTAGGAAGATCTATTACTCTAATGCTATTACTGGGAAAATACCATTACAACAGAATTTTAGGGCCAGGATCCCACTCAGCAGAATGATCAGGAAGGCATCCAACACAACAGGACGACAAATACTGCATTTTGAAGTAAGTGAAATCAAGTACATCAGCTGAAAATGAACCATTTCTATGTCTACATGAATTAATTTTAGAGCCTAAATTTACCTAGTAGCTCTGCAGGTGAAGCAGACTAGAAAGTTTTGCCTGTTCTCTGAATTTTTTCAAATACTGTATATAACTTTCTAGAGCTACAGAGGAGCCAATTTCTCCGCTTTCGTTTTTCTCCATGTTTCATTATTGTGAAGAGAAAAGAGAAGAGACTGCTATGCTGTCTCATCAAGATGGAGGGTAGGGTGGGGATGGGGTCCTGGGACAGATGAGTGAAGAACACCAGAAGTATATGCCAAGAATATGTAATCCCAGCAGGATCATCACCTCCAGCATGAAGGTCACCCCTGCTAAAGCAAGCCAGCACCTATATTGGTCAACAGCAATGTAGAAAAATGCTGGAGGCAGTTGTTAAAAGGACAAGATCAACTTTGGACACATCAATACATTCTTGTAATAAAATTACAGAAGTGGTTTAGTCTGTGTCTCCCAGGCTTTTTAAAAAATTCTTTAGGCTTATAGCCTGAAAATTTATTGTGTTCTCTCACTAACCAGGTTTCTGAGATCAGCCTAGGATAGTTAGATGCTGCCTCCTGCTGCAAATGCAACTATTCCCAGTCTGGCAACCTCCAGGTCAGTGATTTGGCAACTTTAAGATGTGTGGATTTCAGCATGCTCTCTGGAGAATTATGAGAGAAGTTCACACATCTTCAAGTTGTCAGGTTTGAAAAAGTCTACTTCAGGTGAACTGGGACTGCACCTTCCACAATTTCAAAGGTCGGGTAGAAAAGATTGATACTCTGTCATGTATGAAGCATACTAGGGTGGAGCTGCATCCCTCAACCAACTTTGGAAGGCTGTGGTAAGAAAAATGAAGAGACCCTGCTCCCCTCAAGATTTATTTGAGGAAAACTGGCTCCAGACACAGTGTAAAGAAAGAACAGATGAAGCAGCTCTTGTTTCTGAATAAATATGTAATGTAGGCAAAACCACCAATCATACAATTTGACCTTCAGATGCTATCCTTTTTTTCTTACTCAAAAGCATTCATACCATAGAAGCATACAAAGAAAAGAATTCTATATAAAGGTAAGGTCTAAAAGTACTGTATATTTTAAAATGTGCTTTCTGTTTCCTTTGTCTAAAATTCTGATCTCAGATACTTCGAAAGAAGTCATTTTTGCTAACAGCCAAGCCTTTTCCAGACTGAACCCATGGCAAAGGCCAGCCCTGTGACATCACTCAATTGTTACTGGTTGCTTTGGAGATGGTGTCCTAAACACAGGATGCAGCCTTCATTTCTGCTGGAATAGAAAGGCAGAGATATCATTCCATGGATCAGAGCGAGCAAAGAGAGACCACCACCTACTGGTCCATTCACTCAGCAACAGTACTAGTGTCTTCAAGGACATCTTCTGTAGGTACACTGCTAAGTCAATTTTCTCAGCCAATTGATCCTGCCAGATATGCTGGACAGCCAGCTTTGCCTTTGGGATTCTGTGTTGCAAATTCTGCAGAAAAGCTAAGACCAGAAGCCCATTGAATGTGCAAGGACAAATTTAATGTGCTCAATGGCAGTTCAGATCTTAAGCTGGTTAGGTATGTATACATTTCAGATATTCATATGCTTCTGTCAAAGATCTCAAGAAAGTGTGTTCTATCTTGTGCACTGATTCTGCAGGTCGTTGGCCTGAAGATCAACCCTCCAACCCATCCTGTGGCTAGATTGAGACATTGATGCCATAGACTGAAGTAAAAATTAACTGCATAACACATTAGGCTATAAAATTAGGCTCAGGGTGCCACATAAGCAGAAGCAGTGACTACAGTGGTTGAGGAGCTGGGCTGGCACAGCGGAGATCCAAGTTCAAGTCCACCATAGTCATGGAAGTTCATTGGGTGATTCTGAGCCAATCACATACTCCCAAGATGTTGATGTGGAGTAAAATGAGAGGAAAGAGCATTATGTATTCCACCTTAAACTTCTGAAGGAAATACAGAATATATATCTAATAAATTATATGGCTTTCAAGGCTCCGTTATTTGGTAAACTGAGTCGGTTTTTTTCAGGTGCCAATTGCTGGGGATGGGGAGACAGTGCAAAGAGGAAGATACCACAGTCTGTTTTTTTGACACCCCCCCCTAATTTAGCTAGCTGCCCAAAGTTAAAGTGGAAAGATTGCACTACAAACACTTGTTTAAAAAGTTGGTTTATCAAGTATAATTGGCATAAATATACCAATGTATAATTTTTAAACTTTAAATATTTAAATACTTAAATTTTATTCATGACTTCCACATCAAACTGCTTTGTTCCATTTTCCCAACGCATTAAGCAATTTTAATCTAAAAGCTCCATTAAATTATTGCTTAGGACTGTATCACCCCCATTTATCCACAACATTCTAACCATGCTACTTCCTTACGGTAGCTGAGCAAATGCAAAACTTCTCTCCTGCAGAAATAAAGTATATTGACTAACTTTAAATGATGATTATGAAACTAAAATAATAGATGGGAAATACTTTTTAGCATCCACTGTATTTTGTACAGTTTGGAGGTGATGCCTGAATTCACCACACAGTAGCTATGGGGATATGCTACAAATTCATAGTAGTGCTATTTCAAGGACTTTATGAACATGGATGGATGGATGGATGGATGGATGGATGGATGGATGGATGGATGGATTTTCAATATGATCTCAGTCAGTAGTTTAAGACATCTTGCTCCAGTGCTTTAAAGCTGCCATGGAAATTTTGAAGGGATCATCAAGATTGGAGTTCAGGCTTTACTGGAAGGTCTCTGGCAGTATGTGGTTCAAGATTATTGATGCCACTGTGAGTTTTCCATTCACTTCTGCCATATAAAACCAATGTGATGAATGGTTTTTCAGTGATCATCCTATCTCAATTGTAAAATAGTATAACGAATATTTTTATCCACCTCAATTCCTCCTATATCCCTGTAAGATGAGGATGATAGGACTATTAAGATCTGGTCAATAATTTGCAACAGAACTATTGAAATGAGAGCAAATGCTGTTTTGACATTTATGCATTCACTTGCATATTCAACCAACTTGTTCTTCTGCATCCGTTCTATAGAAAGGGATGTTTATATCACACGTTTCCAGAATCACTGCATCATGCTGGTGGAAATTCCTTTGGTTTATTCATATTTCCCATCCACTGTATATTCCATTATTCCAGCCCTTCAGCATCAGTCTTTCCAATCACAATGAGTACAGTAATCATCATACAGTGGTGAAAGTTTGCAAATTTTTTAGAATTATCCATGATCCTACAGAGTATTGTGACATATAGTGTCATCTGAGCAACATCTAAGTCCTGTTAACAGAATAATAGATATGAAGATTCTGGTTAAAGAGTAGTGTCTCCTATCTACAGTATACAGAACATGAGCCAACATTCACTCTCTTTGCTGGAAAAATTATCTGACGCTTTTGACTTACTGATGGCATCTCCTTTAGCAATAAATGACCTAAAACTTATCCTATACCTGTTCTTGTTGATCAATCCTCTATATTGGCTTGAAGGTATTTTGACTTATTCCTCTTTATAAAACTATTTCACCTTGTTGATATTGTTTTACTATCTTGCATGAACTTCTTGATTCAGACATACCACAAAGATTAAGTTGGTATGAAGTCAGGGCTGTAACTTAACCAATCACTCTAGAGCAAATTTATGGATTACTGGATTGCACAATTTGTTTTAGCTTTAACCCACAAGACATCTTGACATCCTACAGTAGAATTTTGCGGGTAGGATTTAGAATTCTTGTTCTCTCAATGATTTATGAGCTGAGGCTACAAAGCTGCTTCAAACCCCATTAACTATTCTCATCGTCATGCTTCATGGTTCTTGGGATAGGTTTAAATTTCCTCCAATTTGCCAATGCCATACAGTTCTATTTTAATCTGTCCACAGAATGCTATCTTGAAAGCCTACTGAACCAATGGTCATTAGCAAACATGAGGCAGGCAGCACTAATGACAAGCATGTTTTTTGCTCTCCCCCTTATTCCTCCCGCTGCCACCCCATTTCATTCTTGTTCATTCTTCTTAAAATGTTGACTTTAGAAAATGCAAATATGCCTTGCAGATTCTTTGCCGTTATTCTGGAATACTTTATAACATCCCATTTTTTTAAAATATTTTTTATATTTGGATTTTTGTTGGACCACCATTCCTGGGAAGAATGTGACTGATCATTTTTAGTAATTGTTTTATATCTCTTCCTAGCCTCACACCGAGCTTTTCTGAGATCCTCAAAGAACCTATTGCTAAATTATTATGCCTGTTAAGGGCAGGCTTGGCAAATAAGAAAAATGGTCTTGTCATGTCGCCTTATCGATATGAAATACCTACACCCAATCCGCTTAGAGCTGCTTATCCAATGGCTTCAGTATTTCCCCCCCCCCAAAAGATGTTGATTTATTGAGCTCAACAAAGACAGGACACAGCATGTTTTATGTAAGAATTAATAGTTCTCATGGTATCAATGAGGCAAGCTCAATTATCCTACTTTGGACACATTATGCAGAGATTTAGCTCTCTGGAGAAGACTGTAATGCTGGGAGACAGGTATGACCATTATCAAAGCGGAGGAACTCCATTACAGCAGAGGTAAATGCACCCTTGAAAGAACTGAAATACTAAGTTAAGGGCATCGATCTAGTTGCGAAGTCATGACTTGATGGCACATAATAAATCAAGATAAATGGTAGTCTGGTTACTTTCTGTAAAATGCCTATTTTCTACATCTATGCCATGCTAGGGATGTGCTGAATGGAAAATGTTTGGTTTCAAGTACAAAACATAGGCTTCAGAAATCCATCAAAAACACGGTCAGGTTTTTCTGAACTTTGGCTTGAAGAAAATGTAGAAGGGTATTGTAGGTATCTAGCAGGGGTGGGTTCCAACTTACCTCGCTGCCGGTTCGCTCCCTCCTTCACATGCGCAGTAACAAAAAATCTGGGGGGGAAAAAAGCAGAAAAAAAAATGGCGACCGCATGCACAGTGCCAGAAGTCTGCTTCTGCGCATCCTCAGAAGGAAAAAAAAATTCAAAAAAAAATTTCAATTAAAAAAAAAAAAAGATGGCGGCCCCCACCGACCGATCCGGTTTGGTGACATCATCGTGACATCACCAGCGGGCTGCTACAGGTTCGGGAGAACCGGTCCGAACCGGGAGGAACCCACCCCTGGTATCTAGCATAAAGTGGTCCACCATCTTTTTTCCAACTGTACTCGCAGCAGCCTCCCTTTTCCTAATGTGCCCCCAGTGTTCACCTTCCAAGTACAGCCTATTTATTTGTTGATTTGTATCCGGCCTTTATTTTTACAAATAGCTCAAGACAGCAAACATGTCCAACACACCTTCCTCCTTCTGTTTTCCCACAACCATCCAGGGCCAAAAGTGACTGGCCCAAAGTCACCCAGCTGGCTTTCATGACTAAGGCAGGATTTGAACTCAGTTGCCTGCTTTCTAGTCTGGTGCCTTAACCACTTGATCAAACTGGTTCTTCTCAATTGGCCACCTATCCCTTCTCTCCCAGATCTTCCTAATACTATTTTCATCCTTTTTGAACTGCCACCCACCCCCAAAACATGTCTGACCATAACATGCATATTTTATTTCAAACATATCCCAGAGGTGGGATTCAGCAGGTTTGGGCAAACTGGTGGTAGCGACCTGCAGGTGGGCCCGCGCCCGCCCAGGCGCTATGCCATCCTAGCCACGTTTTCTAAGCTGTGCGTGTGAGCAAAACACATGCGTGGAAGGCCACGCACGGAAGGCACACGCACTCACATTTTCAGTACTGGGCGAACCGATAGGTAAATTATGTGAAGCCCACCTGTGATCCCAATCCACAATCCACCTGAAACTCGTGATCTCATTGTTTCATTTACTAGTTTATATGTGGAAAATTTCACACATTTCCAGTTGCAAAACTTTTAAGCTGGAAGGGAAAAGCCTCCCTCAACTCAAAGTGCCTGCATCCATGTTTTATTTGGCAACAATGCAGTAATTATTTGTCTTTTTATTTTTTTTTATCTTTTCCTGAAATGCCATTACTATCCACCCTACAACCTTTGGGTTTCCTGGCTATCTCCCTTCAAAGCGTCAAGAGCTTTTAGAGATCAAGGCTGCAAAGCGATTTCTAAGTTATCAACTCTGGCTACACATTCATATCAATCTTTATAGTTGCTGGATTGTTTTTAAAACGTAAGGAAGTTGCCAAGTGCAAAAATAAGTCACTTCAGGTTTTGACATCTTTTTAAGGAATCACCAATATTTTGGAACACAAAATAGAGATCAGCATGCCTCACTCTAATTTGGGCACTGCTGAAGCATAACACATCATCATGAAAATGTCTCGGTTCAATGAGTCTCAGCTTCTGCAATCACATTAAGAACAAAATATGTCCGGGGGATTGACTTTGCCTCCACTGATTCTTTCGGGAGAACTTTCTTTACAATATTACATTTTAAATGTCTGCTTCAAATATCTTCCTTAATGAAATGCAAGAGATTGTTTCAGGTACAAAAGCTGTCCAAATCAATTGCAAATATTTCCACTCAGAGTGTAGAGTCTTTCCTAAACACTGGAAAGCCAAATAAATTTCGATTAATTTAGCTCAATGGCTTCCAGAATCAGGTATCAACTACTCCCTTTATTTTTTTCCTTGACAGTACAACTACTTAGCATATAGATCAATACTTGCTGGTATTAAGCAATCTGCTATTAAAGCCTAATTTAACACTGATAAACAGCAACAATTCTATAAGAACAAGGCAAAACAAAGACTTTATTTGTAGTTTTATTATAAACTACAGAAGAAAATCACAATACGCCAGATATTAAGCAGTCTCCTCTTTGGCAATACGGTCTTTCTTGAGTGGTCCCTGAAAAGAGAAACAAAAAGATCTCAATTTACATAGTAGATACCAGTAAGGATACTTTAGGTGGGGTTTTTCCTTTTTGGAAAGAGACAAAAAAATACTCCCATTGAACAGCAATTAGTGAGAGTATGTTGCCACCTACTGGACACCTGATGTAGCACGGTCTGAAGTTTAGTCATGTAGTTAGTGAACTACATCTAATTGGTTTTGGAAATTTTTAAACATGCTAGATGGAGTCCTATAAAAACAACTTCAGCAACTATATTTACATAGCAAATTTAACATCTTTACACCTCCAATCGTTAAAATACTGGAAGTGTAAATTTGTTAAACTTGCCAAGGAAGGCAGAGAATAAATTTGCTTTGGGAATTGGACCAAATCAACTCACATTTAATATTTCAAACTCGTGTAGGTTCCTCTATATAAATTTGTGTCAGTTTTAAAGGCAAACTCTTAAAAAATGTAACTCATTTTTAATTTTGCACATAGCATAGAAAATCTTAATATGAGAATGGGCATGCAAACTATGTACAGCTCTCAATTCTTATACTGCTATGAAAACTATGGAAAAAGTTCAAAGAAAAAGTAGCCAACAAATAAGAAAGTAACGTTGTCTACCCCATAATGGCTTGCAAACCCAAAAAAGGAAAACCTGAATCAAGTATAACTGTATAGAGTTAAGTGTTTTCAGGTATAGAACCACTTCCTTCCTCTTGTCACAATTTAAGTTATGCACTATCATACAGAAATGGTAAGAAAGCCATATGGGCATCTATTCCAGATAATCTTCACTAGAATAATAGCTTCCAATTTATATTAAATCTTTATCAATGGTGAAAGCAGAATTTTGAAGTCCCAACTGATCTAGGTAGTAAATTTTACATAAGCCTTGATTATTGTCCAGACCCTCAACAGTTACTCTATTACTTCTCTACACAAAGCAAAACCATTATTTGAGGTAACAAATTGAAAGGAAATAACTCTTACCATGAAAGCTTTCTTCTCTTCTGCTGTCTGGAAACGGCCATGGCCAAATTTGGAAGTGGTATCAATAAACTTCAGGACAATCTTCTCCAGGGCCCTACGTTTGGTCTGCACAAGCAAGGACTACACAGGAAAGTGGAAAGGATTAGGAATATAAAACTGATTAACAGTCAATTTGGAAATCTCATTAGCCCCTATTCAAAACTCAATAGTTAAATGTTACAGCAAACCTACAGCTTCCACTGAACATATCAGCCCTCTAGATCTTAAGAGCTCTCCAATTCTTGGCTACAACTTCCAGAATTCTAGGTAGCATAGCTCCTGGCTGTACATTACTGGATATGCTTAGAAAGAGCTGGATTATATGGTACACATGCAAACTGTATACTGCTTGATGCTATTTGAGTGCTCCACTCAATCCTAGTGCAAGAAGAATGAATTCAGACATAAAAGAAGTGAACAGCCTAGGAGTGCTTCCAGGCTTAAATCAGGACGTTTTTCTTCTTACAGACATGATTAGAATTAGACTATGTAACTAAGTCAGTTACTGTCTCTGTCTATGGGGTGATTCTGCAGATGGTAAATGCTTGTTGGAAAATCTGACTATTTTCTGGAGAAGGAAGCAGAGGAACTTCACTTTGAAGCACTCACCTTGCGCAGAGTAAGAACTCTCTTCTTGGTCCCAACAACACATCCTTTCAACATAATGAAATCATTGGTAACTTCACCATAATGGACAAATCCACCCTGTGTGGTAAGGAAGCAATATTTTAACTTGTTTCCACTATTTAAGCCAGTTTCCCTTATTCCCAGTGGGATTCTACCAAAAACTCAATTAGTTTTTTTTCAAGGCAAAGAATCCAGAGCAACTAATGATCAAACAAAAGTTACCAAAACACATTATAAGGAAAAAGGGATAATAAAAACTATTATAGTGCAGATCTAACAGTACTGATCACCATTCTGCTCCATTAAAACATGGTTACCCTATCTTTACTACTCAAAGTTTGCTTAATTTCCAACTTTTAAACACAACTCACCAGAGGGTTAATGCTCTTGTCAGATTGATCATATTCTGTTGAAGCATTATTTTTGATTAGCTTGCCATCTTTGATCTGGTAACCTTGTCCAATCTTGTAGATCTAAAAAATTAATACATGGCAATGAAGGTTCACCAATACAGAAATACTTTCTGAAGAATAGTACATACTTATGTGTGTCTATCAGCAAATACGGAGTGAAAACTACAAACTAAAATGCAGCTGAAACTTGCGTTATCATTTGTGGACTTCTGATTAACATCCATTGGATTTTTCTGTCAATTGCCACCAAAGATTTGACATTTGCCGAACATTTTACACACATACACGTAATTACATTTCTTCTACAGCAATTTAACTATGAACATTTTAGTCCTTTTTGATACTGCACTGCAACACTTCAATGAACAATATAAGTCAGTTGTCTTATGCCTTTCAAAATTATAAATCCAAACCCACTCAATATGTCGGTATTCTCCCAAACCAAACAGAAGCTTTTAAAGTAGAAGTAATAGTACTTCAATTCATACCAACTGCAATGAGTACAGCCAATGCCAAGGGACTGGAAATAATGTTTCAACCTGGGTGGGCACCAACTCAAGGCTGCAAAATGTTAAAGCACAGCCACTTACCTTTTTATTGATTTCTGTACGGTGATGGTACCCCTTCTGACCAGCACGAGCCACAGAGAAGGCCACACGAGCAGGATGCCATGCACCAATGCAAGCTACTTTACGTAGGCCCCTATGAGTTTTGCGGGGCAATTTTTTTGTATGCCATCGGCTAGTGACACCTAAGAATAAGAACACAGAACTTGTCAAGTTACTCTGTTAATTACTAGCTCTTTGAGGAGAAAGTACTAAAAACAAAACTAAACTACCCAGGAAGCCTCTGCAGTTATCTTTTACTGACCACCCTGTTCCCTTCCATCCTTCATTATGCTGCTGCTCTCAGAAGGAAGGCAGCATGGAATAAACTCCTCATGGGTCTCAGGCACCGTGCCCAGTGCATATTCCATGTCCTCATCACTGAGCATTACTTTAGGGCAGATCAGTTTGCTCTCGTCACAAGGCAACATAAAGTCAAAAGTTACCCCAGAACCTACATAGGCTTGAAAAACCAGCCTCAGTAGTTTTACCTAAAAGCAATAGTTACCTTTATATCCCTTGCCCTTAGTGACTCCAATGACATCTATCATTTCATCCTGGCCGAAGACAGTGGACACAGGCACCTGCTGTTCCAGCTTTCCTCGGGCCCATTCCACCTTCTCAGCTATGGTGCCACCATTCACCTGGATCTCCATCAGGTGAGATTTCTTTTGCCGGAGTGGAAGCATGCGCATCTGATGGACCAACAGAAGCAATATTATAGTTTGTACAAGATGCTTCATTTTTTATTCACCTGTGAATTTTTCCTGCCATCAGATTAACATCTTCAATGAAATCATCCAAAGATGAAGAATGAGTGTTTGTTCTCAGAATAGGCCACACTCAAGGCCGTGTGCTAAAAAGCAAAAATAAAAAAGCACCAGCATTCCCAACTACTTTTCCTTGCCAAAATCGATAAACGGTTTGTTTATAAGCAAGACCCAGATGAATAACAGGCAGAAGAATAAGTAACAAAATAGATCATATGAAATACTCAACAAAATTGAAATCTTTCAGGGAAGTCAAATAATATTTTACAATGAAATGTCCAATTGGACAATTTAGTTCATATAGAACACATGGGAACTGTGCTTTACAAAGTTCTTAGTAATATTAGAAGTTAAGCAGCTTACAATTTAATAATAGCGATAACAGTAGCAATTCCTTGGATAAGACTTCAGTGTCTGTAAATCCACTTGTGGAGGGAAAACAGGCAAGTACTCACCTGAGTGTGGCCAATAACCCTGATGACCTGGCAATACTTCTTCATGCTGTTGAAGTCTTTCTCCAGCTGTTTCTTGCCTTCCTCATCCTGCCACTTCTTGCAGTACTTGGTAAAGGCCTTCTTCTTGGACTTATGCCTTCAAGGAGCAGAGCACAGAGGGGGATTGGCACAGCCCTTCATCAGCCCACCCAGGGAGGTGGCTGAGTGGAAGAAACCGCCAGGGGGTTGAACAGGCTCATTGCCAGCTTCTAAGGAGTCTTTTCCACCGGCAAGCGGAGCCTGGAGCTCATCAGACAGTGGCTAACTTGCCAATGCTGAGCGGAGCTGCCACAAATGCCAAAGAACATTAATATGTATAGAAATAATCTTGTCTTACATTACATGTCAGGTTCACTTTAACATGAACTTCCTTACATGTATAGGTGGGAGTTGCACTTCATATGCAAGACTCCAAATGTGCTAGTGAAAATAATTTCCTGAATCATCACTCATTTGCCAATTATATCATATGGAAGAAATCAGAGAATATGTCAGAAATTCTTAAACTACACCACCCTGAATTCACTCGGATGATGGAAACTACACTCAGTACACTCGACAATCAGCAACAAACGCCAAAGGCGATTCCTTATGTCCGCCCGTCGAGAAAATCATCATGTGTAGTGCAGATAATGAATGTTTCATTTCTAAATCTCAACAGGAACAGACCCTTCAGTATAGTTTTCAGTGGTCTAGTTCCAGACTCAGATTGTGTAATCCCTGCCAGAACTATCATACAGCCAAATCTAATAAACTTTGTACTTTCCCACATAGGGAAATGCAGTTATCATACCAGTTCTTGTAGAAACGACGCTTGCACTCATCACTGATGTGTTCCGCAAACACAGTCTTGAAGGTGCGAAGGCCACGAGGAGTTTGCACATAGCCAACAATCCCAACAATGACCATAGGCGGGGTTTCCACCACAGTAACTGCTTCTACAACTTCTTTCTTGTTCACCTCTGTGAATCAGATGTTACAGAAGTTATCCTTAAAGCACCAAGTTTTGTTTTTTTAATAATTAATGGAAAATGCAAAAGGCTACACCCAGAAGTAATCTAATCTTTCAGTTCTGCGAGTTAAATTATTTTATTTATAAAATTTATAGGCTGCCCATCTTAACTTAAACACCTTAGCGAAAACTACCATGGGAAACTCAAAAGGGATTAAAAGATGTTTTCTTATACCTATACAAAAGTTAAACCATTACACAATCAGAAAGAGAAGACAGAACATAAGTCAGACTTCCCAACTGTACTCCAACTGCAGGCTGACTGGCTAAGCAACTGTAGAATAGAATAGAATAGAATTCTTTATTGGCCAAGTGTGATTGGACAACAAGGAATTTGTCTTGGTGCATACGCTCTCAGTGTACATAAAAGGACAAGATACATTCCTCAAGAATCATAAGGTACAACACTTAATGATTGTCATAGGCTACAAATAAGCAATCAGGAAACAATATCAATATAAATCGTAAGGATACAAGCAACAAGTTACAGTCCTGCAGTCATAAGTGGGAGGAGATGGGTGATAGGAACGATGAGAAGCCTAATAATGCAGCCTTAGTGAATAGTTTGACAGTGGTGAGGGAACTATTTGTTTAGCAGAGTGATGGCATTTGGGAAAAAAACTGTTCTTTTGTAGTCCAACTAGTCTCCATCAGAAAGATATTTTGATGCTACATCTTAATCATATACATCTTAAGCACTAGTGGCAAACACCAGTTTCACTCCCACCCACCCCAAATCCAGAGTAAAGGAATACTTACTGGACCCAACTCTATCAACTTCTCGGACAATGTGGGTCATGCCTGCCTTGTATCCAAGAAATGCAGTGAGATGGATAGGCTGGCTAACATCATCTTTAGGAAAGCTCTTCACTTTTCCTCGATGGCGAGAACTGCGCTTACGTGGCAGAAAGCCCAAAGAGCCATGCCTGGGAGCTGAAAATTTGCGATGCGACTAGGGGAAAAATAATTTTTTTTCCTCAAAAGTGTATCTTGAACAAGTTATTTCAAATCATGGACCCCTTTTAAGCAGAAAACAAACCTCCACTAAATAAGAAAGTAGGTTGTATTCCACTCATTAAAATCCTTCCTCTAAAATAATTTTAAGATTTGAGGCATAAAGCAACATAAGCATTAGGCTCCCAGGACTGTTACTAGCCCATAAAGAAAGTTTATACATTTTACTTCAAAAGACTCACTTCTCCTATCAATTATTCTTATTAGGTATATGTCTTGAGAAAAAGGCCAAGTTGGCTGTACTGTTTTCCCCTATACCAACTATGCCCGTTTAAATAGCACTAGGGGAATCTGGAAAGGTTTATTTTTGGTGGACAAGAATTGCGTAGACAAATGCTTCTCTGATCGTCTGTTTTTCTCATACCTATGAAGAGAGTCTGGATAACTTTAGAAAGAATCATAATCTTATTCAAAATTGAGACTTTTCCCCTATGTGCTATAATTCTATTGGAGGAAAAACAGATTAATCCTACAGGGATTTTACATATTTAATCATTCTAAAGGACAGTAACACTTAGGCAAGTACCTTACTGGGACTTTGGCCATGCAAATGATACCCCATCACGGCACAGCATTGCAAACAATATTCATACAGCTGGAAGAAAACCTTACTCTATAACCACTAATCCCATCCATTAATGGACAGACACTCAGTAAACACAGAAATCACCTTATTCCAAAGGCTTTATAAAGTCCTGCGACTCACTTTCCACGTGGCCTTGACTAATAAGCTAGGCCCCAATTTGAATAGCTGCTGTTGCATTAATATCCTGAATAAGTAGGCCAGGTTCTTCAAATAATCCAGCCAGCCTCCATAAAGGAGCTTCTTAATTTAAATCCTCAATTCTGTGCGTTTAAAGGGAGAAAGAACTAATTATTTGACAGTAGGCCAATTCTTAGAAACTTAACAGGCCCGGGTCTCTCATCTAATGAGGACATAAGAACTCCCAAAATACTTATCCGGGTACCTTTAATCAAATATGAGTAAGAAAAACCTGGCTTTTTACACGTGACAGACACCCCCGAAGCGATGGCAGTAGATTACATATCGCAGGCCCCGCTCAAACACCTACCATTTTCTCTCCGAGCCGACGCAGAAGGGAAGACAAAGGCCGCGCATGCGCTATTTATCTCCTTTTCGCGGGGAGGTACGGCGAACCGCCTTTCTGGATTTTTACGCATGCGCCTTTCAAGTCCTTCGTACGTGTGCATAGGAAATGTCGCGAGGAGGGTAGAAGGAAGTGATACCATTGCTGGTGGGGCGGGACTACGGGTGCTGATAGAGCTTCAATAATGCAGAAGACGGGCTTGCATAGCGAAGGACCGATTAGGAATGTCATTCGTATTAAAGCTAACGTGGAATTGCTTGTGAATGAACGTCTTGGTGTTAATCGTGTGGTGGGGGCGGTGGCAGCAGTGGCCCTCCAAGACAGTTCCAGTTTCTCATGTGGTTCCTTGGGAAAATGTCCACTCCTGATCCAGCGCAACAAGAAGTTCCAAGATCCAGCCCAAACTTGTAACCTCAGACTTATTTGGAAGGCCCTCTTTGATGGCCTTCTACGTTACCAGCATTTTAGTATTCAAAGATATACAACTTCTGGACTTGCTTTCATTAGCTATCTAGAAGCAGAGTACACAACCCTCTAAACTTAAAACAATTTTAAAAATGTAAACATCTAAGCTCGTATAAGTTGATTATTTCAAAGTCTTACTCTTATGCTGAAGCGCACTCACAAAAATCTGTGTGAAGCATGCTTTTTAAAAACAAAATGTCAAGTTTTATAGCAGGATATTCCATAGAGAAATGGAATATGTAATGCACAGGAAAACTACAAGGATTGTATGTTCTCTGTAATATATTAAAAAAGAATATCAATGAAAATTAGCATTAACTTCTCTTGGTAACTTCCATAACTAAATAACAAACTAGGGGTCAAGTTTATTTAAGGTAGTTCCATATGTATACACAAGCACGTGCGCGCGCGCACACAGGAACATGAATATAATTTTGTCATATCATTTTTTAAGCTAGTAAATTTTAAAAATTGGAAACAATCCAAGATTTCCTGAAGAACTGGGCACAAATATTCACAGAGAACAAGACGGGAGAATGAAAATACTGTTAAGGTGAAGAAGGCTGAATGAGGAAAACTCAGGGATCACCATTTCCTGATTATGTCTACCTGTTCCACTAGGTCTGGCAGAAGAGGAATTCTCCGGGTTCTTCCTGCTAAGGAATGTCATCTGGCACAACCCAAGAAGAGAACCTTTTCTGTTGTAGTGCCTGCCCTTTGGAATATCATTCCCCCAGAATTTAGATTGGCCCTGACCCAGGGGTGGGTTCTAACTTAACTCGTTGCTGGTTCGCTTCCTCCCGTGCCGCGTGGGCGCGCCTTGTGGGCGCGCCTTCTGGGCGCACGTGCACATGCGCAGTAAAAAAAAAATAAAAAAAATAAAAAAACACCAAAAACAAGATGACGCATGCGCAGTGCCGGAAACTCGGCTTCTGCTCATGCGCAGAAGAAAAATAAAATTTAAAAAAAATTAAAAAACAAAAAAACACCGAAAACAAGATGACGACGCATGCGCAGTGCCTGAAACTCAGCTTCTGTGCATGCGCAGAAGAAAAAAAAAATCAAAAAAAATTCAAAAAAAGATGGCGGCGCCCACTGACTGGCACCGACCGAACCGGATCGGTGACGTCATCGTGACGTCACCAGCAGGTCGCTACCAGTTCGGGAGAACGGGTCCGAACCGGGAGGAACCCACCTCTGCCCTGACCCCATCTGCCTTTCATAAGGCTTTAACAACTTGGTTTTGTCATCAGGACTTGAGAGTCAGGAGATGAGGTTGAGACTTTATACTGGCTTATGTTGACCTGTGATGAATGGGTCTGTTTTCATTCCAGCTGCTGTTTCTAGATGTGGGTTTTTTTCTCCCTGTTTTTTATGCTTTTATAGTTTCTTTTACATTATTAGTTTCCCAGGATCATGACTTTGAGGTGGGTTTCAGCAGGTTCTGACCAGTTCTGGAGAACCGGTAGTGGAAGTTCGGAGAACTGGTAAATACCACCTCTGACTGGCCCCACCCCCATCTATTCTCTGCCTCCCGAGTCCCAGCTGATCGGGAGGAAATGGGGATTTTGCAGTAACCTTCCCCTGGAGTGGAGAGGGAATGGACAGTATCCTTCCCTTGCCACATCCACCAAGCCATGCCCACCAGGCCATGCCACGCCCACCAAGCCACGCCCACAGAACTGGTAGTAAAAAATTTGAATCCCACCACTGAGTAACATGACCACCAAGCCACACCCACAGAACCGGTAGTAAAAAAATTTGAAACCCACCACTGGTAGCCACATAAACTGAAATAATAAATTTATTAAATAATCAAAATTAAATACTTCCTGTCAATATTCTGTCCAACTATCACATAACCTAGAGTTCATTTTAACTTTCTACTAGAATAAAATTTCTAAAGTCCCCATTGTACCTTCTAACTATATCTTCTTCGTTCTCATCTTCCTAGCCACTCATGTCTTCCCCCTTTATAGAGGTGAAGAAAAACCAGGCATCTGAATCAATGGTTATTTTTAAGACTGATGTCATAAAATGCCTGGTGTTCAACCTGGCAAGCCTACTTCAGTATGCCCATATTTGGCTCTCTTTCTGATGTAATAGCTTGTTTATGGGATATCTAGTTACAAAGAAGGAATCTTAAAACAGATGCAAAGGGAAAGGAAGAAATTTGTGCTGGAGTGAGTGTGGCCTTACATATCAGGTGCCCAACTTAACAACATGTTGGGCAATAAAGGATGTGTAGTTTACAAGCCATTGGGAAAGCAAGTTATGACTCAGAGAGCAGAACAGACCTTACGGCTTCCCCAAGCCCAGCTCATGGTACTTTGCTTCTTGATATATTCTTTTTTTGTAAAACTGTACAAGATGCTGCTGCATCCTCTGGCCACAATAGGGAGGCTGATCTTCTATTGGATCACTGTCCATGTGACTGGGATTGTCATTCTGTGTCACTTCAGCCAAAAGATGTCAAGCACAGTGCGTTGCATTCTGCTTAGGAAGCTCTGGAAAGATGTGCTAGCCCCAACAGTCCAGATCCTGTGGTGTTTCCAGGCAATAATAAAGAACTTGTGCTTTTATTGGGCCGATATTTTTCAATATTATGCTGCCAAATGGACTCTAGGACTGCTGTTTGTACTCCTGAAACAAAGAATGTTGCCAGGTGCTTCATCTACAGAACAACAACTTTACCACTCTGTGCACAATTGTCCCAAGGAAAACAGTGAATTTTATCAGATCATGCTACGACCAGTCATGAAGCAAATTGTGACCTCTCTCTTCCTGGGATTCTTGGATGGAGTTCAGGAAGCTGCATGCTTGTCATTAGGAATATTGAAATATGCACTGACCCAACTTTTTAACTACATCAAGCCCATACAGCATTCAGCCCACAACGAGGACATTTTAGGTGATATTACCTGTGTCCTTCCACGTATCCATGTTCCCTTGTGTGCGCGTTTTAAGGGCCCTGCTACTTCTATTCTTAAAGACATACCCCAGCATTTTTACGTGCTAAAATTTGTTGTGGCCACAGAGCACATAGTCAGTGGACCAGGCAAGTACGGTTTAGATACCACCAATATTCCTCTGCATGAAAGGTTCCAGAACAGAATGAAGAATGGGTTTTCTTCGGTGCAAAAAACAGGTACAACCGTGAAGCGAATGAAGGTGGCTTGCATGGTCTTCATTGCACTCTACCTTTCCATGTTCTCCAGTGTTATAAAGATTATCAGATAAAAGAAGTCACGGTTGTTATATGCTGACCTTTTTTAACGCCTTTGCCTTGGCACTTGCACTGTGGTGTTCCCAGTTATATGGGGATGTATGCATGCTTTTAGCACACAACAGCAAAAATCCCTCATGTATTTTGCTAATATAGTGTGGTAGGAACAAATAACTGGACTTCAGAGTTTTCTATGTAAAATTTTCAAGAGGGATCTGAGGGCAAAAATGGTGCTTTAAGAATTAAACTTCTAGATGTTTTCCATTCTTGGCATATTAATATGGAGTAATTAAATTTTTCAATAAAAATTGTCTACATGCAAAACTAGTTCACAATACACAAATGAATATGTAGGGTTTTTTTTGTTTTAGTTTGCTGTATTGTTCGAACTGTTTGAATTGCTTGATAGTTTTTATAGTGTGATGTATTGGCTGGCATGAAGTATGAGCCTTGTGTTGTGTGGATTGCTAAGCAAACCATAGTTTACTGGCCATACAAGCATAGACCTTGACAGGATTTATACACTGCACTAACCTATAACATAGCTTATTTGCAGCTTACGTGAATTCCAGCTTTTCCACCCTCCAAATCCCAACTGACAATTCATACTTTTTTGTAAGGTTACTTATGTGATTAAAATTCTAACTGGATATTTAGCATGTTTTAAGTTTAGAGGAGTGCGAGAAAGAAGGGGAAAAAAATCAAATTTAGAATGAAACAATCAGAGCAACAGGGTATCATCCTACATTATAAAATTGTTACATCATCACATTTTCCTTATAATAAAATCCAGTGTACAAAACTGATGTGGCATCTATCAGCAGTATCCCTAATTGTTATTCAGTATAAAGGTCACCCACTGATTTAAACAGATTTTTTTCCTATAAGTCATTTCATATTATTCCGTCTAAGTAGATCGGTGTAAACTTGAACAGGTATTGAGAACAGAACTAGTGATTAATTAATTAAAGACTATTAGGATTTTCTGTTTCACAACCATTTTTTTTCCAGCCTAAGTTCACAATTCCACTACTCAACATTCTTATAGTGCACATTTATATATTTTGTAATATAGTACTACAAGTTGACTGGAAATTCAGGAAGATGTACAATTCATTTGGAGGGTATTAGGTTGAGGAACATTGCTTTATAATGAACACAATTTTGATATTTGTTGCTGTACATGGCAAAGATTAAGGATGCCATTTTCATTAATACTCACATGCTTGGTGTAATATATTCTTATTTGCCGAATGCAGGTCAGCAACCTTTTTGGGTCAGTATGTACAGCATGGATTTAACAAAATGTACATATTGCATAAAGTCACAGTAGCGTTTTAGAGGTTTAACGTGTTATGAACCCAGTCTACTGGTACTTTCTGAACAAACAGCAAGGAACTAAATTATGGTTTTTCAATATGAGTGATCTCAGACTATTTTGTGGAGACTCTTACAAAATGATTTATGTGAACAAGTTTTCCTATATAAATGGGCATTATTTCAAAAAAGAATACGCTGATCCACAATTGCTAATTTCTATTGTGCAATGTCCTGATTCTGTAATTAAATGTTAAATTCACAACACATGTCTACATTGGAAATTTTTTTTATTAACTCCTTATTTACCTCTTTGTTATTAATAAGACTTGGATCAATGCCTCCATTTGTTAAATAGGAAAATATTTCAGAGTATGGCTCAGCCTTACAGCATGGGCTGATGCTGGAGGACATATCAAGAATAAGTATGCCACCTTGTATTGGCTTGGATAAAGCTTTTCCTGGTGTGGATGTGGTTAAAAGCAATTATAATGGAAAATAGAGGGGTAAAGCACACACAAATTAATAGTCCTATTTGACAGGCAGCAACTTTTCCCCCCTATAGTTATAGAATACATTTCACAGAGTTCATAATCAAATAAAACTATGCTTAAAAAGCTAATCATGGTTTAGGTTGTTCTATATGTGTATTAGTTTTCAGAATGAGATAGATAAGAGTGATGGACTGTTTCTTGCAACTTTCTAACACTGCTATTGCTTTGTAAACCAAACAGTGACTGAATGACAAATCAGACTTTTGTTTAGTTTTGCAACTTGACAAGTTTTGCAACTTTCTCAGCAATTTTATCTGGAAAAATTATCTGGGTTTTAATGAAAAATCATCTAGATAATGTGCTACTCCAAAGTCATCAGAGAGTTTCCTAAAGGTGTACTATGTATTTATTTGCATTTTCATGGCTGTTCCCAACAATGCTGATGAATATCTTCAGTGTGTGTAAACAGGACACATATTGTCATCTGCAATAACTTATCTTTTCCTTCTCCCTAATACTTAAGATTTTCCAGAAATCGGATCTAGATTATTTTATAAAACAAGAGCATGCACAAAAATGTTTTTTTTCTGATTGTTCCAGAGCTATTGAAATCCCAGGTATCAAAAGAGTTTTAGCTAATATAAATTCTCATTATTTTAAAGATTCTAGAAGGTTGGAAAGGAACTATTTACCTCTAATTGTAAAAGATAAACTCATTTCAGTTTAATGCAGCATGACCAATTGGCTAACTGGTTTTTCAGGGCCATTCTAATTCCTCAGCAAATAATTGCTGAACTGAATGATGAAAACAAAATTATGCAAAGCAATGCTGAGCCAAGTTCAGCCTGTTCTGCTGTTACGTATAGTTACATTTGGCCAGTCTCTGCCATCACTGATGTTGAAAATGAACAAATATATACAGTGGCAGTATGTTTCTAGAAATGATTTTACTAGTTTTGTTGCCATAGTTATTTTAAGTTTGGTAAAAGGTATCTGGTATTTTCCTGACAACTGCTTAGTGACTGCTCTGCCATCTAAAAATTCTGCAAGTAGCAAGAGTTAAAAATTTCTAACGCTGCAATTTTTGGGGACTTATCACGAAATAAGCCTGATAAGAAATTATCAGGTAAAGAGATGACAGAAATGAAGAGGCAATTCGTCCCCAAATTCTCATAGTAAATATAACCTACAACTGGATATCCCCAAAGGTACTTTTTCAAAAGGCAACTGGACTTTCTTTGTTTTTCCATGGAGACGTTTCTTGGATGAGACTTCTTGGATGAGAAGCAAAACCTCTTCAAGGAAAAACAAAGAAAGTCCAGTTGCCTTTTGAAAAATCACCTTTGGGACAACCATGACCTGGATGACCAAGAAGCTCTATAGACTACAACTGGATACCTTTCTTAGGAATACCTAAAGCAGAGGTCTTCAAACTTGGCAACTTTAAGACTTGTGGACTTCAACTCCCAGAGTTGAAGTCCACAAGTCTTAAAGTTGCAAAGTTTGGGGACCCCTGACCTAAAGTGACACCAAAGGCATCCTTTCAAGTTCTCCCAAGCTCTCCCACAAGCCAATTGCTATCAAAACGGTACACAAGGAAAAAGTAAGAAAGTTCCATGATATAACCCAGGAGGTCTCTACGTCTTGTGTCTTCTGTATCTTGTTTTGGTAAGATATAAGAAGAGCGCATGTTTAATTATCATCTTCACGAAGACCAGCGCAGGCCTACTCCCGTCTATCCGGAAAAAAGCCCGCTGCGTTCACTGGGTTACGTAAACTATGTAGTGTTTCGGAGGACTGCAGTTCGTTCCTAAAATAGGGCTCCGGATCCGAAACCGCCTCGTTAAAGAAGACCGCATTCCCTGGAAAGGCCTTCACGGCCGAGGGAAGCGGAGCTCCGCAGCGCCCTTCCCACCCTTCCCCCGCCCTCCAAGTTGCTAGGAGGGAGGGTGCACGTAAGCGCCTGCCGTCACTAGGACTCGCGGCCGCCCCTCGACTGCTGCGGATCGGGAGCGCGCCTGGCTGCCTTTGGCAATCCTGTACCGTCTGTAGGTTGCTTTCCCACCCCGGCCTTAGTTGTCGCTCGCGAGTTTCTCTTCGTTCAGCACAGCAAGTAAGGCCGGGAGCAAGAAGTGAGGGCGGGGCCGTCAGGCAAAACTAACTGCCAACCAGAACCTCCCGACATCGCACGCGGCTTCACCGTCCCCTCCGCGGACACCGCTGCCTCCTTTCTGCGGGCTGCGCTCTCGGATGCTGGACGGCGCAGCCTGGTTTCTGCCCTCTCTGTGAGCATCCGTGCAGTAAACTTTGATCGCCGAGGGAATCAATAACCTCCGAGGGAAAGGCAGCTCGGCAGGTCTTGCCAGCGGGCTGCTCCGAGGATGGAAACGGCCGCGTACGGAGCTGGCAAAGCCGGAGGCGCCTTTGACCCCCAGACCTTCATCCGGCAACCTCACACGATCCTCCGGATAGTTTCTTGGGTAAGGAGGCGCTCCTGGAGGCCCTCAGGTTACGAAGGAAGGCCGAGCTTTCCGGATCGAGGGGCTTAGCCCAGCGCGTTCAAAGCCACCTGCACGCTTGGAAATTCTCCTCCAAAATGTGGCGTAGATGGCTCGTTTGCGAAGAGCCGGGCTGGGTGCAAATGTAAGCAAACCTGGCCTTAAGGTTTAAGAGGGAGCCGCTCGAGCAGGAGCCATTGACACTTGGTGGGCTTTTTAAAGCCATGTCCTTTTTCATGTGGGCGGCGCGAAGCACATTATGGAGGCGATTAGGGATGCCCGGTGGGGCTGGTTTGCATTGCAAAGGCCACGGACTGGCTCGATCGCCTTCCTCTTGAAGAGCCTGCAGGGCAAATCTGGGCCGAATTAGACGGCACTTGATGACCTTTAAGATGACAGGGAGGCAGGATCACCTTCCAGCTCGCAGCCCCTAGCAAGGGTTGTTTTGGTTGGGTGCAATGTATGTAAACGGATACTATGTGTTATGCAGCAAGTGGTAAGGAGGATAAAAAATAGCACATCGATGCGGTCCCCCTCTTCTGCCCATCACCTAGAAATGGGTCTTAATGATTTTGTATGTGGGAAAGAAAATGGCAAAACTTTTATTTCTTTCTTTTGAATGTTGGGATCTGTCCTTTGCCTTTCTCAAAAACTTTTTTAAAGAGGTGATTCAACTGGTTTTCCCCACCCTTCATGCTGACACCACTATTAATTTTAATCAAAATAAGGAAAACAGAGAGGACATACATAAGAAGGAGCGGTCTTATGGACAAAGGAAGTTGGAGAGGGAATTAAGAGAATAATGGTGAATTTTCCGTCCTCTGTGAATCCCACTCTCAATGTTTTAGTTTCCTGTTTTGTTTTTCAACATTTGCAAGGAGGATTGGGATAAGGAACTGAGGAGGGGAAATATATGAGGGGTGAAAATGTGTGTAATCCTCTAAATCCTCAGTTCCCTTAGCTTCAATTTAAATATTCCACCCCTCCCCCATCTATGTATCTCTATATACTGCAATTTTTATGTAAGCGCCTGTAAATGTAATGGGGAAAGTGATGGAGATATAGTCAGCCAGTCCAAGGAGAAGAATTCCTTCCTATATATGTTTCTCCCCCACCTCCTTTTGGAACGGCTGAATCAGGGGGAGGTCATTCCATCTTGTGACACTTTGCCATGGCTGCTGTGCACCTATGGTGTTTGCAAGAAGGTCATTTAGATTAGGAGAGCAAACTACAAACAGAAATCTAGAGAGAGCTTTTGTCTCCTGTGAGTGTCACAAGGAGAGAAAAGGAGGACACAGTGACAAGGAAGAAATTACAGAAATGGAATGGCTTCCTCCCCCTCCCCCAACTGATCAAGGAAGGCAGACTGAGCTGAGGTTGACACAGATATAGCTTAGGGCCTGGAAACCTGAGAGACTACTTATCTCCAATGGTTTTTGCCTACCCAATATGTTCCACCACAGGGGATCATGTGCTCCAGGTCCCCTCCATTAAACATTGTCATATTGTGGGATCTAGGAAGCATGATTTCTCTGTTGCAGCCCTCACCCCCCAGAGAGGAAGATCTTCTCTCCTAAGGCCCAGAAAGCTTTAAAAACCTGGCTTTGGTCTCAGCTGAATGGTTGATGCTTTTCATTGTTTAATGACCCCTGTTTTGTTTTGTAGATTTTGTTAGCATTCTTTTTTAATGTTTTTTCTAGTTTTGTATGCCACCCAGAGTCTACTGGGGTTGGACAGCCAATGAATATAAACAAACAAACAAACAAATAAATAAATAAATATTAAGCATAGCCTTTTACTTGTCATCCATTCAGATCTTCAGGAGGAAGCCAAAACAGTAGGATCATGTGTGTTTCCTGTCTAATCCATTCCTTATGGGAGTTTTCCCATGTTTCCTAGAGATAACAAGGACTGGGGCCTCTTGTCTACAAAACCTCTCCTCTGCTATTAATTATGAGCTATAGCAGAGGTCCTCAAACTTTTTAAACAGGGGGCCAATTCATGGTCCCTCAGACTGTTGGGGGGCCGTACTGGCTGCATGGGCGTGGCCAGGTGGTCATGTGACTGGGTGGGCATGGCCAGGTCATGTGACTAGGTGGGTGTGGCCAATTTAAGAGTCCATTAAACAATGCACACAAATTAAACTTTAATTTGTTTTGCTCCTGGGGGTGTTTTATTTACTTTTGTTTGCATGTTGCTCTTTTGGTTGACTTTTCTTTTTACTAGATCATTTTTTCAGTTGTTTAGGAGTCTAGAGTCTAGAGCCGAGATGGCGCAGTGGTTAGAGTGCAGTACTGCAGGCTACTTCAGCTGACTGCTAGCTGCAGTTCGGCAGTTCAAGTCTCACCGGCTCAAGGTTGACTCAGCCTTCCATCCTTCCGAGGTGGGTAAAATGAGGACCCAGATTGTTGGGGGCGATATGCTGACTCTGTGAACCGCTTAGAGAGGGCTGTAAAGCACTGTAAAGCGGTATATAAGTCTAAGTGCTATTGCTATTGCTAAGGTTGACTCAGCCTTCCATCCTTCCGAGGTCGGTAAAATGATAGGCTGACTTTGTAAACTGCTTAGAGAGAGGGGGCTGCAAAGACTGTGAAGCAGTATATAAGTCTAAGTGCTATTGCTATTGCTATAGTGGTCCACTTCAGGAAACTCAGTTTTGCAGCAATTCTTCTCAGCCCCAAGA
>QLTV01004445.1:2550772-2576162 GCA_003457575.1 Thermophis baileyi
CCCGCGCAGGGAGGGGGCGGGGCGGGGCTCGTGGTGGGGGGGTCGTGGCGGCAGGGGGTGTCACGGGGGGGGGTGTCGCGGCATTAGAAAGGTTGAGAACCACTGGACTAGATGATCTACCAGGCCCCTTCCAACTCTGTTAATCTGTTAAAGACAATGAATAGAAGTCTCTGTAAAAAGGTTGCAAATATATGAGAAACTTGAGAAAATCATAGGAGGCAAAATAGATCCTGTGCTCCCAAGAATTCACTGTCTCTAAGGAACTCATAAATACTTTTTGCTAGAAGGTTTAAAGAAAGCTTTGCTGTGTATAACTTAGTCTACTTTATTTACTGTAATATTCTGATTATGATCTACAGTAATATGTATTTTTAAAAAATCTCTGAAAGCCCAGTGTTTGTATGAGCTTTCTATCATCGGATTCTATGGGTAACAAAGCTTTCTTGATTATTAGCAATTCAATGCTGTCTTAGATTTTGGTCAGGATCTTCAAATTTTAAACTTTTTCTCTGCATTTTTCACCCCAGGAGATGGGGGCTTCTCAAAGATGCTGCTTTAGCAGTTCTATAATTCTATGAGTTTTATCCCTGAATGTTTTAAAGCTTCACTCCTTAAATGCCAACAGAATGTTGGTGTTCTTTTTAATTATCTTTGCATGGTTTTTAATATACTAATAGAGCAGTAACAGTTTGATCTCCCTAGTCATGTGCTCTGAAAGATATAAGGCCAAGAACTGGAACTACAAAATTTATTACTGTTATTATTTTGCTGTAAATACTGTAAAGCAATCGTGAGATCCTTCTCTGTCCCACATATTGGGGTTGGGGGAAAGGATATCAAGTAAAAGGACCCCCTCCCCCCCCGACAGATTGGTGATGGCAACACAACCTACAAAATGTACCATAGCAGTGGGAGGGAGGGGGACATTCCAGAGGACTTCGGGGAAGGAAGTGTGGACTTCAACCTTTCATCCTATGGGCATAATCCTGAGCTACTACACAGTATTCTTCAACTTTTATTTTTAAATTAGTGGTATACCTGTAAAGAGATGCCATAAGAGACAAAACCCTAGTACTGTTCATATCTTTAGGGGAAAGCAAAGCCTGTTTTCTATTATTTCAGATCAATTTGAGTATTGGAATTATATTTAGGCTGAACCACAACTAAAAATTGGAATTTTTGTATACAATCACTACTTTGTTCACTTTTAATCCTTGAAATAGAATGGCAGTAGCTATAGTTTTGGTAAATGGCAGTCCTGTTTTCCAGACCTTCAATCTACAGTATTTAGGTGAATGTGGAATGCAGCATATTGCTTGGATTCTTTGAGAGATGCATATTAAATGTTTGCTGTAATAAGATATGTCTGTGGCATGTTCAGGTTTCCTAGATTCCCTAAATTCTTCCATTTAGAAAGTGAACATAGTCTGCAACTTTTTAAAGCACCTTTATCATCCAGTTCTTGTGTTTGTCCTCTGCAAATGCCATGTAATCCCAGGAAAAAATGTCACTGTTTCCCAGGCAGATGGCTACATTCATGCTACTGCATACTTGGAAGTACCTTTTAGGAATCAATTCCAAACTGTTTCGCAGCCATACAAAATATTTGTTCTTAGATTAGTATTTAAATGCAAGATACTGGGAAGAGAGTGGAGTTGCCTTCACTGTAATTGACCTTCCCGTGGATAAAAGTTTCCAAAGGTTAAATCTGAGCACATTTATTTCTCTATATGTTTTCTATTAGAAACCAGCTGTGTTAAAAAAAAAGCCTTCAAAATTGCTAATAAAAATAATTAAAACAATATCACAGCATTCATCTAAATCCAATATTAATTTATACAGTTAAAAACAGTATGTATTTATCAAAGAAGATGCCCATTTTGTGGGAAGAAAGGGAGTGTGTTCCAAAAGGTAAGCTTGATAGCATTTCTTCCAGTAGAAATTTCTCTTCAACATCTTGTGGCATGAAGAAATTCAACAGATTATTGGCACACTACACAATGAGAATTTTTTCTCTCTCCCTATTGCCAAAAAACAGTTTATATGTCAAATAAATGCGTGTCATGCTGCTGTTAAGACAAAGGAATGTATTGGGAGGGAGAAGGTTGGCAACCTATCTTGATATGCTACCTGGCATTACTCACCATCCTTACTTTTTCTCTTTTCCCCCCCTGAGTACTAGGCAAACTATACTGTCTGTCATGCATATACTGTACATTTTATGAAAGCACTTTCCTTGAGAATTCTTATTCCTTAGACAGTTTTAAAAGTTCTTAGACAGGAATTGGGGCATGTGAGAGTAGGAAAATGAGTAGCGGGGGGGGGGGGGGGGGGGGTAGCGGGGGGGGGGGGGAGTGTGATTACATGATGATTAAAAATGTAAAAGAAAGCTCTGTTTCTCAAAGATTTGCAGAACAGGATTTCATAGAAGCGGGAAATAGGAAAGGGCTGTTTAATTTGCTAAATTCAACTCCCTGCTCAGTTGCAAGAATTGCAAATTACAGTAAAGTCTGAACAGATGAAAACATGCAGTAAAGGGGAATTCATGAATTCTCTGGGTAACTGACTTTTGTTTTGTTAGGAATGTTTTCCAACATTCAGTTTGAATCTACATTCCTGTCACTTTTACTTTGTGTCCTGACTTCTGGAATAAGAAAAAAACAAGTCTCTTAAATTATATCCTTTCAGATATTGGAAGAATGCCTTCATATGCCCTTCAATTGTCTTTTCTCACTGTTAAACAGTTCAGTCCTTTCAATTTCCCTTCAAGGGCCTTAGCTTCTAGTCCTTTGATCATGTACATTGATTTTTTGTGAATCTTTTCCAATTTCCCTATATATCCTTTTAAAAGTGTAGTTCCAAGAACCAGACAAGATAAAATCTGATCAGTGCAGAATAAAATAGAACAAATACTCTTAATTTGGAAATTATAGTTCTATTGATGTAAGCTAAAATTGCATTTGTTTGTTTTACAGTCACTTTACACTGCTGGATCGTATTCAGTTTGCAAGCTACTCTTCTAAAATATTTTTCTTAAGTACCTAAACATGTATCCCTATATCTGTATAGTGATTGCTTTGAGTTTTACCTTCTGGAACAAAAATTATCCTATCCAATTTTGAATAATATGCAAATTTGATAAGCATTCCATCCATTTCTTATCCAAATTATTTATGCTGCTCTGTGACCATAATAAAGATCTGATTGATTGATCGATTGACGGACTGACATCCAAATCATTAAATGAAAATGTGAAATGTAGAGGTAGAGCATCACACAGGAGAAGGTCCTATATAAGAAATAGGCGAGCACCTAGAAGCATGGTCAGGTAAGGCTGATACCTTAGTTAGGCTTTAAGCTGTAATCAGCAACACCTTAAATTGTGCCTAGTAGATACAAGGCAACCAGTAAAGACCTTTTTGTACAAATATTGTATGATCCTTGTATTTTCTGCTGTCATGTTTTGCACCAACTGCAATTTTTGGACACTTTTTAGGGCAGTCCCAGGTTAAGTGAAATGCAATAGTCAAGCCACAATATAAGCAAAGCATGGAGAAAGCCTATCTCTTATTTAAAAGCATTGAAACATGATATGTGTGAGATATCCAAGCTATATGTTAAATTGTGCAGAACTGAATATAGTAGTAATACAGAGGCATCAATTTTCAAACAAATAGGCATGCACTGAATTCATTTTCAGGAATGGCAGAGAAAGCATTTCTGTAGAAAAGCATGAGAATTGCATGTTGCATGAAACTGAAATGTCAAAAAAGACTGGAGCTGGCAGCTGGCAGCATGTAAAATATAAATATATGACAGCAAAGGTACCATTTATTATTTCAAGTTACAAACAATATTAAAAGTGAAAAGTGCCAACAACATGATTCATCTTGACCCTCCTAGGCAGTGGTTCTGTCTATAGTTATCTAGGATTTAGTCCATTGTGAATAGGATTTACTTATTAATGGGCATGTAGAAGGTTGGTTTTATTAAATTCAGAAGCGGTGTAAGATATTCTAAACATTTTTAAGAATAGGTTTGATGAATAGGTCTCATATGAAAAAGACTCGGAATAATTTGTGCTCCTTTTGAATAACCGCCTCTCACAAAAAAGGTGAAGTTGCAAGTCCAAATGGAAAGAGATTCCTTCAATTATAGGTAGTCCTCAACTTACGACAATAATTGGGACCAGAATTCTGTTGCTAAGCGAGGCGGTTGTTAAGCACATTCGATTTTATGACCTTTTTTGCCACAGTTTTAAGTCAATCATTGAATTTGTTAAGTGAATATCATTATTAAGTGGCAGGCGCGAAAGATCAGGACCACACATGAAGTTCCAATTAAACTGATGTATGGCTCATGCCTGTCTGTACACAGGAATCCACTCAACTCAATAGTTAGCACTATTTTGGTACCAGATAAGGGTTAATAGAGTTCAAGAAGAAGTCCCCCAGCTGTTTTTGCTTGTAATTGTTCCTCAAATGCAAAGAAAAAAACCTGCTTTATTCTTTTCTGAGATCAATTCTGTTATAAACCTGGTGAGAAATTTGATGGTTTAGCTGCAGCATTTCTGGGAGGGGAAGGATTCATAATGAGAAAAGTGCTAGAAATAAAAAGAATTCAAGGCACAGTGGGTGGTTTCAAAAATTAAATAATACACTGGTCAAGGAGAATGGCAGCTTTCGTTGCCTGGTGCTCAAGAGGCATCTGGGGCCTGAGATGCCAGCACATCACATGATACTTAAGAGAGCTTAATAGACCACTGGAAATGAGTATCATGCTTGCAGGCATCACATGGCAGTCAAGAGATCTATTGTGTAAGCTATCTGCTCAATTTACTTTGCAACATTGGGGATAAGGGAGATGAGGGTAGTCTTCGATTACTGACTGACTTTATGGAGAAAATATCCAGTGAAAATAACAAGTGAAGCTTCAAAATCACAGGAGTTCAGAGAAAATATTTTTAGTGTTTAATCTAATGTCTATCAGGTCTCTGTGCCTTGCCTTCGCTCTCATTCTTTCTTCATTTTCTTGGAAATGCTTTGCCTACAGCCATATGTTTGTCTGTCCGTTCTTTATATCTATAAATAGAAGTGACCTGAAACATTATAAAACAGTTGTTAATTCTGATTTTTCTGCTATCAATCTCTATCTACATGCTATACAATTTATTTCAGATTGAAATGTAATCAGGTCCTGGGTTTAAAGAAATGGTCCTAAATTGTGGCACATGCTGATAAGTACATGAAATTTTTCAGAAGCTTCCTAATCACACCTTAATTGGGATTGTTTTCTTCCACAGCTAATAAGGCTCTTTATTGTCCCTAAACTATAACATGAGTTAGACTTCTTTTAGTTTTACTAGTAAGACTTTAGTATGGAAGTGGTTCAAAAGAAAAAGTATACGGATGTTTTTAATGATTGCTCCATGGTTAGAGGTTGTCTAATGAAGTATTTCCCAACCTTGGCCTGTTTAAGATGTGTGACTTCCAGCATGTTTTAAATCTTTTAAAAATATTGATATCACTTTAAACATGTGTATCATCATTTTTTATAACATAACAGTTTATTTTAAAATATTTTAAATAAAAATAATAAAGGAATTATAAATACTGTTGGTTATGGTAAACAGTTCTGTAAACTGCCATGCACCATTTCTGAGGTGACCCTTATTCAAGGTAGTCACTATAGAGCATAAATATTATGTGGCATAGGCCAAATTGTTTACAGACCACCTATTTTTGTTCATTTTGCCTTTCAGCCTTAGGTCCAGGTCCTTAATACGGTAGGTCAAATATCAGCACAAATATGTTTAATATCTACATGCAGGAGTGTCAAACCGGCAGCCCACGGGCCGGATACCTCACATGCAGGCCACACCCACCCCAGCTCCGCAAAGGGGAAAAACGTCATGAAACGTCACGTGACTGCAACGTGATGCGGAGAGTTTGACACCTGGAATTTCTGTTATTTTTTTCTGTGGCAAGTTACACTTTGTGAAATTAATTGTTATAGGAACTAAAGCTTCTAAATACAGTACAATTTAGGAGAGGGCTTAAAATACACTTGTTACAGTTTTAGTACTTTCCATTTTGTTTTTAAATATTTTAAATGTACAGCTATTAGAATGTATTATTTAGAAAAATTATGTGGCTACTCATCTTGAATGCATAACTCTGGGTGGTTCACAGCAAACCACAAAAATAGATTTTAAAAAGCTCATAAAGTGTAAATATAATATACTGCCAATGCAACTATGCCTATGTTGTATGTTTGCGCATAAATAAACATCTGATTAAAGTAGAGATAGGTGATTGAGGATGATGATTACTTTTGAAAACATTAGCTTCCACTCGGAAAGAAAAATTAAGGAAACCATCATGCAGATTTAACCAAGGTATAATACTGTATGTTAGTTTTCAAATGGGAAATATTTGCAATTCTTGATTAATATAATTCTATCCCACAAGAACAACTACAGGATATTTGGAAAATGAGCAGGTTTTCAAAACTTGCTGCCCTTCAGGTGTGCAGTTTGGTAGGTCTGTGCAAGGTTAAATTCTGCAATTGAATGCAGAGGTCTGGATGGAATTATCTTACAGTGTGTCTATGGAGATTCTCAGTCATCCAGGTCATGGTTCTTGAAAAGGCACCTTTGGGAATCTTACAGTGTATTTTGGAAACATATTTCTCCCTTCCTAGTGATCTCTGGTTTTCTTTTGCTGTATCAGTATGTTTACCAAAGGATTTATACATTCTTGTGTTTAGAGCATGAAAAACTATTGTGATAGAGCAGAGGATAAGGAAATCAGCAAGGGGTAGGTAGGTAATGAAATTCCCTGAATCATTCTGAAGAATAGATTTGAACTCTACCTTTAGCTGGTTCTTATATTATGACTATCTTGGTGTTATGTAAATATTATGTAGCTGTAATAAATACATTGGGAAAAATAGGGAAAAGAAGTCTGAAGAAATGAATTAATGAATGAACAACGAAACAAAAGTATAATTGAACAAGTAAATGAAAAGTCAAGAATGCTAATGATGGAATATAATTTCTGAATGTTATTCATGTATTTTTTCTTGATTTGAAAAAAAATAAGGAATTTTAAAAAAGGTATACATATGCAGTATTCTAAGTGTGGTCTTTATAAAGCCTTAGTAAGACCACACTTAGAATACTGCACCCAATTTTGATCACCAAATTATAAAAAAGATGTTGAGACTCTGGAAAGAATGCAGAAAAGAGCAACAAAGATGATTAGGGGGCCGGAGGCTAAAACATATGAAGAATGGTTGTAGGAATTGGGTTTGTCTAGTCTAGTGAAAAGAAGGACTAGGGGTGACATGATAGCAATGTTCTAATATTTGAGGGGCTGCCACAAAGAAGAGGGAGTGAACCTATCTTCCAAAGAACCAGAAGGCAAGACAAGAAGTAATGGATGGGAACTAATGAAGGAGAGAAGCAACCTAGAACTAAGGAGAAATTTCCAGCTTGTCTTTAGAAGTTGTGGATGCTTCATCACTGGAAGCTTTCAAGAAGAGACTGGAAAGCCACTTGTCTGAAATGGTATAGGGTCTCCTGCTTGAGCAGGGTATTGGACTAGAAGACCTCCAAGGTCCCTTCCAACTCTGTTATTCTGTTATATGAAAGCCTAAGTGGATGGATGGGTTGCGATGATATAAATCACTAGATCTAGAGTTCTTATGGCTGCTCTGTTGATCTAGTGGCTAAGTGTTGATACCAACCTGATGATCCATAACCAGCCTGCCTCATGTGAATTTTGTATTTGTATAATGAATTCTTTTAACTCTTTTCTCACTTTTCTGTATCCCAGCTTTTTTCCATTGTTGTGTTTGGCTGCATTGTGAATGAAGGCTATATCAACCAACCCAACACACCAGAACAGTTCTGCATCTACAATCGCAACCAGAATGCCTGCAACTATGGTATCACCGTGGGAGTCCTTGCATTCCTCACCTGCCTTCTTTACTTAGCCCTAGATGTCTACTTCCCGCAGATTAGCAGTGTCAAGGATCGCAAGAAAGCTGTGCTTTCAGACATTGGAGTATCTGGTGAGTTTCTGGTGAATGTATATAGGTTTCTATAGGGACAGTGTGTATGCCTGTTGGTGAATACGGATCCAGCCTTACATCTGTATACATGATTTAAATGGCTTTTTATTAATCAGAGATGGAGTTGTATTGCTTTGGAATCTGCTTTATTAAATAAACTGATCACTGATTCAAATTAAAAGCATTTTTTTTGTTCTCTCGCATCATCTTGCTTACCCTTTCTCCTATTCTTAATTTCACCAGTTTTACTCTTTTTAGTTTATAAATTAACACATTTTAATTAATTAACCCTGAATAGAAGGTGTTGCCTTTGCTGTAATGGAGGACGACTGTCATGCAGAGTGTCCTCTGTCTATGGAGAATCTCAATGCAAATGAGGACTCTGGAAAATGAGGGGCCTCTATTGATGGAGTCACGTGGCTGCTTTTCCTTAACATCATTCAGAAATGCACAAATAAAAGTAACCAGAAGGATTCTTGGCACCATTTTGTAAAAAAGAAAAATTATTCCTAGAAATATCCTGCTGAAGGGAGAGCTGTTGGATATAATGGAGAAAGGGAACACCCACTTTCAGATATTATCTATAATAATGTGATATGCTAGCTTTACAGCTAGTCAGTCTTTCAAATTATTAACTTTCCACCAAATAAATATTAATACTAAAGCAAGCTAATTCCAAATTAAACTAAAAAGATGCCACTGCCATTTGTTTGGGCTCTAAAGGATACAGTAAGACTCAAAATCTTCTCTACTTCTTATGAAACTGAAGACCAAATTAAAAGGAATTGGGGCTGGCTTATGCAGGCTGTAATCGGCTTAGGAGAGTGATCTATCCATACAGAGAATATTCTGCAAGAGCACCAGCCAGGAGCTTTGAACCAGCAGCATCCATGGGTGGGTGGGTTTCAAAACGTGCAAGATGGTGAATACAGAATTTAAGACCCAACATGGAGATACTGCTGTTCTGAACTATTAGAAATATTTTTTTAAAACCCTCTTGATTTAAGCTTTCCTTTAATTGATCTCATTGTTCTACTCAGCTATTTCAAGACTGGTTCCAAAGCAAATTGATATATAAACCTTAAAGCAATCACAACTTATTTAAGTCACTTTTATTTCAGTGAATTTCTACACATGAATTACACATCTTTCTTAAAAACATATTTTTTCCTGAGATGCTGATTTGTTCCTACAGTTCTTCCAAGCATCATAATTTGCTACTGCTAGTAATTGTCTCCAATTGTTTCTGCCTTTCTGGTATGCTTGGGCATAGTGGGCACACTAGGGGTCTGCTCAATTAAATGTTATCTCGTGGGACCAAAGGGGTGTGGAACAACATTCCTCCAGAGATACATAAACCCCAGCGCTTCAAGCTGCCTGGAAGCCTCTTAAGACCTGGCCCTTTTCCCAGGCCTGAAGTTAGGATGTTTGTGGAGCCCCAACAGTTTTTTAGGAGTGTTATTTATGTGGTTTTGTGTGGGCAACTTAATGAAACATTAACCTTTCATTCATTTTTAAATCTTAAAAGTTACCTAGAATTTTTTGGAGTCAAAGAGACTAGAATCCAATAAATAAATCTGACAAGGCAACAGTTATCCAGTGGTCAGGGTTATTCGGTAAATTATTTTTCACAATTGTGGGGTTTAAATGTTATTTTTATAGTTGAGAAGTGATTCCATACTAATTCTTCCTTCAAGGAAGCCTTCTCTGAAAATTTTCAAGCATGAGCTAACGCAGTCTAACCTAACATTGTACGGCCTTCCCCAGCCGCAACTCTTCAGATAATGTGGAGGCTGGTTTGACTGAGAATCTTGTAAACCGGCACCCTTGCACGTTTGGAAAAAAAATGCACTTGTGCAAGGGTGGGATTCAAAAATTTTAGCTGCTGGGTGGGCGTGGCCATGGTGGGCGTGGCCTACTCGGCCTCCTGCACCATGGGGGGGGAGGGGTTCGCCCTCCCAAGACTCCAGAGGCTTTCCTCGAGCCTCTGGGAGGGCGAAAATGGCCTCCCCCAGGAAGCCGGAAATGGGCTCGTTTCCGGACTTCCGGGAGGCCTGTTTTTTGCCCTCCCCAGGCTCCGGAGGCTTTCCTCGAGGCTCCGGGAGGGTGAAAACGGCCTCCCCCGGGCTCCGAAGGCCCTCCGGAGGCCAGAAACGGGTTTGTTTCCGGACTTCTGGGAGGCCCGTTTTTTGCCCTCCCAGAGCCTCCGCGTGGGCCCTCACTTACCTGGCATCCAAAACAGGCTGCGTGGAGACTCCTGCGTCCGAACCGGTCCGAACCGCTGAATCCCACCCCTGCACTTGTGCTTTCAGAGAAAATAAAGCACATTGCTGTACTAGAGCATCAGGCATCCATTCTCTTCCATTGACATGCAGATTGTTTCTGTTGCCATCCTTAGAGGTGGTTTTTTCCCCCTCCTCCCATTCAATCATGGAAATTGCCTGCACGAGTCCCTGCAGTTTTCATTCATTCATTCATTCTTCTTGGAGATTGACAAGTCCCTGCAGTTTTATTGACAGAGTTTTTCAGAAGCAATTTGTCATTGCCTCCTTCCTAGGGCTGAGAGAAAGTGACTAGTTCAAGGTCACCGAGGTAGATTTCTGCCTAAAGCAAGATTAGAACTCACAATCTCCTACTTTCTAGATTGATGTTTTAACCACTATACCAAATGGCTCTGTAAGATGGTACGATTTGATTATAAATCCATTAAGGTATAATATTTAGATGCATCTGTTAATGATGTCAGGATAGAAAAGAACAGCCAGGGAGATATTTGCTTAATGCCTGCTCATTTTTTTTTTGCTTTGTTTTGTTTCTTCTATGTTAGCAAATTCTATAGCAGAGCTAGCTAGCTTACTAGCATGGAAATGCTACATAAATAATGGAAGAAAGGAAATACATTTTGGAGTTATTATTCCAGTTCTCTTAGCTATGATTACTTAAAAGCAAAACTTAGTAATTAAAAAACTGTGTTTCAGAGTCAGTTTAACTCTTAGTTCTGCTTTGACTCAGAATGGGGCCAAAATCACATTGTTCTCTCCTACCCTCACCCCATCTAAAGCTGCAGGAATAATAACTTTGCCTGCTATACAGAACCATTTACAGAGATTCCTTTTGGTTATTTAGACCAGGGGTCTCCAACCTTGGCAACTTTAAGACTTGTGGACTTCAACTCACAGAGTTCCTCAGCCAGCTTTGCTCTGGGAGTTGAAGTCCACAAGTCTTAAAGTTGCCAAGGTTGGTTACCCCTGATTTAGACTACTGAGGCCTTCAACAATCCAGCACTTCCTTCAAGATAGGGCTCTTTCTACATCTGTCCTCCTTCTCAGCTGAGCCTGTGGTCCATTATATGGTTTAGTTCTGTAGAATTGCTACAATCCAAGAATAAGTGAGCAAGTGACTCCACTGTTGTGAGGCCAGGAGATACCATTTGTACAATGGAAATGAACTTACTCTTGATGACTAAGCCTTGCCATTCCACAGCATGTTCCTTATTTAGGGCAGAACTGAGTGTTAACCCAACAAATTTGATTTGCTGGGTAAATGAATATGTATCCTCTCCCTTCTTCCTCCTTTCCCTAAAAGTCCTCTGCAATACAGCTACGTTCCTTAACAGTTGAAAAGAAAAAGATGCTATTGCTGCTGGCTTGCAAAGAATGAAAGAGGAGAGAGTACCAGGATAGGAAATTGGTATGTGTTTGTGTGTGTAGAACTCGACAATTGTGACCACAATTTTCTTTGCTAACCAAGATGGTTGTTAAGCGAGTCACACCCAATGTTACAATCTTTTTGCCATGGTTGTTAGGTGAATCACACCGTCATTAAGTGAATCTGACTTCCCTATTGACTTTGCTTGTTGGAAGCCAGCCAGGAAGGATGCAATTGGCAACCACATGACTCTGGGATGCTGCAATTGTCATAAATATATGCTAATTGCCAAGCACCCAAATTTTGATCCTGTGATTATAGGAATGCTGCAATGGTTGTAAGCTCAAGGATTGATCATAAGTCACTTTTTCCATTGCCATTGTAACTTCATATGGTTGCTAAATGGTAGTAAATCAAGGTCTACCCATATGAAGAACAACAAGAGGACTTACTATAATATTTTCACAGCTAGAATTGCATCTGAGTGCAGATCCTGGCCAAATGAAAGATGCTAAAATGACCGATCTCATATTTGTCAGGGATAGATAGCAGAGAGGGAAAAGAGCCTCTAATTCTCTTCTTCAAATTCTTTCAATCCCTCAAATTTGGGAAAAGTAAGGCTTGGGAATAGTATGTTTGGATTTAACTTGCAATTCCATGCTGTAAAGAACTGGAATTCTTCCCAATCTGCAAATCACTTTGAGATGTTATAGGGAAAAATTTCTGAACACAGGTGAGAATTAAAATTCATGGGTGTGTATTCTTTCATCCTTCCCTCTTGTTTTGATGGTGATCTCTTATAGGCTTTTGGGCGTTTCTCTGGTTTGTTGGTTTTTGTTTCTTGGCTGACCAATGGCGTGTTTCGAAGAAAGAGGATAGTCCACTGAATGAAGGATCAGATGCAGCCAGAGCAGCCATTGCCTTCTCTTTTTTCTCCATCTTCACCTGGGTAAGTTATGCAGGCTTGGGCCTTATCTAGTAATGAGGAATGTTATTTATAAGCATCTTATTGCCCCAGTTTCCATTTGTATAAGGGAGAGCTCCTCTGTGGCAGTCTTTAGCCTTAGAAAATCTGCTTATATGATCTGAATAATCAGTGGCTTGACTCTAGAGGGGAAAAAAGGAGTTAGTTGGTCAAAAACATTGTTATTTACATACTGTATCTTTTCTGTCCATTACTTCCCTACTGGAGATGAAGTTGCAGCAAAGAAAATCAGAAAAAAAATATCTACAGGAGAAATTTGCTGTCAAATGAAGTCTTTTATTATAAATACCGCCACTTTAGATTTCTCTTCTGCTAAATGGAAGTTAGACATCCAGCTGTTTCCCCCATGTTATCTTTAATTTCAATAAGGCCTTGAATTCACATCTGTCTAATGCCCTTTGTCCATCCTATTCTTTTCCTACAGAGCTTCCTGACTTTTCTGGCCTTTCGCAGACTTGGAGAAATTACTTTTCAGGAAGAATACAACACACTGTTTCCTAATTCTTCACCAGTTCTCCCCTAAACTTGGGTGCATAAAATTGACATATCAGAGAGAAAATGTTTAGAACAAATATTTCTGATGCTTAAAGTGCAAGGAAGGAAGAAAACAGGATAAAATAGGGCAGGTCCAGCAAATAAAATGGCATGTTTTGGGGAAGAAGGAAAATTCTAGAAACATTGAGATACTTAAGGAAATATTTGAGGTTGTCTTCTTTTGAAGCCTCAAATAGTTGAAAGTAGAATATGCCCTATTCAATTTCTTTTCTTTTGCTTCTTTTTCTACCCTCAGTTCTAGATAACACCATTGTGCCTTTTTGGTTGACTTGGTTAACAATTTTAACACTAATGACAAAATGTGTTTTCTATTCCTGCTCACCCTCATATTGCCACAACTTGCTCTTCTGTTGTATAACCTACATGTTGATGGTATCAGAAGGCAGTTTAGAAACTGCGACAGCTTCCCACACTCTTTCTTCAGCATTGTTACTAAAGACTATTTCACAAATAAGAGATTTATGACGGGGCTGGACCTCTTATAACCACTACTTTGATTAATCTTGAAAATATGGTTCGCCTTTATTTCTACCTGTCAGCTTCCATAGATCTCCAGAACTAATAGAGGTGGATATGAGATGTCCCTGGAAAGCTAATATTGTTTCAAACTCTACCTCCGTAGCCCAGTCAGCATTGAAAAGCTTGGCTGCACAGCCTTGTGTGATCCTTCTGTTACCTGTCTCAGATATATGAATATGAAATATTGAATACGAAAGAGGTCCGACTAATGCTTTCCACATACTTGACCTGGCCTTGTTGGGTTTGGATATGCTAAAAAAAAGCACTCCAGAACCATATCTTCTACTGTAGCTTTATTTTCGCCAGTCTTTTATCCAAGTAAATAAGCCATAGGATCTCTCCTAAAAGTTTATTCTTCCCTTGCTTACTCTGCAGTTTCTTTCTTGAACTCGCTTGTCTTGGTGAGCTGTACCAGATCATCTGGTCTTCAGAATGTATTTGCATTTAATTAAGTAATTGCAACATGTCTCTTTCCCTAATTTATGTCTTGTGCACTAACCATTATTAACACAGCTTCTATTTGTTTCTTCCTGGTATGTTTCTCTCTTTTGTTTTTTTCCATCCCATTTTCCAAAATCTCCCCCATGCCGCCATATCCTCCCTTAAAGGTGGGCCAGTCTTTTCTGGCATTCCAGCGATATCAACTTGGAGCGGATTCAGCACTCTTCTCCCAGGACTACACAGATCCAAGCCAGGAGGCCGGCATGCCTTATGCACCCTACACAAATGAGGATACCACAGATAGCATGGCGCCCTACCAGCATCCCCCTTCTGCAGATGCTTTTGATGCTGGGACACAGGGGTATCAAACTCAAGACTACTGAAAGCTGTTGGAGACCTCCTATTTCCCTTCCCTCTGCCCACTCTCTTCTGCCACTGAGAAGTCAGCGTGCAAAGCAGACCAGAGCAACAGGTGACTCTTGGCCAGTTCTGGCCTTCTAGGTTCTCTCTTTTTTTTTTTTAATTTCTTCTTTACAGAAAATGCCTCCTCCTCCAGAATTCTCCATCATAACTAGATTGCTCATTGCAAAACATTTTATTGTTCGTGTTGCAGTGATAGATTCTTTGTATGGGAAGCTCAAGCTGTCTTTCAGAGGGAAAGAGGGAAAGAATCTCAAGATGCTGTTGGTGGAAAGCATAAGCACTGGGATGTGGATGAATACTAGTTAAAATGCCAGTGCATAAATGTAAGTGCTGAGAAATGAGAATAAGAACTGGGCAGATGAGTAGAGCATCCTATAAATGAGTAGTGAAAGTGGGCAAGCAAAGGTGAATGCTGTACATAGCAGCAAGGAAAAATATAGAAATGGCAAGCAGAAAAGGATCTCAGGTAGGTGAGAATGGAATCATAAAGTGTTGGATGTGGAATCTACAATAAGCCAGATTGGATTTGATAATAGGGAGCTTTAAAAATATCCTGGATTTTCATGAAATACTAAAATGTTTTGTTTTGTGCACTCTATTATTATTATTTTTTATTTTCATTTTATCTGCTTCAGGTTGATAATACGTGGTTTCCTTCACAAACTGTTCCAATGTTTGATCACTTGTGATTGGCTTTTTGGAGAATTGAGAAGTATTACATGATTCTCTGTTCAAGTTCAAAAAGCAAAATGTTAAATACAGGCTGAAAAATGAGACACAGAGTGGTTACATTTGTTTCTGAATATGAGGCAGCTGTTTACAACAGAATCACATCTGTTCATTCCACTGTAGGCTAAACCAAATCTGATGAACTGGCTTTGTTTAGTTGACAAAACAGCATATGAGAAAAGGTCCAGTCACAATCCACAAAATTTAAACTAACTAAATGACTGATAATTTCATTCCATTATTTTTTTTCTCCAAAAATGGTTTATGAAGACAAGTGTGCAAATTATGAGTTGTCAAGGAATGATATAGCATTTTAAATCCAGGATAATGACCATGAAATCTCCTTCAAATTCAGACTCATAGTTAATAGATTGTCATCAGGATTATATTGTGCAAATCACAATTCAGTTGGAAAAATAATGAGTGCCAATAAAGGTCTGGAAAATCCTGTGACAACACAACCATATTGAGATGTAGTTCAAGTACGGTACCACTGAACAAAATTACCTGTATCAGTGGACAATCCTCTTTTACAGTTTTTTTTTTAATAAAGCTGATTTCCAATTGGAGAAATGCCAATGCTGATAAAATTATAGTGAGTAGAGGAACTTTAATGAGGAATGGACATACAAATAAGCAAAAATAGCTCTGAATAAGACAATACTTCTGCCCAGTATGTTATATGGAACACAGTGTTGGGGATGTCAGGATAAACATAAAAGTAACTTCAATGCAATGGAAATGAATTACTTAAGAAGTCTATGAGGTAAAGCATGGTCAAGAATGAATAGATAGAAAATGAATGTGGATTGAATATAAAAGTGAGTCACCAGTATTGTACAAAAGAAGTATATTGAAATGGTTTGGTCCTATAAAAAGAACGAATGAAGATTGATTTGCAGACTAAGTACACGAAGAAAGAGTGTGTTGAGAGGAAGGGGAAGACCAAGAAAGTCATGTAGAATGAAACTCAAATTCTCCTAAGGAGAGAAGTTTCTTTTTCTTATCTCATGCCTTAACTTTCTTCAGTATACTATTTCTTGCTTCCTTACTGCACTGTTCATTATGTTGATTAACCCAAAACAGAATAGTGTGATGGATACATAATATATGTATACTATTCATATATTTATGATTCAAGCAATTAATAGGATAAATAAGGAACAAGTGATACAAGTCTAATCAGACAAAGGATTATTCAGAAGTAAACTCCATCTCGTTCAATGGGACTTGCTCCAGCGAATTGTGTCTAGAAGTTTAAAAATATTTATTCATGAATTTCTAAAGCAAAGTGCTCAGACCAAATGTTGTCTGGAAACCACATTCATTGTATTAAATGATAATGTCTTACAAGAAAACATTAACATTTTGTATAGAGTGTAACAAAACAGAATTCTTCTATCTTTCAAGCTCGTGTACAGTGGTCAGAGCTAAGAAAATACCATTAAGTTGTATACCAAAAACATTTGTAAAAACGCTCATCTACTCTTAGTGGTATGTTACCCAAAGTAACTCCAAAAGTTATTGATTTGCAAGTTGCTAGTACAAATATCTGCCCGTCTCTCCTTAACCATCTCTTCATTCAGCAAGCTTTTACTGGCCATTTCTCCTCTAAAGGAAACCATAGAATTATTTTTATTTAAGCGGTTTGCCTTAAGTGTACAAAGATCACAACATTTAGTGGAATAAGTCTGTTGCTAAGCAATACAAAACACTAAGCCAAAAGTGAAAATGCAGTATTCAGTCTCAATACTTAGCTAATTTCCAAAATCACATTTTCTTAATTGTATGTCAGGGAGCCAAAGATGGATCTTTGTCATGATGGCTGTGAATGATAGGAGCTGTAGTTCAGATTATGCTCCCACATTGCCCTTATTCTGATATACCTACAGATAACCTTCCCAATATCACAGCAGTACATCATCAGGGCCACTGTATAAAATAAGGCAATGCAGCATTTGAAATGCTATTTGACTATGGGCATCCACAAGGGGACGTGTCAAAATCTGCAAGATGGCAGACACAGTATTGCAATTTTTTTTTAACATGGAAAGTCATTGGGCATACAAAAGCATAGGACCTGGATCCCAACATTACACCTGCCTTCTTGCAGATATTGACCTCTCTCCCTAGTGGATTTGCGGCTTTTGACCTTCTCTGCTTTTATTAAATCAAGTTGGTATAAGACAGTTCTTGCACAAAGAGGAAAAAATCTCCATATAATTAGTTCAGGCTTTGAAAGCAGAGAGCAATGAAATGAAAAGAAACACACACTGTGGTGTTTTGTCTTCCCCTCATGTGTGGCTTGTATGATGGTTTTTGTATGTAGAGTGACTTCAGTATGTTTTCTATTGTCTATTTTTCTCTGGAAATACACTGTGAAGTGGGTGTGGCTACTAGGCAGCATTAAGAGGATGTGATCATCTGTAGCAGGGGTCTCCAACCTTGGCAACTTTAAGACTTGTGGACTTCAACTCCCAGAGTTCTTCAGCCAGCGAAGCAACTCTGGGAGTTGAAGTCCACAAGTCTTAAAGTTGCCAAGGTTGGAGACCCCTGATCTGAAGCACTGAAGCACAAAGAACTTGGTCCTCTTATGGTTCCAGGTGAAAGCAATATTGTATAGGCTTGAGAGAGGGGGGGGGAATTCTCTTTCAAAGCCTCTGTTATTGGAGTAGCCTTATATTTAGGCATATGGGAAAGGGGAGGAGGGGGTTCTTACTAAATCAGGCCAGGGGTGCTTGATTATAGAATTGGGTGGGAGGTTAGAAAATCTAGTGGTATAGAATTGCGAAGCTTTGTGAATGTCACTTGCATGCATTCATGTCAAGTTCACCTAGCAAAAACAACTGGGTTTTGGCTTGTAGGATAGGCCAAGCTACATTAAACTCTCTATTTACAAACTGAACTCTAAATTCTTGAAATAATGGACATTAATTCATGCCACTTTTCCTTTCCCATATGGATATAATTTTAAATCCAAATAGGAGCTTACCTCAGTCATTCAGTATCTATTACAAAGTCTAGAAAAGGGGTACACCTGACAATGGTGAAAATGTTAGCTCATTTCTGTCATCCTGCAAACCAGGATTGCAGTTAAGGGTATTGAATCTTTCACTTTAAAATAAACATTATACTCTTAGATCTGGGCGTGGCCAATGTCTGTCTTAAATCTTCTTTCTTACAAAAAGTTCAATGATGATTCTCTTTGTGTTCTTTTTTGAAACATTTTCTGTTTCATTCAAAGAGGATCAGATGTCAGTCTGGCTTACTTCCATTTAATTCCATTTAATTGAACATACCCAAACAGTAACACTGGCTACTACATAATACAAGTCTTTTATTTGAACAATAAAAGGGTTTTCTGTAGAAAAAGTCCACCATCAAAGGAGACATTTTGGCTATTCAGAAGCTATATTATTTATTTATTTAAATATTTATATGGCTGCCCAATTTGCAAAAATGCAACTCCGGGCAACCAATAACCATAAAATAAATAGTAATCCTCCCTGACAAAGGCCCAGTAACAAGAACAATTCAAACAATTGGGGCATAACAACATATGCTTCCTCCCACCAGGAAGAGTTCACTGTTATCTCACTGAACTCAGCATTGTGATGATTGCTCTTTGATAAACCACTGGAATCTTTGCATTAATTTCTGACACAAGATTGCAGCCATTTCATACTGAATTATAAAGCAACTGAATTACCTCAGTGTTTAGCTCAGTTTCCACATAAAGCGTGAGGAATGGATACACTTATGCATAGAGGTCATGCTCAATGAGTTGTCACTTAACTTAGCTTCCTGGCAGATGGCTCTGCCCCTTTAGAACCATACATATGCCCTTTACGCTAATGTATTCCTTGTAGGGCAATTCTAGTATAATTTGGCTGCTTGACCTAATATGAAACAGCTTGGAAATATAATGTTGGCCTGAAACATTGCATTATATTTCTGAAGTATCAGTTGTTATCTTCCTCAGATTTTAATTGTTCAGAGAGAATATAAGCCACATAAATGTTGACAATTGGATTGATCAGCATATAGGGATCTCCTTGTTTAATGATACCTTTGTTTATATCTGCACAACTTGTGAGCCACTGCAGAGAGAAAGAAAGATGACCTTGACAGAGATGTGCAAGCTCCATTACCAAAGCAATGAGGGGTGAAGCGTACCTTAAATGTACAGTAAATAGTATTTGGCTCAGATAGACACCTCCCTAATTCATTGGAGTGTAAGGAGGAGGAGGTGCAGTACAATCAGACTTGCAAGATTGTTATTATAGCCACCCACAATAAAAGTAATTTTAGCCTTCCTGTGGAATTGATTTCCTAATCTGGTCTATCTGGTGAGGTTGAAAGCCCCCGAAGTAAATATCCATCATCCAGATGAAGAAGATCGCTAGGCAACAGTGTAGGTTGTTTACTGAGGTGAGTTGTCTTATATTGCTATAGAGCTGTATGTAGGCTAATGGTTCATAAAGGTTGGCTTTAATTTTTTTGTGCCCACAAATAGGGAAGTACTTGCATACATATCTCACCTGAAGACCATTATCATTTTGATGTACAACTAAGGAAGAATGGATATCCAGTCCAATTATTTATTATTGAATACTGAAATCAAACTAATGTTTCTCTAACCTTTGTATTTTCCCCTAATTTTTTCAATAATAGTGGACAATGGTTCTTGGTATTTGATGCTGCTAGATCTCTGTACATTCCCAAGCATGATTTCAGATGCAAAGAAAGACTACTTTTGGTGATCTTATGAAATTAAGCTGGAAGAGAGTAAGAAATCATAGGCCAGTTCATTTTACATCATGCAATACATACAGTTCTGACAATCTCTTTGTCCCAGAATCATTGACTCAGGAGTATATCCTTAATCTATTGCATTACTGCCCGTGTATAGTATATATATATTATATATAAAGATGTATAATATAGAACTCTATATACGCACATATACACATATGTGGCAATGAAAGAGTGGCTTGCTCCGTACAGGATCCCCCAAATGTTCAGTGAATTCTTAGCTCCACTCATTTTATCCTCTTCAGTGTATCTCCTCCTACCAACTAATAGAAGAAACCCTGACCTCTTGGCACCTCTGTTTATGGCGTCCTATATGTTTGTGGTTATTTAAAAAAGAATAATAAGTGAAGGTGATAATTACTGATACCTTATCAATAAAATTGTTACATTGAAAATTGCAACAGGAGCGTTCTGAAATTTTCATTCTCTCAAATTTAAATTATTACATTAGTTCAAATGACTGTGCACAATTTGTGGCCTCAAGGCCACATGCAGCCCCTGAAAACCTTGAAACAGTCCCCAGAAACCTTTCAAAAACTGTTACAGAATTGTAATCTTTAAGGTGACAGGCAATCATTTTGGCACCAAAAATCAAGTTTTAATCATATTTGATAGATGTATATCCCACCTTTCCTCCAGGAGCTGAAGCTGGCATATACAGTACTCCTTCCTTTTTATTTTATTTTTCCCCTGTAGAGTAAATTGGGCTGAAAGTAATGGCTGGTCAAAGTCACCCAGTGAGTATCTGGTGGGAAAGTGGGCTTGAATCAGTAGTGTGGCAAATCAGCGTGCTAGGTGTCACAGCTCAGCTCTGCTCTCACTGTTTCTGAAAATTTAACCCGTGGTTCTTGCAAGCTGGTACAAGCCAGTTCCAGTACTCCGCTGGCTTGAATCCAGATCTCCCAAATCCCAGCTCAACACCTTCATCTCTTCACCTAACTGGCTCTGCCGTCTTGTTTTCCCCAACCTTGTCTGATTTTTGAAGCAGCCCCCAAGGAAAGTGCGGCTCTTGATGTGAGAAAAGATGCATAATCTTACTTTATGTGATTTTTAAAATCTCATTTTCCAACCTGAAAGCTTTTCGGGGCAGTTCACACAATACTAAAATGTCCTTTGTTTTCTGAGAAAATGGGGAAAGAACCAAGAGCCCCCATCCGCAGGTCTTGTTTTTTATGTGGCTTATACCAGTCAGAAAGTGACAGAAAAGGGACTTCTCAAGGTAACCTAAAACAGAGGCTCCTCCATTCAAAGATTTGGCTGCTTGTCTTCACAAGGCAGTTGCTTCTAGTCATTAGCAAGGTGAGCTAATACTTTATACCTGCACTAGCAAACCTTGTCAGCCCATTGTGTGCAGAGGCATTTGGGTACAATCCATGGGGAAAAGATGACAAACCACTGAATTCATTTCATCATATGATTTTTCCAATGGCTAAGATTTCTGAAACACATTCTTGCTGGGACATTAATAGATTTCTGTTAGGAAGTGGCTAGTTCTCGATCTACGACCAAAATTAATTAAGCCCAACATTTCTGTTGGTAAATAAGACATTTGTTAAGTGAGTTTCGCTCCATTTTATGACCTTTCTTGCCACACTTGTTAAGTGAATCACTGAAATTGTTAAGTTAATAACACGGTTGTTAAGTGAATCTGGCTTTTCCGTGGACTTGTCAAAAGGTTGCAAAAAGTGATCACATGACCCTGGGACACTACAACCATCATAACTGTGAGTCAGTTGCCAAGCATCTGAATTTTGATCATCATAACCATGGGGATACTGCAATGGTCCTAAGTGTGAAAAACAGTCATAATCACTTTTTTCAGTGCCTTTGTAATTTTGAATGGTCACTAAACAAACTGTTGTAAGTTGAGGACTACCTGTACTGTATGACACTGAATAGCTAGGGTACTGTAATGGCAAGAAGCCTTCTCTTACCAATTTCCAAAGCATTTCACCACAGATCTCAGGTTCACAGCCAGCTGGTCGATCTACTAACCCTTTCCAAGCCATTCAAGAAATAATCCATTTAATTTACAGTTCTTCAAGTTTCACATTGGGGTCTTTTGGGGACAACCCTAGAAGAGAGGCCATCTTGCATGTAAAACCTGGCTTGGCTGCTCTAAGGCCTGTCACAAACTCATTCATTCATCTCCCACTTCTCCAGGAGCTCATGGGGAACTCCCCTCATTTAATCCTTTTATCCTTACAACAACCTTGGCAGGTAGGTCAGGCTGAAAGTGACTGCCCTTAAACCAGCTAGGGAGTTCTATGAAAGGCACCTGGAATCGATCTCTCCAGACTAAAGCCAGGACCTTAAACACTACATTACAAATTGGTGCCACTTTGAAAATGAGTGGTAAACTTAAAACTTAAGCAAAATTGCAATAAGAAGAAGGCACCAAAGGTAACATGCCATTATCACAAGATAATATTTTGCAGGCTACTGAAAATTCTCAGAGATGATCTAAGATGTGGATTCGCAGACTTAAAAGCCCCCAATTCTGTGAAAATGTACAATATACAGCCGTTGCTGAGCAAGTAGTCCGCTTCAGTACAAGGCTTAGAAATATATGATCAATTGAATATAGAAAGCCAGTTAGTGCTGATGTCCGCGGCGCTCCTCCTGTTTTATCTGCAAAATACAGCATATCCGCTATGGTAGCCGAGGACTACATTGACAAATTTCTTGCTGCAAATAGTGTATATTAAAAAAAAAAAAATCCGATACGCAAGACAAAATGCAGAAGACCAAGTATTGAGCAACCACCCTCAATACTTCCTCCCGTCCTCTCGAGGGCGCTGTCGACCGAGGGAAATCAGAACCAATTCCGCAGGATAAAACTACATCCGATGGCCATCCTGCAGCCCGATCCTTCCTCTCTTGCCCGCCGATGGTTGGGAGGAGGGTATTGCTTCTGCGTAAAGATGGCGGCAGTGAGGAGGAGTCTTTTGCAGAGTGTGAGCAGCTCGGCTTTTTCTATGGGATCACGGGAGGGGCGCGGCGGGGTGGGGGGAGAGAAGGGTCGGAGGAAAGTACCACTCCCGGATTTAAGGGAAGAGTCGGGTGGCTCGCGGGCTTCTTCTTCCCCTGCCTTGCCCACGCACGGAGGGATGCTTTCCTGCAACGATAACGGAAGGGATGGGCGTGCAGGCAGAGGTGCACAGTGTGCTCCCTTTCAGCCGTGGAAGTAATCGGAGCCAACGGCATAGAGGGGTTCCCCTTTAATGACGCCGTACGCGAGGCAGCATTTTGGGATGCGTAGTTTTCTATGCGCCAAAATACCTCCCGCGGTAGGCTGGGCTGATTTGGAAGTATAGGCATTGCAGCCAACACAGCCAGAAGAGGCACCGTTGCGAAAGGCGGATGCGCCCCATTCCCGTAAGCTGCAAAATGTGGGGCGTGTAAATAGGCTACATCCTAAATGTCTGTGGAGATTCTCAGTCATCCAGGTCATGGTTGTCCCAAAGGTGCTTTTTTCCAAGAGGCAACTGGACAAAATCAAAATTGAACAGCCCTCTCTCAACAGAGGGGGAGGGATACGACATCATCTATCTCCAATCTATAACACAGTCCTTTCAACAATTCCAAGAAGGCTCCACATCCACACCAATTTGCACCACTCAGGTGACCCTGATGACACAGATAAACCTCCAGGTGACCTTAACGACCTGCTAAAAGAATGCAAATGACCAGCTGTCTGCAAGGAGTATAAATCCTTCCATTCCCCACCATCCAGTCAGAGCTGAAGAAGCTTATTGGATGAGAAGCGAAACATCTTCAAAGAAAAATCAGAAAGTCCAGTTGCCTCTTGAAAAAAAGCACCTTTGGGGCTAGATCCTAACTTGTCTCCCAAACTTTTGAATGAAACCAGACATCCTTTATGCAGTTATTGGGTGAGAAAGTGCTGTATCTCCCCCCCCCTTTTTTTTTTCTTTCTTCCAGGTACAGTTGGCAATAAAACTTGCAAATTAGAAACTAACCAAATCGGAGCAAATAATTTTCACAAAATATGCATGAAAAACAGTGTTTTTCCACTCCAACTATCCCCAGGAATATATTTTATTTTAAATATATTTTTATTACTTTATCAGGGAAAGAAATTAAGTGAAAACATGGTTGCTCTCATAAGATGCAGCATATCAGTAAGATACTCCAGTTACACTATTCATGTACTTTGTGCATTAATATATTATACTACAATCCTATTTTGCATCAGCTTTGTTGAGATAATTTTCTCAGTATAAAAGAGTAAAGGAAAAACACTGATAATAAAACAGCTTCTGGTGCTCTTATGATAGTAATATAGCAAGATAATTATATTTCTGGCTCTGGCATCTGTATACAATATAATCAAGCTCAATTCAGCATTAGTCATGAGTGGCGCCTATCAAGATCTAAATGAAGGATTTTTCAGATTTCAGTTAGCTTGCAGCTTCCAACCTGCACTATTTGCACTCTTGCCCTTAGACCCATATAAAAAAAGGAACTACTTTATAAATACTTATGAAGCGTTTCTAGGGAAGATTATTCCAAATGAACATCTTACAGTTCTGTGGTGGATAGACAAATATCACCTCTGCAATCCGTGTATATACTGGGGGAGAAGAGTTGTGGCTTTCTGGAGGATAACTGTTTTAGAAATGCAAGAGGAGTATTATTATCTGAACTATGCATGGAAAAACAATTAAATGATGGTAATTAAAATGTATGCCTCTTACTAGTTTTGCAGGACAAATTATGTACAGTATGTCACAGAAGTGAGTACAGCCCCTCACATTTTGTAAATATTTAAGTATATCTTTTCATGTGACAACACTGAAGAAATGACACTTGGCTACAATGTAAAGTAGTGAGTATACAGCTTGTATAACAGTGTAAATTTGCTGCCCCCTCAAAATAACGCAACACACAGCCATTAATGTCTAAACTGGTGGCAACAAAAGTGAGTACACCCCTAAATGATAATGTCCAAATGGGGCCCAAAGAGGCAATATTTTGTGTGGCCACCATTATTTTCCAGCACTGCCTTAAACCTCTTGGGCATAGAGTTCACCAGAGCTTCACAGGTTGCCACTGGAGTCCTCTTCCACTCCTCCATGACGATGTCACGGAGCTGGTGGATGTTAGAGACCTTGCGCACCTCCACCTTCCCTTTCAGGATGCCCCACAGATGCTCAATAGGGTTTAGGTCTGGAGACA
>QLTV01004445.1:2592790-2606347 GCA_003457575.1 Thermophis baileyi
GAGGAGAACCACCGCCAAACGGTGCCACCCCCTCCCAGCTCCCTTAATCGGCACAGAAGGATACCGTGGTCGACGGTATCGAAAGCAGCTGAGAGGTCAAGCAGCACCAGGATGGAGGAAAAACCTCCATCTCTGGCTCGCCAGAGATCATCCATCAGCGCGATCAAAGCAGTTTCCGTACTATAACCAGGCCTGAAACCCGATTGGAAAGGATCCAGATAATCCGTTTCATCCAATAGCCGTTGGAGTTGGAGCGCCACCACTTTCTCAACAACCTTCCCCACAAAGGGAAGGTTGGAGACTGGACGAAAGTTCTTTAAATCTGCTGGATCCAGGGATGGCTTCTTGAGGAGGGGCCTCACCACCGCAACCTTCAAAGGTTGTGGGACGGACCCCTCTCTCAAGGAGGCATTGATTACATCCTGGAGCCAGCCTCGTGTCACCTCCCTGCTGGCTGAGACCAACTGATAAATTAAGCTTTATCCAAAGATTTAAAGAAGCTATACAGATTCTTGCTTCGACTTTTGTCAATCCTGTCTCCGGGCGCAGAAGTGCATTTGAAACACAACGCGGCATCTGGAGAATTGATCTAATAAATTTGGATGGAACTTTTTCCAATGGTGTGAAACATGAAGCTGAGAGTCTGAGCAAGGTCCCGTAAAGAAGCTGTGCTAGCGACTTGGCCAGAAAGAGCTTAATTGCAGCAGGAACATAGTATCCTCCCTTTGTGCGGAAACATTTGAGAATGGCCTTTGCTGATCTTTGGCCAGAGGCAGCCGCCTATTCACTATGTGCTTTTCTTGAGCCAGTGGCATGGATGATACCCCTAGGTACTTAAACGTGGTTACTTGCTCTATATTATAACCATTAAGATACTATGAGCAGAGTTTTAGCCTTTTTGCAAAGGCTATAACCTTGGTTTTCTGATAATTTATGTCCAATTTATTGTAAATACAATACTGGATGAGGGCTCGCAAGACTCTTTTAAGGCCTACAGGTGTTCTGGAGAGGATCACAGCATCATCCGCATAGAGCAGCAGGGTGATACTTCGATCACCTATTTTGGGGGGATGGTAACTTGGTTTATTTACCATTTTACCGTGTCATTTATATGAAAGTTGAAAAGCAAGGGGGCCAAAATGCACCCCTGTTTAACCCCCTTTTGAGTTTTGACCGACCTCAAGAGGGACCCTTGCTTGTAACATCTAATCTTGAGGGATGTTTTAGTATGTAAGGCATGTAACAAATGGAGAAGCCTATATCAATTGAAGTGGCTTCCAGCTTCTCCCATAGCTTAGTCCTGGTAACCGTATCAAAAGCTGCCTTGAAATCTATAAAAGCGGCGTATAATGATACAGATCTATTTGATACATATTTTTCGATCAAATGATGGAGAATTAAGCACTGATTTCATTTTAATGTGTGCCATTGTGTACACAGGAAAGTGACAAGATTCTCTTATCTCTTATAAGTAGTCCTTGGGTTATGACCATGCATTCAGTAATGACAGTGCTGGACAAATGGTACTTATGATGGGTTACCATAATTCTGACTGTTGCAGCATTCCCACAGTCACATGATCACAGTTTCCAACATTCCCTGCCAGCTCCCATAAGCAGTCAATGGGGAAGCTGGAAGGAAGTTAGTTGTCACATGAGGTCCTTGCTTCATGACTTATGCAGCCCTTGCTAATGACAGCAACAGAGGTGGGTTCCTACCGGTTATAACCGGTTCTTTAGAACCATTAGTAACTCGGTGATGACATCACAGAGCCGGTTCTGTCAGTGTCTTCGTGGGCGCCGCCATCTTGGATTTTCTTTTTTGCTAATTTTTGCTTCTGCGCATGCGCAGAAGCTATTATGAATTTGGTGCGGGTGCGAGGGAGCTGCTCCAGATGAGCCATTCCCCCCCCTCGCCCTGCCCGAACATACAGCCACTGCGCCCGCCTCTCGCCTGCCCCACTCCCTCACACCCAGGGACAGCAGGGACAAGCCATGGGCTCAGCTGCAGAGGAGCAGCTCCAGACGAGCCCGCGTCTCCCGAAGCCGCTGCCGTTGGAGCCGCAAGAGGCGGGCACGGCGGCTGTATATTCAGGCAGGGCGAGGGGGGGAAATGGCCCAGCCCTGCTCAACCGCGCCAGCAAAGAAGCGCGGAAGTTCCAACCCATCCGCCTCACGAGCGAAGCGGGCGGAGTGAAGGAGACCGCTCGGCGGCAGCAGGTTGCGCGGAAGAGGGGCGCCGGGGTCGGGGGACCCCCTGCTCTCCCCTCGCCTGCCCTCCACGCACGAAGACGAACTGCCGCCTGCCCTAAACTCCTTGTCGCTCCCGCACTAACGCCCCAGCCCCGCTCAACCGCACTTGTATGCTGGTCCTGGAGCCGAAGCCAGGAAGATGAGAGGGGCGGCGGTGGCGCTGCCGGGCCGGGCCGCCTGCCCTCCCAGTCCCAGAGCACTTTCTTCCTTCTCCCGCCGCTGAGAAGAGAGAAAGAAAGAAAAAAAGGAAGGGAGAGAGAGACAAGAAAGAAAGAAAGAAAGGAAGGAAGGAAGGAAGGAAGGAAGAGAGAAAGAAAGGAAAGGAAAGAAGGAAAGGAAAGGAAAGGAGGAAAAAAGGAAAGGAAAAAAGGAGGAAGAAAGGAAAGGAAAGAAGGAAAGGAAAGGAGGAAAAAAGGAAAGGAAAGGAAAGGAGGAAAAAAGGAAATGAAAGGAAAGGAAAGAAGGAAAGGAAAGGAAAGGAAAGGAAAGAAAGAAAGGAAGAAAGAAAAAAAGAAAAAGAAAAGGAGAAATAGAAAAAAGAAAGAAAAAGAAAGAAAGAAAGAAAGAAAGAAAGAAAGAAAGAAAGAAAGAAAGAAAGAAAGAAAGAAAGAAAGAAAGAAAGAAAGAAAAACTTATGACCACAATTGAGCCCAAAATTTTGGTTGCTAAGGAAGAGCGTTGTTAAGTGAGTTTCACCACATTTTACAAATTGGCTATGCCCACCTGGTCACCTGACCACCAAGCCACGCCCACCTGAAGCCATGCCCACCTGACCACCAAGCCACACCCACAAAATAAGCCACGCCCACAAAACTGGTAGTAAAAAACATTTAGAACCCACCCCTGGACAGCAACCAGGATTGCTGGAATTGCCAGAACTAAGCAATGTGGTCATGTGATGTCACACAAAATCACATCACTTTGCAATGGCAATTTCTGTCCAAATTACCATCATAAGCCAAGGAATATGTAAATGATTTCTTTCCATCTAAATTTAGAGCAGTCTGAGAGTGCATCAGGAAGAATAGATCAGGAAGAATGGATATCACTGACTTCCCCATACATATCTGGAAGATTCCTTTGCATTTCTCTAAAGAATTAATATCTAAAATATACTGTAAGAACATTACTAATAAGGAACAGAACCTTCTAAATGGCATTGCAATAATGTTACAGAGGTAATAAACGATATCTACATTTTAATTTTTTTTAGTTTCTTTAGACTAAAGTCACTAGTCAATTTAAACGTTTCATTGAGATATAGGAAGCTAAGGATCTTAGCTTTACATAATTTACTTTCCCAAATTAATAACTGCCATGAAAAAAAATAATTTTAGGATTATTGGAATAGCTACCAAAATGTTTTGATGAAATTTCTTCAAGGGCACCATAATATACAGTATGTGGCAATAATAGTAGTCAATCCTTGTGTTAACAAAGCAAGAATAATGAGGCCAAACATACGTTATTCCCTATGATAATCAAAGGCACATCTTCCTTAAGAGGTTATATGGACATTAGTGAAACGTGGTAACCCCACCTCACAAAGCGGAGAGATTGGAGAAGAAGGGATTACAAGGGAATAGGTATACAATGAGGAATACCTGGCTATTTACGTAGCACTCCTGTGGCACTAGAGGTTGCCGGTGCCGCTACATTCCTTTTGCTGTGTATGTCTGCTCACTTTTTTAATCCCTTTCTTTTTTTAGTTTTGTTAAAGTTTTAGTTTTACTAAGTTTATTATAGCATAAATTTCAATGAAAGGTTTAAAAAAAGTAAGGGGGAAATACAGGATGAGGAAAGAAAAAAGAAAAGAAAAGAAAAGAAAAGAAAAGAAAAAGGTGTTGATTTCTGACTCTTTCCAATACAGTAAAATACTAATATATCTACAACCTCAAATTTTCATTACCTATAATTATAACAAGCCAGTTCTGCAAGTTCACAATTATTAAATCTTCAAACTAAATTCTAAATTTCATTCTTTTTCCATTTCAAGCAATATCCTAATAGAAACAAGACCAAATAAAATATCTTTGTTTAAAATAGTTTACATCACCGTCTTAACGAAATCTATTTTTCCCTATTGTGGGAAATGATAATGTATTTCTATTTATACATTAATTTTTCTAAACTATCATTTTTATTAACGAAAATCACTCTGCTTTTTCAAATTCTTTAACCTTAAAAGGAAAACTCATTCATTTTAAGACTAAACATTTCCTAAGAAAATTCATCTTTATGACTAAAATCAATTAACGCACCTTTTTAAACTTCCTTTTAACATTCATACTTTCAAATTCACTTTCAATAATATTTTGCAAATTTTAAGAATTACTCAAGCGCTATATACAGTATATAAAAAAAGAAAAGACCAAAATTTTTCTTTCCCTCTTCCTCTTGAACATAAATACTTCCCAAATTTAATTTCACTAATCATTTTCAAACCCACTTTTATGAGAAAACAAGCCATTGGAACTATATTTTAATTACATATATCAAACCAATAGAAAATGGTTTGATATATGCCAATTAATTTACTAAATTAACTTACTAATTTAAAATCTAAATTAAATTTACTAAATTAATTTACTAATGCCAATTAATTTACTAAATTTAAGTCATTCCCTCCAGCTTGTCCTAATAAAATAAAATGTCTATTAAGCAAATATAAACTTTTTTTTTCTCACGAGATTCTCCAATATGACTTTTAAAACAAATATGTCAACATTGTCAATTTCCGCATTAATTTTGAAGAGGAGATTCAAAACTTGTCCTCTTGACTGTCTAGTGAGATTCTCGGTCTTCAAAGAAACAAAGTCCAATTGCCTTTCGAAAAAGCATCTTTAGGTTGTTCTCTTGAGGACTGCAGATGTACCACAACTCTTCTTTCAATTGCACTGGGAACTTGTAATTAAATCATCTTCATAATAAGCACTGTTGGTGTCAATTTGAGATCCCATAATTACAGTTATGTCCTTTGTATTGTCAAATACTGTGCAGTAGCCTCTGTGGTTTGATAACTATCTGCACTTAATTGCAACTCTGGATTACTCATCTTTCTTCCAATTACTTGAGTAGTTTGTTCCTCTGGCTCATCTTTCCCATCTTTGGAACATTTCAATCTCTGTCTGGCTTAAATGCTTTCGATATTTCTTTAGCTTCTTATTGTGGTCAAAGAATAATCTCTTTTAAAAAGGTGGGGGGGGTCTGTAAAGCAGTGTAGAAAGTACAGAAAGACTTCTGTAAAGTCTCCTGGCTAATCGGAATCCATTAAAATCAGAAGATTTCAGCATCCCACAACAAACAATCAAAACTTCAAATTATAACTCCAAATGTCAAATAAAGGTGGCAAATTCTTGAAAAAGGCAAAATAAAAACACAATTTTTTAAATCCTTGTGTTTCTCCATCAAAGTTAGAAAGAAAAAAAATACTCCACACTTCCTTATTTTAGCTTATCTCTAGCAACCCTCCATGTTTTAAGCAATATCAATGTCCTAAAAATGACACAAATCTTTAAAAAGGAATAACAGGTTGTGACTGAAGAGTCTCTTTTAGCTTAATAAAGGTAAAGGTTTCCCCTATCCAGTAATGTCTGACTCTAGCACAGTGGTTCTCAACCTTCCTAATGCCGCGACCCCCTCCCCGCACCCTCCCCGCACGTGCGTGTTGCCAGTCATCAAGATGGCAGGCTAGCGCGCGCTTAGGCGACCCCTGTGAAAGGGTTGTTCGACCCCCAAAGTGGTCGCGACCCACAGGTTGAGAACCACTGCTCTAGCAGGTGGTGCTCATCTCCGTTTCTTAGCCAAGGGAGCCAGCACTTTCCATGGTCATCTGGCCAACATATGGCAAGGCACACTGAATGCTGTTACCTTCCCACTGAAGTAGTACCTATTTATCTACTCGCATTTGCATGCTTTCGGACTGCTATGGGCAGCAGCTGGGGGTCTCTGTTGCACAGCACTTGGGTCTTGAACCTGGGTTGTCAGCTTTCCACTGACAAACTCAGCTTCTTTAATCGCTGAGCTATCGTGGGGCCCCCTTTAATAAAGGTAATGATCAAATAAAATGTTTAAGAAGTGAAAGGCACGACTTATTGTCCATTTGAAAAATAAATTCCAGAATGGCTGCTTTTTCAACAATGAAATGATTGCACCCCTGAGCCCCAGCTACAGTAGACGGCTGACCCGGCTACTTTGGAGTGCTGCTCCAGAGTCTCCTTGAAGACTACCGCTGTATGGAGGATCTTGTGGGGTGATTCTAGGACTCTCCCTAACCCAGGAGATTCATATAAGCTTAGGGATTCAGTTCCTTGTTTTGTAAAATTGAAACAGCTTTGGTCTGGAAAGAACAGTTGGCTATATTCACTGGAAGTTCCTCTTGTAATCCCTTCTTCTCCAATCTCTCCACTCTATGGGTGGGGGTGGTGGGAAACACATACTGGTTGTAGTTGCTATTGTGTGATAAGGGATACTGTAAAGGTAATATATATGGTCATCGGTAGTAAAAAAAATTCAGCACTGTTGTAACTTTGGTCATTGAACAAGGCAATAAGTGAATCCTACTATACAGTATTTTTAAATATAGAGATCCTTCCATCTTTATTTGATCTTTGAATTATTATCTACTGACATCCTTTAGCATAACAATTCAAGGTTGGAACCTCTTCTGAGCTCAAGAGATTTTTTGAAAGACTTCCTTGTTTTTCCATTCTATTTCCATCTTCAAAGTCTTTACAGGTGTTGTTGTAATACTGCTGCTTGTCTCTCGTAACAGCTGTCTGAAACCCAGAGGGGGGAGAGCATGTTAGGAAGACAGACTTAAGATTCAAAAGGATCTTGATACACTTGAACATTGGGCTCTATCCAACAAAATGTCGTTCAGTGCTGAGAAATGTAAGGTTTTGCACTTAGGCAGGAAAAAACAGGTGCATAGATACCATATAGATAGAACCTGACTTAGCAGTACTGTAGTACTTATGAGAAGGATTTGAGTGCCTTGGTGGACCAGAGATTGATCATGAGCCAGCAGTGTGCAGCTGCCACCAAAAGAGACAATAGCAATAGCAATAGCACTTAGACTTATATACCGCTTCATAGTGCTTTACAGCCCTCTCTAAGCGGTTTACAGAGTTAGCATATTGCCCCCAACAATCTGGGTCCTCATTTTACCCACCTCAGAAGGATGGAAGGCTGAGTCAACCTTGAGCCGGTGAGATTTGAACCGCCGAACTGCAGCTAGCAGTCAGCTGAAGTAGCCTGCAGTGCTGCACTCTAACCACTGCGCCACCTCGGCTCTGGGCTGCAGCTGAGCCCTCAGTTTTGGGCTGCATTAACAGAGGTATAGTGTCAAGGTGACAGGAAGTGATAACACTGCTTGTTGCTGAAGAGCACCCCAAAATACTGTGTCCTGTTCTGGTTGCAACAATACAGGAAAAATGCTGAGGAACTGTGAGCTCCAAAGTCCCTTCCAACTCTTAATTCTATGATTCTTTGTGAAGCACCAGCAGACAAATTGTATCACCAAGAAAGAATCCAGGAAATAATTAAACAAAAGTTTAATAATAATACTTGTTTCTTTCATGTAGCACTCACAAAAATTGATACATGTGCTTATTAAAAAAAGAACTATTAAATGCTATTTCACTTGTTCGTTTTTTTAATTGAAACCTCCTAGAAAGGTTTGAATAACAAGTTAAAGCAGAGGCCCTCAAACTTTTGGGCACCAGGGACCGGTTCCATGGGAGAGAGTTTTTTTCTGCAGACCAGAGGGGGAGTGGTTTCACATGGTGCCTGCATCCCATGGATAGGGCTTTGCTTGTTTGCGCAGCCCAGTTTTTGGCATGCCGCAGCCTGGTGCCGGTCCACGGACTGGGGGTTGGGAACCCCTGAGTTAAAGGGATAGAAGATGGCATGAGTAAAATTTGTTAACTTTGATTTTTATATTAATTGCAGTTGGTTAGATGTTCCTTTAGGAACACTTGCCTAAAACACTTGTGAGTGGGTGTTCTTGTGTAGGTATCAGAAATACAAAGATATATAACGTGTGTTTGAGTGTCCACAACACAGATAAGTGGGCCGGATTTAGCATAACAAGTAACACTGCATTTCCCTTGTGTTCTTCCTGCTATGCAGATTATGGTCCTTGTGAGTGTCAAACATACCGTAAATGCAATTGGTTACAGTTATTTAAACTTGGATTGTTTTCAGTGCTATGGCTTGTAGCCTCTGATTGCCTTTGCTAAGTCAGTTATTGCTAACAAACTTCACCCATGGCTTCTCCTGAATGAGTTGGGGCAGCTATGGAGAATCAAGCATGGCTGCCTTCACTAATTCTTTGGATCCTGATAAGGACAATGAGAAATGCAGTGATGTAAGGACACCTTTGCGCATATGAACAACCAAAAAGAGGGCTGATTAATCTGTCATTAAGCTGAGCCATCTTAGTGAACTCTCTTCTCCCTCTGGCCAGTACACTGAAAACAGGGGAGTCAAACTGACGGCCTGCGGGCTGGATGCATCACGCGCAGGCCATGCCCACCCCAGCTCCGCAGATGGGAAAAATGTCATGAAACATCACGTGACAGCAACGTGACGCGGCGAGTTTGACACCCGTGTTCAAGACCATCAGAAACTTAAATGAAACCCCAGGGCTTCCTGATTGGTGGTGTTCTATGATTTGAAAGCTAATGTAATTGAGTCTATGATTAACTGATGAGTTAACCAAATAATGTGTCTATGGTGCCACTTTTGCAGTTGCTAGTTTGTGAGATTAGGTGTGGCTGTTAGGTCATTGAAGAACTTTGGCAGACAAGTTAAATGATGATTGTATGCTGGAAGTTTGATAAGCAGGTACTATCATTAAATTCTTTTTTAGCTAGTCAATGTCACTTAAAAGTTTAGTGCTAAGCTAATCTCAACAATTTTGAGATCATGAATACTCTTCATAGACAGATATTGTTGAATTAGTTGAGCTTTCAATCAATCACTAGATGTATGCAATCGTGGAAATGCCCATCTCAGTACAGTGGCTTTCTAATAAAACCACTGAGCTCTTAATAGGGGACAATGAAAGGAGGAGAATTGAAGTGATGGAGAATGAGAAATCTCAATGTCCTTCAGGAACTGAATACTCATTGCCTAGCTAGCTACCACTTGTGTAGATGGATAACTTACCAATCATCACAATTACATGCTATACCATGCTGAACGAAGGGGACCCAGGCTTCCAATGTTATTTCTCAATGGTGACAATTTAAAGTTTCATGTTCCACCACTGAATACAAACATTCATGACTGGGGATACTAAGAACAATTTAGCATTTTTTTTAACAGACTCTTGTTTTTAGTTAAAAAAAAGTGACACCTGCTTAATATCAGTGCATGAATTTTTCTTAAAAAAAATCTATATGTGTTTATGCGTTCTCTTTTTGGTAGTCCCAACACTTCTGGAAGGCACTACTTTGGCAAAAGCTGTAATATTGTAATTTCTCCTTTCCTAGGTAATGTGCCACAGACCTTTGTGCAAAGTTACTGTAATCTGATTAGTTGAATTGTGTCTGCTCCACTATCAAAAGATAGCTTTTCACCATGGGGAAAATGATATCCATGTGGCTTTTACTGAATTCTGGAAGGTTATTTTTCACTGTGAAACTTCTTAAAATTGGCGTTATATAGGCTCCAGATGTTTTTACAGATGCATGTTTAATTCACAGTGATAAATCACAGGACAACATGACTTTTGTTGACTCCATGCATTCCCAGGTAATAGTTCTCACATATACAAAAGCAAGCATGAAATTCCCAGAGGCTACAGCATAAAACCTATGATTGTATTTAACGCAGGGAGTATGAGTGTACAAAAATAGCTGCATGTTGTCAAAGATAGAAAGCACAACAGAACAGAGACCAGGCAGAGTCTGTGGGAAGGCATACAGAAAATGGCAAGCTTTCCCTTCCTATTTTAATAATCTGTTTTCAGGCAAAAAAATAATAATCTTAATTTCTCAGCATTCCTGCATCTTTACCTGACCCATGTTAAATTTGCCAAATATTCTTTGAAATTTTTGAGAACCACAAATTTTGCAACCACTTTATTCAGACCAAAAGCTTGGCACAATTTGTTTTGAGCACAGATTTGATTTTTTTATATATATATAAAAATATTACTCTTGCATCAAAGGTAGAAAACTAAAGGGAATCATCCAGGACCAGAGGGATGCTCACACAGGAAAAATGCGTACACTTTTCATGCAAGGTACAGTTTAACCCCACACTAGCGGTCCTTTAGATGTCTTACTAAAACCTTTTTTTAAACATGTTTTCATTTTATTCCACCGGGTTAATCAAGAAATAAGGTTGATAGCAAGGTAACAGTTGTAAAGACAGGCATAAGAGCTGCTAAGGCACAGAATAAATATAGGTAGAGCTACATTCACTTTTTTGGCATAATTACCTGTTTGGTAAATATAGAGGTTAACATGGCTACAATAACCATAGAAGGGTTTTAAGGAAAGATTTGTTCATTTTCACCATATGAAAAATAGCACTTAAAAGCTATACAGAAATCTAAATAATGGTACCAAAGAAGGGGGATGAAAGAACTGGAATTTCAGACGAGATGTATGATGTAATACTTTTTATTAAAGAGGTTATCACATTTCCAAGCATCACACACATGACAGAGTGGATCTTAACAATATGATCCTTTGAAGACCCATGCAGTCCATAGGCCCAACAAGCACGAGGATGGAGTTAAATCCCACTAAAAGATGGCATACTGTAGAAAGGGAGTTGAGGGGTCCTTGGTCCTCTATGACCTTGGTCCTTTTCTTGCAGATGTTTCATTACCCAAACTAGCTAACATCATCAGTTCTAGTAAGGACTGGGATTTGCTCTTAATTTATATACTAATGATTTGCCTTGTCAGTGTTGGTGGGAGTGGTCTTGGAGATTCTTTAGTTGGGCTGTTTACTACTAGCTTGTTTGGTAGTTCCTTGATTGGGGTATTTGTTTATTTCTTGATTGTTGGTCTGATGTTAATCTTGGTATTAATCTATGTTCATTTGGGTGTTGATTGCTGGTATGGAGGTGTTTTGGTGTTTTTGTTCCTTTTTTGGCTTGTTGATTATCTCTTTTGCACAGTATGTAGATGTTGTTTATGTCTATGTGTCTATTAATAGCCAGTTTGTCAGAGTGCCAGACCTCCAGAAATTCTCTAGCATTTTTGGACTTGGCTTTGTCTATGATTGTCACAGTTTCCTAATTGAAACTATGGTTAAGTCTGTTTATATGCCGTTAAATTAAAGATTTTTTTATCATGTCTTCTGATTGCTCATTGATGTTCATGAATGGGAAAGAGAGTTGTTAGGTGTGAAAGATCAGATCCACACATGAAAGTCCAATTACTGATTTATTGCTAATCATGCCTATAGGAGTAAAAGAAACAAGGCACAACTTCAAGGAGGAGGACACCTTGAACTTAAAGATACTCTTCTCTAATCGGGTGATATCAATATGTTTTGGACTGCAACACCCACTATCCCCTTGCTGGCTGGAAGTGGTGGACCTCAAGAGTCCAATTCAAACTGGTCAGACAGGGGAAAGTTGTTTTCAAGAGTAAGGGAGGCACACAATGCAACCAAGTTGACAAAGACAGACCAATGGAATTCTTTCCTCTCTCAAACTGTTTCAGACAAAGCAAAGGCAGACCTACCCAGAATCTCAGAATGGTGAGGGTGAGAGAGAAGAGAGGAGGTGGGAGAAAGGCAAGTATAATCCTGCTCAACAGAATAAGGCCACGAGAGTAAATTACAGATGGATATAAAGTTCAGAGATGGAGGATCTAAATGTCTGTAATTTAAACCAGATGTTGAGAAAAGAGCATCAACACAGCAATAAATGCAATCTCTGAACACCTTGAGGGGATGATGGTATAAATCAAGAAAAGCCATTGTTTCTGGGCCCCACTTTGGAACAGGAGGCCAAAAGTGTAACGAGCCCAAAGGAAAAAAAAAACCAATTATGGGAATAAAAGATACAAAGATGGATTACTTATGAGGCCAGCAGCCATGCTAAGTTCCTGGGGGAAACGATGCTGCAGATAGTGTCTGTGAGAGCATGTCTCTTGCTGCAGGGACTTCATCTCTAGAGCACCTGCCTGTGTTAGATTAGGCGTGGGAATAACAGCCAAGACGAAGACCCGTTCAGCACTTTATTAACGGCTAGCACTAACTACAGCAGACTGGCGGCTGGCGGCAGGGAAACCGCCTTTATGGAGTTCCCCACAGCCAGCTTGGCCAGTGACAACGCTTCAAACTCCCCGCCACTGATTTAACCCAATCAGCGGCGGGTATGCAAATACCTGCTCGTTAAGTTGGTACACAACACCCCTCCCCTCTTAGTTCAGCAATTGTCCAATCCAGTATTAGTGTGGGTGACGTAGTCGCGCAAGTAGGCGGGCCGCCGTAAAGTCCTACTGGGCCTGCGCAATTCAGTCTCTCTGGAGTCTTTGCTCGGCATGGACATGGCTTGTGTTGCTCCGTCCTCGCCCTGTGGAAAAATCTGGAACCGGCCTCCAGGCGTGGCGGCTGAAGATTCGATCTCACGGTCCTCTGGCCCCGGTCGGCTTCGTTCGAGCTCCCTAGTTCCTGGTAGGTGCCTCCGCTCGCTTTCTCGGGTTGAGATAAGTGGTCTGTGGAGTCGTGTAGCTAGGGCCTGGTCTCTCTCGCTATCGTCTGGTTCGCAGTGACTGTATGTTCGTCGGGGCGGAGACCCGCAATTTGGGGAAGTGTCCGTTTGACTCCGTGATGGTGGCTCGGCTTCGGGTTGACGCAACCACGAGTCTCCCACTCTGTGTCTTAGCTGATCGATGTGTCGCTTCCACACTCGGCCATCGTCCAGCTTGACCTTGTATGACTTGGGCCCAGTGACATCTATGACAATCGCTTTTACCCACTTGGGGTCCCCGGTATAGTTCTGTGCGAACACTAGGTCGTCTATGGCTAGCGTTCTGGTGGGCTTGCTGGATCCCAAAGGTTTCTCCAGGTTGTACGTTGGATTTAATCTGTCCAGTTGGGACCTTAGTNGATCGATGTGTCGCTTCCACACTCGGCCATCGTCCAGCTTGACCTTGTATGACTTGGGCCCAGTGACATCTATGACAATCGCTTTTACCCACTTGGGGTCCCCGGTATAGTTCTGTGCGAACACTAGGTCGTCTATGGCTAGCGTTCTGGTGGGCTTGCTGGATCCCAAAGGTTTCTCCAGGTTGTACGTTGGATTTAATCTGTCCAGTTGGGACCTTAGT
>QLTV01004445.1:2608993-2628128 GCA_003457575.1 Thermophis baileyi
GATGCCACGAGGTGCCTTTGTTCAGTCGTCTTCTCCCACTGCCTTCGTCGCCAGTGTTAGATAGGCGCGGGAATAACAGCCAAGACGAAGACCCGTTCAGCACTTTATTAACGGCTAGCACTAACTACAGCAGACTGGCGGCTGGCGGCAGGGAAACCGCCTTTATGGAGTTCCCCGCAGCCAGCTTGGCCAGTGACAATGCTTCAAACTCCCCGCCACTGATTTAACCCAATCAGCGGCGGGTATGCAAATACCTGCTCGTTAAGTTGGTACACAACACCCTGCATCCAGATCAAGTGAAGGTTTGAAGTGAAAGCTTCGAAATATGGATTTGCTGCAGTTGGCAATTAAGAAAGCAAGCTCATTGCTAAATAAGAGTTGTGCAGCTTCCCTCGGTATTTTTATATCTTACTTTCCCTGCAAGGGTATACCAGCAAAGACTAGAGACTTGCAGTATTTGCCAGTTCTATCAAGTACAAACTTCCTGATTCTGATACCCCTAGAATCCCACTAGCTTAATTTAGTAAAGGCTCATAGCCATAGATCAACTGGACGAAGAAGAAGAAGAAGAAGAAGAAGAAGAAGAAGAAGAAGAAGAAGAAGAAGAAGAAGAAGAAGAAGAAGAAGAAGAAGAAGAAGAAGAAGAAGAAGAAGAAGAAGAAGAAGAAGAAGAAGAAGAAGAAGAAGAAGAAGAAGAAGAAGAAGAAGTGTGTGTGAGAGACAAAGACCCATAAAACAGCAAGAGCTCTAGGACTCTGTATTGGAGTCCAACATGGGAGAAGCCATGTTTCATCTGAGTGCTCCAATTCAGCACTCTTATGTCCAGAATGAATTCAGAAATAAACAATAGAGAGAAAAGCATATCCCTTGCCTTGTAGAAGGAATTATCTTTTTCAGAAGGGATTTGAGTTCAGTAGTTCACTTATTATGGAAGTCTCCCATTTCATCTGATTTCAATATCTATGTCGTTTGCTTCATTCACTTTCATTTCTAGGAAGAGAAAAAGATACATTTCAATCTTTAGGCCAAAGGGTTTACTTCGTACTCTTAATGGAAAATTGGCAAATACTACATCTAGAACAGCCTATACCAACTGTTGGGCTCTCTCCAAGCATAGTCATGCTGGCTAGTAATTCTAGGGTTTTTCACCCAAGCGTATTAGGAGGCTTTCAGCTTGACCTACATCAATATGTCTTTCCAGCTATTGGAGTATAATCTCTTTTAGTGTTATCAATAAAATGGGAAACCCCGCTGGCCTGATGCCATCAACTCAGTCCAAATAATTATTATTTTTATTGCCACATCTCTAGACCAATGGGACTCATCTAACAGGTAAAGATACTCTCAACTTTGGGTGATTCAAAGCTGTTTTGTTTGGGGTGGGATTTGGCATTATTATTGAAAATGATTTGCCACTGCTTTCCCCTGGGATGTTTTTCTGACTGTCTAGGCCAGCCTTGCTTATTGTCAAAGATCAGTCAGATATCTTGTAATAACATGCTAGCACAGCCCATCCTAAATTTCATAATTTCTAGACAATGCTGAGATTTTCATGTGCTGAAATGAAGGTGTTGTGTCAAGGAAAAGTGAACGCCCTCCCTTATGTATGACCTTAATATGATATCCCTGTTGCTCCGTTGGCAAAGATGGGAGTGTTCAGTTCTACCCACAACCTCCATATTCCAAAGAACAGGAAGGTAACCAATGTTGTACCTTCAATATTCCAAGGTATGTCTTGTCTTAAAGCCAAAGCTAGGAATCACTGCAAAATATGGGCTCTCTATGTTCTTAGACTGAGGAAATTGGTTGGACTCATTATTTAGTTAATGTTGCTATCAACTGCAGTTTTAATTTTTTTTTTTATTTTGTACTGGATGTTTTGTGTTTTCTCTCTCATTTTTGTGCATTACATTGCTTTCCAAATATAAGTTGCATCTGCCCTTTTTAAAAGGTAGGCTATAAATAAATAATATTAATAGCTTCATAGTTATTTTGATAAAACAATATTTTGAACAATTTCTTTTTAATATCTCCTTGCCAAGTCTGACTTTGTATTCATCCATTCAAGAGAGAAAGTTATTATGGATTTGACCTATCCTGACAGTACACTTCATCTTGTTAAGAATACATTTTTTGTGGTTTGACATCTTGCCAAAATATTTGCTGCAAGAAGCAGATTACTGGAATGAGTAACCAGAGTAAATACAAGCTTGAGAAGGTAACAAGAAAGAAAAACACTGCTAAATGCTTTAAGTGACCAACACTGCAGTGCCACTGAAAACTTTGTGAACTTATTAGCTGCACTATTTTTTTGGCCATGAATTCATAAAGATTAGTTCCATAAAAGATACAGGCATAAACCATCCAGAGAATCTGTCACCAACCAAACACCCTCTTTAACCTTATCATGAGAGTCCACTATGTATGGGGATGCCTGCCAGAATACCAGCCAATATGGCCAAAGTGATGGCTCTTGAAACATGTCAGCTTAGAACTTAATATTCCACTGTGTATGAAGAATATTTGCTGGAGAAGGCTGAATTAGAGTGAACAACATTCAAGATTCATTTACATCAGTGGGTAAATTACAAACACACTGGATGCTCTTCTACTGAAATCAACAAATTGAAATGCTTCCCTTTGGATGGCTTGCTTCTAAGGTCTGCAAGTTCTGCTCAGGGGCCAAAATGACAGTAATTATAAGCCGTTTATTAACAACATGTAGAAGAGATGTTCCTTTCAGAGATGTTCAGAATTATTGCAAATAAAGGCTTGGTGGTCATACCATTTTCAACAGAAAGGCCAGTAGAATGCAATTATTAGAGCTATTGTTAATTGCCACATAAAAATAGAAGAACATTGTACATGGATATTCAAGAAGAGGCAAAGTCTAACAGTTTGCCTGATACACTGAAAAATATAAAAGGAAATTCCTGAAACAGGACAACATGCTATCAGTTCAACTATCCCTTATCATTGTCTCCCAGTAAATGACAGAGTTATAGTGCCTTCAAACATAGAAGCTCCATTTGTAGCCCTTATAACTCACAGCTACCAACAGTGAATCCATCTGTTTGTACAATGGAGAAATGAAAAGAACCTGCAAACATTCTTCTCAAAGAGTTCAGCCTGTGGGCTCAGCTGCTCTTAGTTTGTTTTTTGGATTGTGCTACTTGACCCATTACAGGGATTATGGAGTGGATAACTAGTGTCTTTCTAGTAGGAGTTAAAATGAGAATTTTCACCTTTTTCCCTTTCCCAGGTGTGTGCTTGTCTTTATAACGATAGACCCAACAAATAGAAATGTCATCACATTTCTAAATTGGGGTTATTCCAAGACAGGGCCTTCTAACTCAATCCTTTTCTTGTTACTTGAATTCTGAAATAGTATCCTCAAATGAATGTCTATCCTCTACCTGAAGTCCTCTCTGATGGAAGAATCCAGGCAGTGGTCAATTTGTTGTGGTTTTTAGGAGAGCTGCACTTTTATCATGCTTGTCTGGGAGCAGAAGTATGCTGTTATGATATCACTGGATTGGGTACAGCCAACATTTTGAGACCTGTTCCTTCCCCCTGCACCTCCAATTGTTTTGGACTTTGTCAGTTTAACGATTGAAATAGGGCCTTAAAGCACCCATTTTGCTTTTTAAAACCTTCAACCCCCTCCCTCCAGTCCAAAATATTTAATCTCACCAACTCTGTGTGGGTACAAGGGCTCTATATGGGGACCGGTTTCAGATGATCTATCTCTGATGCAGATAACTCCAAGTTTTCTTAATGTCAAGAAACTTCTAATGAAAATCTAATCTTGTGTATTATACAATATTAGATTACAGTTACAAGCTTCTTGACATTAGATCAGCTTTATTCTCCAAGATAAACATACCTTTGCCTTCACATTTTTCTCTTAAGCCATTTACCTGGAGATGAAATAAGAAAAACTCCATGGGAACAAAACAAGAAAAAAAATGGCCAGGGCTGCTTTGTGCTATTGTTAGAGGCTGGTAAAGAAAGAAAAAAACCTTATATGTTGTTGAAAAGAATGAATAATATTCCCTTTTCATATTTCTACAGATGACAGGTTGAACTTTTAAAAAGTTCCTACAGTGTCTTTTCGTTCTGTCTGGAGGAATACCTCACCATATCTCTTTGTCAGCATTCAAAGTTCCGGTGCTGTCAGTTGAAAAGGTGCAATTCAACATTCTCTTATTTCATTATAAACTGGATGTTGCTTTTGCTTTGACCTTCAGCAGTTTTAAGTTCTTAAATTTTTGGTTGTAATGTCGGGGATGCATATCTTGCAAAATGTTTCATTACTTCTGAATAAACCATAATCTAGTTGTAGTTGGAACTAGACTTACAAAATGAATGTCGCTAGATGAGAGAGAAGGAGAAATAATTTCATCTGGAATCATTCTTTACACACTTAATGCAGGGCTATTTTCATCAGCTTTGTAGCATAAGTACAACAAGATGGAACAACAACATACAAATAACTTGATAAAGATTATTTAAGCAGTGTGATAAGTCCAGATAGAATAGAATAACAGAGTTGGAAGGGACCTTGGAGGTCTTCTAGTCCAACCCCCTGCTTAGGCAGGATAGATGGACTGAAAGGATCATAATCGCTCTAGAGATAATAATCTCTCTCTCTCTCTCAATATGGCATGCCCTCTCATATTTCTTAGAAAAAAAATTATATAGAGGTAATATTGCAATTGTCACATTTCTACATCATCCCTATCTTATCTCCCTCTGGTCATAAACAATTATGATCAATTAATAGCATACAAATTATAAGAGATTGTTGAATATTCTTGAAAAGGAAGTCATCACTCCATGGGGTAAATTCTTTTTGCCTTACAAGGCTGCATGATGTATTAAAAGTTTTTTAAAAAGAAAAGAAAAAGGACTATTTCTCAGATGAAAAAGAAGAGGCATTTCAATTTGAAATTGACCTAAGATCCCTTGAGGAACAAAAGAAAAGGCCATACCTGTTCCTATTGGTGAAATCTCTCTACAAAGCCAATATCAAAGAAAAATAAAGAAGAATGTGCATCTCTCTCTTCTGCCTAAACTCAATCTAAATAGTCATCTGTATTTGGTACCTTCCAGATAGGTTGAGACTGGGTATTTTTGTAGCCCCCACCATACGCAGATGATTGATCTACAAAGGCTGATGTACAAAAGTTAGATTATCATAGTAATATGTTATGCCTACTGGGCATACATACGTAGCATTTGCATTGACACATTCATGTTATAAATTGTATGATTTATATATGTTTAAATGCCACAATCTGCTGCAAAAAAGCTGAAGATCTTAAGTTTGGCAGAGGGGTGGGAGAGCTAAACACCGTTCTGCATTTCTACATTCCACTCCTAAAAGAATTATAATTTCCCCAGGGCAAAGGAATGAAACTATCACAAACTTTTTACAGAGGCTCCATCCTCTGTTTACTTTTTTCTTTCCATTCTCTTGATGTTTGAACTGTTCACAAGCATGTGAATAATTCTTGTGAGAGTGGGGCGGAGGGCATATTTTCCACAACTCTAAAGTTCTTTCATATTTGCCTTTGAACTGTTTAGCTGCTAATTCCAGCAGCTCTTTTTGTTGATTAGATGAAGGAGGGGTTTTTTTTTGTGTGGTTTTTTTTTTTTTTTTTTTTTGGTGAGGGGGGGGTTTTTTTTTGTGTGTTTTTTTTTTTTTTTTTTGGAGAAAAAGGACATGTTTTTGCTCCTACTGGAAACCACAGGAATTTTGCCATAGGGTTATATGGAAATAACACCTGCTCCCCTTGATGTAGAAACCAGAAACCAAGAAAGATGATGTAAGTTTAAAAATACAACAAAATATGTAATATGCATATCTCTTCAACCAAAGTTCACAAATATTAAAGACTTGCTTATATAACTGAGGTTCAGATCTGATTTATAATGAAGTACAACTCCCCTGCACACAAACAAGGGATTATGGGGAGTTTCATTCTGTACTCACTGGCTATTCAAAGATCACTTGTAGAGAACTATGATCTGCACAAAGCCATGATAAAAATCCTTGCAGTCTTTATGTGATCAAGAGAGATAGACCAGGAATCTTTGATCCTTCAGTTAGAAGGAGGCACAGTTTTCTGCTCATTTTTTAATTTTCAAATCAATCTTCATGATTTCAGCAGTCATAACATAAAAGTACAAGTGCTCTTATGCACTGGTAACTAGCTAAAAAATAGAAAAGGAAATGAGAAATCAGTGGACAATGTTCAAATTGTAGAGATACACATAATAGGAGTCAGGCTTCCTACTTGGACCTGGCAGTAAATCATAGAAACTCTGACATTTCATAGAATAACACAACTTTGTTGGTTGCCTTGGCTTAAAATTTTCAGACTTGGTATGGTTAGATTAGAGCCCTTATTGCAATAAAGAACAGAGAACAATAAAGGAAAAAGACATACAAAGTACAGTAATTCATTGCTTATTGCTGTTGTAAAAATGTAAAAGTCTTTCATGTTCAAAGGTTTAAACTCAAGGCTTCTTCCTCTTGTTCTTCCAATTAATAAATAATTGGCAGACTTATTGATGGCATTGAAACAAATGTATGTTTATACAACAGCCTTCTTTGGCCTGGAAACCATTGGTTCCCATTTTATCCCCCCTTGCCAAACCCTCGCATCTGGGTCCCCCCTCTGTGATTGATTTGAGACCAATTTATATAGAACCCAGGTATGAGGGCTTGTGTGGGGGCAAATGGGAACCAATGGGGTGTGTACGTGAACATATTGGTCATCATGCTATTACTTTTCAGGGTAAACAAAATTATATAAAGCATAGAAAAGGAGTAAGAAGTAGTAAGGAAAGAAAATTAGGAAAAAGGAGAAAATGCAGACCTAACTACATTTACTTTACATCAACACTATTTACTAAATTTCCTATAGGAAGTCCTCAACTTACAACCACAAGCAATGCAGTCATAAAGTGAGATATCTTGTGACTGTATTGTGTAGTGATGGCAATCTTGACTATCATTAACCAAGAATTGTAGGTCATTAACCAAGTACTTATCTGAATCCAAGTCATATTGGGCTTGGTGCCTCCTAGCCCTGTGGCTCAGTAAGGTAAGGGTCTACTTCCAATTTCCCCTCCACCTATTTCCCCTCCCATCTCTGCCCTATAACCTGCCTTGTGAGGTGGCAAGCAGCACCAGAGCTGCAGTGTGCCAAAATGCCATCTTAACCACATCCATAGTGTTAAGTTCTGGGAATAACGATCAGGAGACCGACTTTAGAACAGCTCTTTATTAGGCAAAGTACATAACCAGCAACTGCTGTCTGACAGCCGGCCCTTTTATAGGGAGCTGTCAGACGCTTTAACCAATAGCGTTTGAGCATTCTTCCCGCTCAAATGCTGGACCTGAGTGAAACCATTTAACTGTCAAATACATAACACCCTTCCCTTCTTAGATGGAGCATTCCATGTTACAGACGAAATCACGCAGGTAGGCGGGGCATTTACAAGTCCTCCCTGACCTGCGCAGCTCAGTCGGTGTTGAGGCAGCAGCCTGTGTGGACAGGCCTGTTGCTGCTTCTTGGTCTGAGCCCGGAAGCTCCTGGAAGCTTTCGGGCAGGGCCTTCTTCTCGTTGGGAACCGGTTCACTGGTCGAGCGGCGCTGGACCCCAGGTTCCTCAGGTGTGTGCCCCGGCTCTATCGGGCTTGAGTTAGCTAGGGAAGGAGTATAATTTTGTTCAGTTTCTGGTATTTTTGTTTTTTCTACGAGACGGCTTCGAATCTGATCTATGTGTCTCCTCCATTGCCTCCCGTCGTCTAGCCTAACTACATACGACCTGGGGCCTTTGACTTTCTCTATTTTTTCCTGGTAGCCATAGGGAACCCTCGGCGTAATTTTTTGCGAATACCAGGTCCCCGATGCTAAAGGACCTGGTGCATTGGGCTGCTTTGCTGTTCGACTTCTCAGACTCCCATTTGGCATTTGCTGCCTTTTGCCTTGAGACCTGCAGCGTGAAATTGGGATAAGACCATTCTAACTCTAGAGCGGAGCTGTTCCTCATCACAGGCTGTGATCAGAACGTCCTCGAAGTACGGCACCACCCTGGGAATGTTCTGCAATAGTTGTTCCATTACACTCTGGAACAAACCCAGGGTGACGCTGACTCCAAACTGTAGTCTGTGGCATTTAAACGCCCCCCTGTGAGTCACAATGGTCTGCGCCTCAGCAGTAGCGCCATCTACTGGCAACTGCTGGTATGCCTGCGCCAAGTCAAGTTTAGCAAAAATTGTGCCGGGGCCTAGAGAATGCAATAGGTGCTGGACTATAGGCACTGGATAGGCGCTCTGCTGAAGAGCCTTATTCAGCGTGCACTTATAGTCAGTGCAGATTCTCATGGTGCCGTCCCCTTTGACGGGGGTCACTATTGGGGTCTCCCACTTTGCGTGGTCGACCGGTTCCAAAATACCTTGCTGAATTAACTTGTCCAATTCAAGATCTATTTTTTGTTTAAGGGCTAGAGGGACTTGGCGGGGCTTCATTCGAATCGGGGCAATGTTTGGGTCCAGATTAAAAGAAATGGGGGTGCCCACATACTTGCCAAGGTCCTTGCTAAACACGTCCTGGAACTCATGGAACAGGTCATCGAACCTGGAGCTGGCGATGGTATTTATGCCGGTAACCCCCAGGCCGAGGGCATCGAACCAGTCTAAGCCCAAGAGGCTAGGAAGGTTCCCACCAACAACTGTTAGCTTCAGGCGCCCCTCGAAATTGTTGAATTTCACCCGGAAGGTGCAGCAGCCGAGGGCGGGGATGCGGTTCCCCTGATAGTCATGAGTCTCAGGCGCTGGCGCTCAAGGTGGTGTTTCTGAGTCCTCGGAAGGGCTTTCTTCAGTGCCTGCCAGGAGATGATCGTTACTGATGATCTGGTGTTAACTTCCATGTCGCAAGGGACCCCTTCGATGAACACCGTCACGATCAATTTCTTCTTGCAGGGGGTGCTGGCCTGCCCAATGCGAGTTTGGTTAGTGTCAGGCGCCCCAGCAGTGGTAGCTTCCTGCCGCGGCTTCCAATTGTGTCTAGGCGCCTCACTTCGCGCTGTGTCTGAAAATGTCCCTTCCTGTCACACCATTTATAGACAGCGTCTCGGAAACGGCAGGAAATCCTGGGGTGTTGTCCCCCACAACTAGCACAGTCCAGCCGCTTTTCCCCTCGTTCGGAAATTCGCTTCCTTTCAGTGCGGCAGACCTCGTCCTCGCTGCTGTCAGAGTCCTTGTAGAACCCCTTGTGTACCGTGGCTGGAGGTTTGGCGTCTGAAGCAGTGGCAGCGAACTTGTGCAGCGATTCAGCTGCCTTGGTAGATGACTCAGCAGCCCTGGCCTCGTCTAACGCAACTGCCAATGTCAGATTTGTTCTAGCCAGTAGTCTGCGTTATAACCGGAGGTCACAGTTGCTGCAGATCAGTTGATCTAGTAGAATATCGTTCAGATCCCTGAACTCACAGTGGCCAGCTGCTTTGTGAAGGGCGGCAATGTACTGGTTAATCGACTCGCCTTCCAGCTGCATCCTCTGTCTGAATTTGTATTGTCTAACGACTTTAGACGGTGTGGGAGCGTAGTGGGTCTTGGGTGTAGCTTGCAAAGTCTGCCATGGTACAGACTGTACCGGGGTTGGGTCTGACAGTGCCTCCACTGTGTTGAACACATCGTGGCCGCAGTGACTCAGAAAAAGAGCTCTTTTTCTATTATCTGTCAGATCCAAAATGTCGCTTGCTTCTAAGAAACATTCAAAACGCATCATGTACGTCTCCCATTTTTCTTTCGCCGGATCGAATGGTGTCGGCGGATGGAACGCAGACATGTTTGCCGCTGATTGTCGTCTTGACTTTGGCTCGCAAGGTGGCTGCCTTCACTTCGTCCGCCTGGCTGGAATGTTTTGCCTTCAGTTCTTTCATCCTAGTTCTCCAATTCCCAAGCCTTCATCGCCACTGTTAAGTCGTGGGAATAACAATCAGGAGACCGACTTTAGAACAACTAATTATTAGGCAAACTAAGTACATAACCAGCAATTGCTGTCTGACAGCCGGCCCTTTTATAGGGAGCAGTCAGATGCTTTAACCAATAGCGTTTGAGCATTCTTCCCGCTCAAATGCTGGACCTGAGTGAAACCATTTAACTGTCAAATACATAACACATAGATTGGAATTGCCTGAGAATTGCAAGGAAAGGATCCAGCAGTACTGAACCAAATTAGGGTCTAATTTTCCCACCCAGTCCTCCCTACACTTCCTCGCTCCTCTCCCCGAGCCTATTCACCTGTTGGGTTTCCAGAATAAAATGACTCTAAACCAGGGGTGGGTTCCACTTACCTTCCCCACCGGTTCGCATCGCGATGTTTTGCGCACGTGCTCTCGCTCGCGCAATTTTGCTTCCGCACATGCTCAGTAGCTGCAATCAGCCCGAAACACAGCTGAGGAGCTGATCAGCTGTGCTTCGGGCGAAGGAATAAAGGTCAGTATAAACCCAGGGGCGGGCGGGAGGGCCCTTTTTCAAGCAGCAGAACAGGAAAAACCTTCCAAACAGTAAAAAATTCACAAAAAATTCACAAAAAAAGATGGCGGCACCCACGGACCGAACCGGATCCGTGACATCACCAGTGGGTCGCTACCGCTTCGGGCGATCCAGTCCGTACCGGGAGGAACCCACCCCTGCTCTAAACTGATGACATGCTTAATTCTGCCCCCCCCAGCTCTACCTGCTCTTCTTCTGTACAATTACAGTACAATAATGGGAGGGGAAAAACTGAATAAAGTTTATCCCATTATTTACAAAGTGTTTGTAAATGGTATATAACTGTAGAAAGAATTGGAAATTATTTTCTGCAAAAACAGAAAAATCATATGCTGGAAATGTGATGCAGAAGGAATATGTTATCATAAATAGTGGACATAAAAACTTCAAGATTATTCAAAATAAATGCATAGCGTTATTTAAAAAAAAACAAAATTTAAAAAAACTTCATTTTTTCTACCAGGAATTTCTTCAGAATAAGTAAATAAACATACTATAATTTATTCTGATTAATACTGATTGCTGTGAGGATAAATTTAGCTCAACATTGAACAAGAGCCACTTTGCCAATATCAAATTGGAAAAACAAACTCAGGACATATGGTTCAATGAGAAAATTCACAGTATATATTTAGGACAGTAGTTTGATGAAAGTAAGAACAGGTCCCCCGTATATCATATATCCCACAGCCAGGTAAATGCAGACTCTTGTGAGGTTTTTAAGAGGAAAATAATTGACATAAAAAGTGTAATTAGAAGTAATTTTAGTGTTTTAAAATAAATTGATGTAACTCTCAGTCTGATACATTGGGGCCGAGTTTACTCTGTAGTTTCCTAAAAGCTTTTAAAATTATTTTTCTTCTTTCTTTTTAATAATTTTTTTAAATTATTTCCCTTTTTCTCTTTCCCCCCTTTACATGTGCATTTACCTTTTGAACAATGACAAACAATGGTGTATCAATATTAATAATTAAATGTATAGAGATTTCTAGAGATTTCTTAAGATGACATAATGATTTAATTAATATTTAATTAATATTTAATTATATTGACATCAATTATTTTTAATTAATCAGTTAATGAAATAATGAATTTTAAATTTTATTGTAATTGTTTCCTTACTGCTGTTTTATTCTATTTGTTAAATTTATATGCCACTGATCTGTCAGCGATTCTATTTTATTCTTATCCACCATATGACTTTCAATCTTATTTTTTCTTTTATGCAGCTGTTTTTTCTATTCCTTTATATGTTTTAATGCATTTTCTGTTACTATGAATGTTTTAATACATTTAATGTGTAATGCATTAGTTCAGGGGTCTCCAAACTTGTCAACTTTAAGACTTGTGGACTTCAACTGTCTACATTTGGGCAGAATTCTGGGAGTTGAAGTCCACAAGTCTTAAAGTTGCCAAGTTTGAAGACCTCTGCATTAGTTAAAAGTAAATAAAAAAACAAGCAGTTCCAATTTGCCTGAAAGATTCCCATCATCCCTTGTGCATGATAAAACTCAAGTATATTTCATTTTTAGCATCTTATATTTAGAAATGTAGTTTTGTAACTATTCTGGCAGGCTCCTTGGCACCCTATCAGTAACCAAAAGTAATAATTTTCAAGAAAGATGTTCATAGTGTTTATGATGAAAGAGATGAGGATAAATTTCAGCATCTGAATTTGTCCCCACTTAGAACCAATATATATCTGTCTACATTTGGGCAGAGATTTCTTTCTTCAATATGCCTCCTTGGGATGTGGTGAGGAGGCAGGGTTTTTTCTTTCTTTCTGAAAATGGAAAAAAAAATCACAATGGCTGTTTATATAATTGTCTCCTGGATCTTTATCAGTCGGCGAACTAACCATTACTCAGTTTCAGTAAGGTTATAGAAACATCACAGTTAAATCAAATTTAAGGCCTATTTAGAGTAGCATTTTTCTCTGATAGAAGACAACTAGATGTGCTACAAGAAATGTAAGACTGCATTCTTTTTTAAAGGGGAAAAAAAGCACTATTACTTCCAAAATGTGCCTTACTAAGTTTCTTCTTATTGCACCTGAAAGAGGCTTCTACACCACATTAAGCAAGGGGGGGGGAAAAGTATTTCGGAAAAGGAGGAAATATCAGCTGATGGTGGAAAAGAAAATAGCTCTGCAATTAGGACCCAAAGAATCTCAGAGATATTTGACCCCTGAATGTGTGAATCAGAGCCATTGTCAGTTATTTATTTCAGTGGGCTCTGGAATGCTCTCAGGTTCCTTGCCAACAGCTGCCAAAAGCTTCTATTGAAAACAAAATCCAGCATGGGATAAGGAGAATTTAGAGACACTCGTCGTACAGTAACAGTTCTGCGAACAAAGGGATGAGCAAATGAAACCCAAATGTTTTGCCTGAATCCACAAAAAAGAGATGCTGAAAGAATGATCAGCAAGAGTAGAGAAAAGAAATACTCCATAAGGGCTTGGATAAAGTTGTCAATATAGATACATATAGAGGAGTGACATAAAAGAAGAAATCATCTATTTGACAACATGCAGCAGTAGGTGAATAGAATCTGAAAGAATAGCAAAGATTCACAAATAATGCTAGGCTATAATTTTACATCACAATAAAATGGTTCATTTATAATGCTAAGTGATCATGAATAGGTTTATATATTATGTGTAAAGCTTAAAGCAGGTGAGTACATGATACGGGCAATCTGTAACATTCAGATGTTATTCAATTACCACTTCCAGTGGACTCACCCATCTTAACAGATTAACAGAGTTGGAAGGGGCCTTGCAGGTCATCTAGTCCAACCCCCTGCCCAAGCAGGAGACCCTACATCTGCCTCTACCTAGGATCGAACTCACAACCTCCTGATTGTGAGGCAAGAGCTCCACCTCTAGACCACAGCAGCTGGTCAATGATGCAAGATTCTGGAACTACAGCTTAGCAAATTTCTAGGATGACACAGCGAATGGTGACTTATAGCAATATAAACAATGCTTGCATATGTCCACTGAACTGTGTAATATGCAAGTACTTTAGTCATGGTGTATTTTTGAATTGTGAGACCTTTGGATGTATGAAGATGACTGTCCTTTTTATTCTACTGGCCCTTATCATGGACACAGGCTGAAAAAAGAGGTCTTTAAAAAGCCGTCCATCATTAAAAGTTAGAACAAGTTGGTGACACAGAAGACAGGTAAACAAGAACAATATGTCCCAAATTTGTGATATGCAAACTTTAAAAAATGTTCACAAATTTTCATTGTTGAAGGAAATCATTTATAGAACCTGGGGGAGTCTTTTCATGAGAAATTAAATAAGGGAAATAATGTTATCATATAGGCAATAATGCCATGAAATATCCAAGACTGTATTCTTAAGAAATTACAAAATACATGTGTGTGTGTTAGCAAATCAATACTTCATTGCAGCCAGTATGGCTTTGACAAAAAGTCATTTTGGAGCTATGTAAATGTTTTTTTAGTGCATCATCCAAATTCAAGGACAAAATTAATGCATTCTGAGAAGAGAGAAATTATATAGCTTGATTCTTTAAAGAGGTGCTTGGAAAATATGAATGCTTAGGTCTCCAAAAATTATACTGGATTCCTTGTACTGGAAAGTCAGAAGTCATACACACCCAGATGAACTAATGAAAGCTATCATCAGCCACAGGATGTTCAAGAACTGTACATTTTCAGCAATAATCATTCTGGATAAAATAACCTATAAAACAAGAAGAGAGGTTGATTTTAATATCAATATGCATGGAATCATGCCACTTCTCTACTATAATATTATGGAAGTGTGCTTTTAGGAAATGTTAATAAGCTTGAATATGTTGAGGTTTGGATTTCCAGTAATACTGCTCTATCATATGAATGTCCTTTTCTATAATGTCACATTCATAACCTTTAAATACACAGCTTTACTAGCATAGCATTCATGCTTTTTCTGTGAAATTTCAGCAGTAATTCCAAGCATGCCAGTAAAGCCACTATTCAAGAGTCTCTGTGGGCTTCCAAGGAACTTGTTTTGTTCTGTCAAGCTGAAATAGCCAAATACTTTTTTCCAACGTAGCACTGGAAAGTACTTCTTCTCCTTTCTTTTTCTGGCCACCCTCCCTCCAATTATACATCAAACAAGAAGCCCATTCATAGTTACATTAAAGTGGAACAAAGTGTTCTGATCCATTCCTAACAGACAGCACCATGGACAACTCCAAATGAACAACTTGCTCTGTCTACAGCTGGATCAGACCCTACAAGGTTCTTTCTCCATCCATCCTTCTTCTCCAAGTCACACTTTCTTGAAGAATCTGAATACAAAAAGACAATTCCTTGGTTTGCAGAAGAGCACTTATTTAAATTTCTATGGAAGAAGAACTTCAGATTCAGCTGGCTATCTCTCTTGAAGCTTGAGGTTGGGATTATGGAGATGAAACTCAGATAGGAAAGTCCTAATACTAAAGTTAGTATACAGTGATGTTCCAATACAGCTGGTCCATGAACAAATATCCTAGACCGCACATCTGGAGTGTCATCAAATTCAGAAACACACTTTTTAAAACAGTAATATCAGAAATCCTATTCTATGCCCTTCTCATTCTCCTTCCCTAGATGTTCTCCAGAGAAACAAATTTGGTGAGCGTACCTGTTGCTTTGCTTTGTAATACAAGTAGTCCTCGACTTACAACCACAATTAAGCCCAACATTTCTGTTGGTAAGCGAGACAGTCATTAACTGAATTTTGCCCCATTTTACAACCTTTCTTGCCACAGTTGTTAAGTGACTCGCTGTAGTTGTTAAATTAGTAACATGGTTGTTAAGTGAATCTGTTTTTCCCATTGACTTTGCTTGTCAGAAGGTCACAAAAGGTGATCATGTGACCCCGGGACACTGCAAATGTCATAAATATGAGTCAGTTGCCAAGTGTCTGATTTTTTGATCACATGGCCATGGGGATGCTGCAATGGTTGTATATAAATTGTATAGAGTTGTATATAAAAAATAAACAGAAAATAACCAAGATACAGTACTGCTAGCCATTAAGGGGTTAGGGTGGAGAGCAAAAAATGGGAAAAGTAAGTCCACTGAGTAAAAGAAAGAGACAGGAAGGGAATTTGTGAGGGAGAAAAAAGGTAGAAAGCCAAGAGAGTATATGAGTGGCTCCAAAATGGCTTCTTGCCCAAAACTTCTGGAACATTGGTAGTGTCACATAAATGTGATTACATAAAGAAGTAAGATGAAGATATATTTTAAAAAGTAGCACTTCTAAACTGCCAAACATCATGCCACAGAAGCCTAAAATGACACTTTAGGAACGTTGTGTGTATCAAAGTAATATCCCAGAATTGGGAGAGGCACTGAATATATTCTGTAGAAATAGCAGAATTACATCCACAAAATGGAGAATCATCAGAATCACATACTGTACATCCACAGACCTACACAAGGAGTATTCTCAGTCTCTAGATGTCCATGTTTGCACACATTGACATATGCTTTTAAAATAAATTTTAAAACAAATAGGGCAATTCAATGTTCAGGATAAGAGAGGAAATGATGGAACTCTAAGAAATTGCTCCTTCCTTCTGACACTTCTTGATAACATAAAAGTATAACAAATTAAAACTTCTGGTGACTTCTTTTCAGACTGACCCATGGACATATGACTAAATTGCTCAAATATGCTTTTCTTTCAGCTAAGAAGTGAAAATCATTTAAGTCATTAGTGCTATTATTGCTAACCAGGATGCCAGTGCTGGCTGAAAATGATGAGAATTGTGATCTGGTGGGCAACAGTTTGGTGGAGGTTAATATGTAGCTTGCAATCTTCTTTCACTACATGCCTGAATCCATATTGGATATCTGTTCTGAACTTTTCATAATTGAGGAAAAAAAAGTTGCTGGGATTTTTCTTTCTTGGACCACAGCAATCCTGATGGAAATCTTCCAATGGAGATGGAGCTGTTAGTTTCCAGGTTAGAATAAGCAGCTTTTCAGATATCTCACATGGTGTGCTGCACAATCATGATACTTACAATGCTATAGTGTAGTGTTTCTCAACCTTGGCAGCTTGAAGATGTGGAGACTTCAACTTCCAGAATTCTTTGCTGGCTGGGGAATTCTGGAAGTTGAAGTCCACACATCTTCAAATGGCCAAGGTTGAAAAACATGGCTATAGTGAATTCTCCAGAAGCAGAAACTGAATTCTCTGGATCCATTTCTGAGCATTTCCATTAGAGAGAGAGAATGATAACCTCTGCTCTCCACAGCACTGAGATAGGCAGTCCTTAATCTGCAAGGAGAGGAAAATGCCTCTCGGGGCTTAGAAACAGCACATTTCTGAGTGCTGAGTTTCTTGTCTGATCAGCTGATCTCTAATATCAAGGATAAGAAACTGAAGTTATTATCAATGAAGTGTTTTCTCAAGGTATAATAGAAGAAAGAGAAAAGGTGTAGCAAGGGCATGACCAAAAAAAAACCCCCCATGCAGGCCAGATGAAGCACTGCTATGAGGGCAAAGTAATGTATACATTTAGAAAATTGTTATACAATTTTAACCCCCCCCCCCTTTCTGCTTATATAGACATTCAAGCCAGCTTAAAACAAAATGAAAATAAAAACTTTAAATTTAAATTTTAAAAAGTATAAAACATTATATATTGGGCATTTAATACAATCTTGCAACACATCTGGTTGTGTTCTCTTAGAGAAAAATGCCTGTGTAAACGGACCTTCAAATTTATTCCACAGTGATGTTTCTATGAACTTAGTGAAACTGGATAATGGCTAGTTCCCAGATGGATAAAGATTCAGGAGACAATTATATAAACAGCCACTGTAAGTTTTTTCCATTATCTGTTTATCCAGCCCATCATGAATAGTTTGGTATGTTTCTTTTTTCAATTCTTGCTGATCATTCTTTCAGTATCTTTTTTTTGGGGGGGGGGGTTCAGGCAAAACATTTGGGTTTCATTTGCTCATCCCTTTGTTCGCAGAACTGTTACTGTATGACGGGTGTCTCTAAATTCTCCTTATCCCATGCTGGATTTTGTTTTCAATAGAAGCTTTTGGCAGCTGTTGGCAAGGAACCTGAGAGCATTCCAGAGCCCACTGAAATAAATAACTGACAATGGCTCTGATTCACACATTCAGGGGTCAAATATCTCTGAGATTCTTTGGGTCCTAATTGCAGAGCTATTTTCTTTTCCACCATCAGCTGATATTTCCTCCTTTTCCTCCTTTTTTTGAAATACATTTTCATTCTTAATGTAACAAGGTAATTTTTTTCTTTAAAAAGAGAGGTATATACAATGCAATAGCAATAGCAGTTAGACTTATATACCGCTTTACAGTGCTTTACAGCCCTCTCTAAGCGGTTCACAGAGTCAGCATATTGCCCCCAACAATCTGGGTCCTCATTTTACCCACCTCAGAAGGATGGAAGGCTGAGTCAACCTTGAGCCGGTGACATTTGAACTGCTGAACTGCAGCTAGCAGTCAGCTGAAGTAGCTTGCAGTACTGCACTCTAACCACTGCGCCACCTCGGCCCCTAAATGCAGTCTTATCATCCAGTTTAGAATATAGATGTTGTTAAAATAAAGTTGACAAATGCCAAAAATATTTTCCTTCTTACTTCAGAAGACTAATTAGAAATCAGACACTTGTGAATTATTCTTAATTTGTACAGTTTAATCTACTATATCACTACTCTTTGTGATCTCAAGGCATGTTACACATTGGAGCACTATAGAAATTATCCATATTAATATTTATTTTTCAAAGAGTGCAGTCTAATAATTATGAATAAATAAAATATTCTAACATCTTAGCCATGCAATTGCTCATTCCATTTTTTTTAACCAAAACCACGTAGCTAAGAGGCACAACAAAGTCTTACATAAACAGAATTCCATTGCATTTCTATACATGGCTGTGTGGACACTGTTGTTTTATCATCAAAGTAATTTATGTAGCCTTAACATTTTGAAATCCAAATAAAAACTCTCATAAAATCTGTTCATTGATGTGACTACATGCATTTTAAAGGTTTTACTGAAACTGGGACATTCCTTTCCTTACAAACATTGCTAGAGCAGATCAGATTTATGTTTTGATGCAAGTTTTATCAAACAAATAAGTTTGATATCTTTTACTGAGAACATACTGGTTGCTAGATTGCCACTATTTGTTTTAACCAATTTTCACATAGCCTGCCAAAAAATCAATTTAAAGAAGTTGGCAAAAATAACATGCATGCACACTTGCACTAATACAGAAAATAATCATGTTCTATGTCTGTAGAGAAGATGACCTTGATAAGAGGTATGGAAGATTCATAACTAGGGTGATACCCTGTTTTCCCCAAAATAAGACATCCCCTGATAATAAGCCCAATCGGGCTTTTGAGTGCATGGCAATAAGGCCAAGCGCTTATTTCAGGGTTTAAAAAAATATAAGACAGGGTCTTATTTTTGGGGAAACACAGTAGAAGGGTAAAACATTTTGAATTCACAACAGACAATATTGTTGTGGCTTGCCCAAGTCCCGCGCAGCTGCTCATGGAT
>QLTV01004445.1:2628287-2639832 GCA_003457575.1 Thermophis baileyi
GGGCTGCTGTTTGAACTTTGGAATATCTCCAGTCCGGGCTCTTGGCCAACTCCAGCAAGTGAGGATAATTTATGGACTTAATGACCTGTTTGTAGTTTTGTATTTGGAATCCCTGCCAAAGTGTTCTGTGATTTTCAACAATAACTATGGTAAAAAACCTGTAACAAACTTACTACTAAGCTTCATTTATTAGTGGTAAAGTTTCTTTGTTTTGGAAAACAGTGTGTGTGTGTCGTTTCCTGGGGGCTTGCCGCGCTGGGTCACAACAAATATTCAGAAGTGGCCCAGACAAACATTTGCCTAATTCACTGAACTATACGAAGGAGGAGGAGGTACACCACAATCAGACTTGCAAGTTTCTGTTGTTATAACTTCTGGAGGGGGGGGGTTGACTGGGTATAATGTTAAAATGTAATAGATAAACAATATAGTTAAGTTAAAATAATATTCATATGCCATATTTTTTTTTTAAAACCCACATCCATTTTTAAAAGTTTCTCCTATAGTCTTGTCCCTTTTTATCCCTGATCTGAATTTCAAAGGGTGGTGCAGGTCTCTTTCAAATGAAACTTGTTCATCTTTTGCACAAAGGATGGGCAGTTGGAACTAGAGCCAGAATAGACCCAAGGTCTCAACCATTGGAAAACAAGGCTCTTGGGGACTTTTATGAATAGAAGAATATAGCAGCTTAGTCCAAGTGATCATATATCCTCTAACGTCCCATCCAGGTCAGAGTGCATAATATCACAGGTACCTGAGTCAGAATATTTCGCAAGTACTTTTCTTCTTTCCCAGAACTAAAAATACAATAAAAATGGCATATTGGGCCATTTTCTGAATTTTTGTGACACCTCAATTCTTTTCTGGTGGAGAAAAAATTGTGCATAATGGTAAGGCCAGTCCTGGGCATGAATTAAGTAACATAAGAAGGACTCTTCCAGATCTTTCATTGACTTTTTCAGTTGTAATTGTAAAGCCAAAGGAGAATTAATGAATTGGCACACTGGTCCTTTTTATTTAATAGGCATCCACTGTAGTGATGGTTGAAAGCTCCCATAATTGGCCAACTTGTGTCTAGTACTGACACCTATTCTGTGAAAACAACTTAGAGAATACATCCTACCTGGGTACAAACCAGTGGTGGGATTCAAATTTTTCTACTACCGGTTCTGTGGGCGTGGCTTGGTGGGCGCAGCTTGGTGGGGCGGCACCTTGCTGTGAGTGACATCGAATTGGCCACACCCACTCAGTCACATGACACCCCCCACCAAGCCACGCCCACCAAGCCATGCCCACAAAACCCGGTAGTAAAAGAATTTGAACTTACAGCTATTGAAGCCTTTTTCTACCTATTATTTTCTGCCCAGGATCTGAGGTGGCTAAACTCAGAATCTATCAAAGGCCTCCTCCTGCATGCCGCCCGCTCTCCCTTCGCCACGCGTCGCCCCATTTCCCCTCCTTCAGAGGCCCCGGCCCCTACTCAATCTCCCCGCTTCCTCCCCCACGACTGCCTCTTTCTTTATCCTGCAACCTTACCTTCTTCCCGCGGCTGACTGCCAGGGAAGGCAAGCCAGGGATGAGCTGTCGCCGATGGACTCCCCGCCAGCCCGCATTTGTTCGCCCCCCTTGTTGCGAGAAGCCAAAAAAGAGGCGGCGGCTGCAGGCTTCTTGCGACAAAAACTACCGGCCTCCGCTTCTCGAACACACCGAAAAGGAGCTTCAGCCCCGTGACCGTCGCCGCTGTCACCGCTCTGTTCTTCGCGCCGGCCACACACACGCATCATAGAATACCACCTCTGGTACAAACACTACTACTATAGCTTATAATTGTGCTATTCCAACAGTCAGTGTCAGCACTGGACTGCTTTACTTAAATAATGTGAAGAAATCCTCATATTCCCACAAGCCACTGGCTGTCTTTTTGAATAATGATCTATGGTTTTAATATATATATATAATATGCATAGATTTTTAAAAGTTCAGATTTTTTTTTCGTGGTCTCCACATCTTCATACTAGGAGAAAATAAATTATGAATTTGTTATGCACATTTTATACTTCTTAAAGACTCAGAATTTCTGTTAATAATAAATAGGTCAGAACTACCTGAGACATGGAACCTGCCATCTGATGGCTGTTCACCGGCCTGTGTGAAATCAGTTAGTAGACTTTGCTCATTGCCTAATGGAACTCGTGATTGCATAACGGCAACTGCTAAGATATTTATATACCTAAATCGGCCTCCTTTAACCAGCAGTTTCAGAAGAGTGGTCAATGATTCCTGTTTAAAGACTGAATTTGTTGCTTCCTCATAGTTTCCCCTCTGTATCAAAGTGGAAGTTTGTGGTAGGGCTCACACAGCATTCACAGCTGAACTGAACCTGCAAAAACTGGTCCCTCCCTCTGCCTGTTGCTGTTGTTGAACTTTTGTCCTTGCTTAATTCCAAGTTCCACCAGCAATTATGCACAATTTTACCTCTGTTCCTGTACTATCTGAATGCATGAGGTAGGCATCAGAAGAGCAGTCAGGAAGGAGGTTGTGAGTTTTAGTGAAGGTTGCTGTGGACTGAAACCTGCCACAGACAAGCAACCTACTCTGGCAGCCATCACCAAGGCACAATGAGGAGGCATGCTGTCTTCTTGCTGGATGGACTGGATGTCCATAGTTAAGCCTGCCCAGTGCCCACCCTGTGACAATCACCCTGCTGCCCAGGCCAGGCATCCCTTCCCACTGTCAGGATTGAAGGGGAACTGGGAGAATGGACTGAGAGACATGCTACTCTGCTCCCCCAGCTGCCTCCCCCCCCCCGCCCCACTTGCTTGGGACTGGGGAATGGCACTCTTATGAGTCCAGCAGGTGCAGATGAGATGTTCCTCTCCTCTCATCTCATTTAGTACCTAAAACGCCTGAGGAGGGAGATAGAGAAAGAGAAAGGTGTGTTATTTGAAGAGTGGAACAGGTATTTAAAGGCGCAACCCAGATCCACAAATATTGGTATGTTTGGACTTTCAAAAGCTTTTAGCAAAGCTCCTCCCCAAAGGCTTTTGAGTAAGTTTAATGGTTGCAGTTTAAAAGAACAGGGAAACAGGGAATACACAAGTAGGACAGTTCTGTAGTGGGGCCTTGATATTTTGCTGTTCCCTTTTCTTTGTATGATTGAAATGGAAGCAATTGCTACATCCCTTTTGTGTAAGACTATGGGCAGGAAATATTTATGTGATGCTCATTCAGAAAAGGTAAAAGGGGAAGGAACAACATAACATGAAGAAAACAGCACAGAGCTTTGAGTACACTTTTTAAAAGCTCAAGCTTAGAGCCCATGAGAAAGGCAAAAGAAGCGCCTCCTCCATCAATTTTTGTGAAAGGCATTGTATCTTTGGAAGGGCATAGAATAGAATAGAATAGAATTTTTATTGGCCAAGTGTGATTGGACACACAAGGAATTTGTCTTGGTGCATATGCTCTCAGTGTACATAAAAGATACATTCGTCAGGAATCATAAGGTACAACACTTAATGATAGTCATAGGGTATAAATAAGCAATCAAATCACATTAGGAAACAGTCAATATAAATCATAAGGATACAAAAAACAAAGTTACAGTCATGCAGTCATAAGTGGGTGGAGATGGGTGATAGGAACGATGAGAAGATTAATAGTAGTGCAGACTTAGTAAATAGTTTGACAGTGTTGAGGGAATTATTTGTTTAGCAGAGTGATGGCGTTCGGGGAAAAACTGTTCTTGTGTCTAGTTGTTCTGGTGTGCAGTGTTCTATAGCGTCATTTTGAGGGTAGGAGTTGAAACAGTTTGTGTCCAGGATGTGAGGGGTCTGTAAATATTTTCACAGCCCTCTTTTTGACTCGTGCAGTATACAGGTCCTCAATGGAAGGCAGGTTGGTAGCAATTGTTAGTGCATGATAGCTGTGACATGCACTCTCAGCCCACAGGTGTTATTACCTAATACTGGACTCTGATAACCCATCATAGGGCGGGTAGAAAAGGAAGTATTATTTCAAAAACAAAAGCAGTTTCTCTTTCCAAGGAAAGTCTCTCTCTCTCTCTCTCTCTCTCTCTCTGTAAATAAAAAGAACTGACATTTTTGAAATAAAGGAAGTAAGTATTTATATTTTATACCCTATTTATTTCTTCTAGGTAGAGCTATATTCTTTAGTACAGATTCGGCGGCTATTCCATTTTGAATAATTACTTTGTCTCATTTTGCAGGAATTTATCTGCAATGTTAATCTGAGGTTTTGTGAATTGTATTGTGCTCCCAAATACCTTACTCTGGCCTTGGAATTTATCTTTTCTAGGAAACTCTATTCCATCTTGTTTTTCCAATACTTTGTCAGCATTTTGCAGCTACTTAGATGTTTAATCCTTATTGAATTGTACTTATGATGTCCTTTAATTTAAACTGTTCAGCAAAGGGCTTTTGTATGTTCTGCATAACATACTCCCACTTTAGCTTTTTTGATAACTTCATTTTTCCTGTAAAGGAGCTGCCGGTTTGGCAACATATCTTCGCTAACAATATGAAGGTTTATTCTACCTTTCCTCTAATGCAGGGGTGTCAAACTCGATTTCATTGAGGGCCACATCAGGGTTGTATTTGACCTTGGGGGGCTGGGGTGGGCGTGGCCTGGGTGGGCATGGTCAGCTTGAGGTCACTTGTGTCAGGGGGCGCCTGTGGTGACCTGAGTGCTCCGTTTTTGGCTAGGACAGCCTCCTGCAACCCTCTGCAAGCAAAAACAGAGCTCGGGGGGGGGGCTGCGTGTGGCCCTCGTGAGCTCTGTTTTCGGCTAGGACAGCCTCCTGCAACCCTCTGCCAGCAAAAATGAAGCACATGGCCCTCCCAAGCTCCATTTTTGCTGGCAGAGGCACTGTGGGCTGGTCCTTCGCTGTTTCCAGGGCGGCTCTGCGGGCCAGATCTAAGTACCCCATGGGCCAGATCCGGCCCCCGGGCCTTGAGTTGACACCCCTGCTCTAATGTAATCGAGGTAAATGTCATATTGTTCTGACAAAAATCCTACAAATTCTAAAAGACTTTGCTTTTTCATCGATTGTTGCTGCCGAGGAATTTTTTAAGTGTTGATCAGCTCTGGTAGGACACATGCTCCACAGGTGTGGGTTCTAACTTACCTCACTGCCAGCTCGCTTCCTCCCGTGCCGCGTGACCGCACCTCATGGGCGCGCGCACGCCTCGTGGGCACACACGCATGTGCAGTAAAAAAATAAAATTAAAAAAATTAAAAAATGCCAAAAACAAGATGGCGACGCATGCGCAGTGCCGGAAACTCAGCTTCTGCGCATGCACAGAAGAAAAATAAAATAATTTTTTTTCCAAAAAAAATAATTTAAAAAAATTAAAAAAAAAAGATGGTGGCGCCCACGGACCGGCACCGACCGAACCGGATCGGTGATGTCATCATGTCATCACCAGCGGATCGCTACCGGTTCGGGAGAACCAGTCCGAACCAGGAGGAACCCACCTCTGATGCTCCACTAGCATATAGTACATGTATCAAACTTTGATTAAAGAATCTTCTTGACTTCTACTTCCAAGGCTATTTAGCACAACAAATTGATACTGTTGGTGAAGTGTGCTGTCAGTAAAAGCCAAAGAGGGAAACCTTTTGACAAGGTCCTTATTATGAACAATCCTATTTCAAAAACGTCACTCTTGCCATATGTGAACTGTTAGAGAGCAAATGATAATAAAAAGAATATTGTATTTTTTGGTAGATTCTGTGCATGTATGCACACTTCTCTGTCAGTTGGTCATTATGGGTGAATTGTAAGGGTAATTGAAGCCTGGCAATTAGTACCAACATTATCAGAACTTGGTACAAGGAAACAAAGTCTAAATTACACTCAGGAAGCAACAGTTGAATAGGGAACAAGTAGGTAACAGTAATATATAGATAACTAAGTATAATTGTGCAAGAAGCAAGCAAATAAAACTCTTTTAATATCATTCTAAAAATTTTTGAGCATGAGCTGTCTTTAGGTTCAGCTACTTGATAACTAGAGCACCCTTAATTCAGCAACACACCAAAGCTGTAACATCATCAACAAACAAGCAATATTGCCTTCATTTGAAATACGTTACAAAATGTTAACCAAAAGCACCGGTCCCCCTCAAGCAAAAACAAATGATATCTGTTCAAATCATTGTTGTTAAAAACATTGGGGGGAAATGTCAAACAATTCAGATTTTGGCAAAGTATGAGTACAGTAGAATACAATGCTGTGGAAAATGGTTAGCTCTTTTTCATTACAGTAAAAAAATAAATAAACACAAGATAATATTTCTTGTTAAGGAGGATGTATATTCAGTTTGGTATGGCAGATTGTGCATTGAACAAAGGGTTGAACAGATCACAATTGTAAGCCTCAGGGCTATGTGTAGCTGCTGGAAATCCTGAGTGCAGTCCTCAGATTTTTATAAAATGGCCTTTCAGTTAGACAACAACAAAAAAAATGATTTATTTAGAATGATAAGTATATAAATATGCATCTTTTTATGCTTTTCCCAGAAGAGCTTATTCCTCAGCTACCATCTGCTTCTATTCTTTCTGTTGCTATAAAAGACATGGTGCCCCCTTCTCCTATTTATTGATTATGATTACATTTCACTGCTTTTCTCTTCATGTCATAAACTATAAGTAATCCTCAAATACAAAGAAAACAACATTGAATTGTCAATTTTCTATTTTTGAAGTACTGAGTACACCATAATCACCCCGTAGAGCATCTGGGGTGGGGTTTGGGTGTGTTCAATTATTCTTTGTGACCTGGGGGTTATTTTGCTTGAACAAATCATTGCCTTTTCTACTTACACAAACTAAGGCGGAAGCTTTCAGATCATTCTGCTTTCTGAACATCAAGTCAGGGGTGGGTTCTTCTTTTCTTCTCTGCCGGTTTGCTCAGTGCTGCACCGCATGGCCGCGGGCGCGCTTCGCGCGGGTGCGCTTGCTTTGCGGGCACTTTGCACATGCGCAGTGCGCTTCTGTGCATGTGCAGAAGGAAAAATCAAAATGGCGCCGCCTATGGTGCTGCCGAAAGAACCGGTTCGGGGGCGTGGCAGGCCTGGGTCACTGCCGGGTCTAGTGACCCAGGCCGCCAAGTTATTACCGGTTCTATAGAACCAGTCCGAACCGGGAGGAACCCACCTCTGCATCTAGTCCAACAGTAGTGGCTAGATGCTGCTCTCCTTTTGTTGTACCTCAGTCCCATAATTTTGGTTTATTGGCAAGCTTATCTCACTTGGCCCTGTTGCTAGACGTTCCTGTGAATTGTGATTTCCAAGAAATTCCTGAAACTCACCACAAGCATGTTATGCTCTCTTTGCTTGAACCATTGTGGTTTTGCTCATTTAAAATCAGGACATTTAATACTTCTGCACCGTTCTTGGTCCCGACTATTGTTTCTTAACACCTAATATAAATAATACACAGCAATGCAATTTTAGAAAGACAAGCACTCCATGATGATTATGAAAGTGCAATTTATATGTTGCTTTTGCAATCAATGTAAATTTCCATGAAAGCATGCCAGTGAGAACCAAAGGTGCTTTTCAAAAGGCAACTGGCCTTCCTTTCTTTTCAGTTGCTTTTTGAAAAGCACCTGTGGGACAACCATGACCTGGATGACTGAGAATCTCCATAGACATGTCCAGTGAGAGTACAGGTTTCCAAAGCTGAAACTGTAAGTTATTTATTGGCAAGGATAGGAATTGCTCTATAACAGAGGTCTTCAAACTTGGCAACTTTGAGAGTTGTGGACTTCAACTCCCAGAATTCTCTAGCCAGCATAGCTGGCTGGAGAATTCTGGGAGCTGAAGTCCACAAGTCTTAAAGTTGCCAGGTTTGGGGACCCCTGCTCTATAACATATATAGATCAGCATGGATATTCCTCTTCCTCATTGGCTTGTGGATTGTGGGGTTGTTTTTCACAAAGACAATACAATAAACATTGCAAATATTTTATGGTTGAACTGGGAGTCACTGGATCATCTCCTTTAATTCTGTATTTACTGGTGAAACAGAAGCACTGAATATGAAATGATTCCTTCTTTAAAGAGTTGAGGAGGAAATTTTCTTTAAAACTCCCATTTCTTTGTGAGACCTAGGTGCATTGTAGCATATGTTTCTTATCTGACCAATCAGTGTATGTATGTATGCATGTACCAGGGGTGGGTTCTAACTTACATCGCCACTGGTTCGCTTCCTCCTGCGCCATGTGTGTGTGTGCGCGTTGCGCGCCACACGGCCGCACCGCAGCACCGTGTGCGCGCGCATGCGCAGTGCCGAAAACCCAGCTTCTGCGCGTGCGCAGAAGCCAAAAACAAAATGGTGGCGCCTATGGCACCGCTGAGAGACCCGGTTCGTGGGTGTGGCCAGCTGGCCATTGCTCCCTGTTCAGCTAGCGGGGGGAAATTCCCGCTACCGGTTCTATAGATCCGGTCCGAACTGGGAGCAACCCACCTATGGCATGTACTGTGTTTCCCCGAAAATAAGACCCTGTCTTATATTTTTTCGAACCCTGAAATAAGCGCTTGGCCTTATTGCCATGCACTCAAAAGCCCGATTGGGCTTATTATCAGGGGATGTCTTATTTTGGGGGAAACAGGGTATGTATGTAAGTAAGTATTTAATCTTCTTTATTGTTCCAAGTTACAAAGTGCCCTAAGCAATGTAAACATTTACTAACACTAGCACTGATTATGTTACCTAGCTGGGTAATGAAACATCTGCAAGAAAACAAAGAAGCTCAGAGAGCACCAAAGAACCTTCATTTCAACCCTGAGCTACAAATATTCTCTCTTACTGGCATTTACTGCAAGGGATACATTGGAGAGGAAGCAGAATCTGTAGACAGATTTTGAAATCATTATTTTTTTAGCTTCTGAATCAAGTTACATAATGCTTTCCATATTTTGGCAGACTTATCAGGGCACAGAGTTAATTTCCCTACCCCCACCCCATGTTCATTTATATTGGTATGTTTTGCAACTTTTTACACTTTCTGAATACAAAAGAAAACTTCAGATTGAGCTATTTCTTCACACTGACAGCATTCAGCCCTGTTAAGAGAACATTCTGCCTTGCCACCTATCCTTTCTTGTAGCAAATACCTCTAAAACAGTAATTCTGAACCTTGGTAACTTTAAGATATCTGGACTTCAATTCCCAGGGTTCCCCAGTCAGAAACATTTTTTTTTTGCCATGGGTACAATCTAGAATCCTTCATGGATGACCTAATTGCTTGACATGGTTGAGGATACAATCTGGCCAGCTCCCACTGGCCACTTTAGGCAATTGTGGGTACACCTCTCTCTTCTCTTTGCTAGGATTTGACCTCTATGACCAATTTGGTGTGGGCTGCTGGAAAGATTGTGTTGATTAGGAACCTAATAATTGCCCTGAGGGAACATATATTCAGATGGTGCAATTATAGTACCTCAGGAGTCCTTTGGAGCCCTGGAAAATCCCTGAGGAACCTCCCAAAGCCACAAAGGGCATACTTGGCTATTTCTATACTTCTTTATTTTATCTACTGGGTGCCCACTTATCTTACGTGACAAAGTGATAGCAAAGAAAACGTATAAATATATGTCTCATCTTCTGTTCAGGGTTCCCTTCTGCTTAGATGTCTTTATTCAGCTGAATAAGCATATACTGTATAGCTTATTGAGGCAAACACCAGGCCTCTGTCTTTATTTTACTGAGCCACACCTGAAAACTAGCAGAACAGCTGGGCACATGATATCTGTAGAGCCACTGATCTGCATATCTTACGTAGGTTCCTTACCAACAGAGGTTTGCCTTTTTTTTAAAGCACTAGATCTCTGAGGCTTGATACTCTTTTGGAAGACCATTAGATTTGTGTTTAAAAAACAAGTCTATGCTTCACAGATGGTTGATTTAAACTTGGAAAGAGAACTGCATTCTGCCAGCTGTGTGTTGTTGGTACTGTCACTGTTGCGCGCATCAAAAGTTTTCCACTGCTTTTGCTGACACGTGGTTGTATGTGGCTGTAGTTGTCACTGTTTTTATTACGTGCCAGTGGGGGGCAAGCGTTTTGCCTACTGCATTCTGGCTGTCTATAGCCTGCTTCTGGGTGCTGCCAACCATGAGGATCAAACTGGATTCATTGCCAGCACTGCCACTCACTTGCAGCAGTTGTTGAGGATAGAGCTCATTTGTCATTGTCATTGATTTTAAAAGAACTAGCGGGTGACAAATAAACATCATCTGGAGTCATCCTGTTATTTGTACTTCTTAACTTCTGCTGACTGAACACTGACATTTCCTGAATCCTAGGACAGGAGGAAATGGCATCTCAGGAAGGATCCACCTGTAGTTCAGAGACTCTCTGTCCATGTATTTCAAAGCAGGGGTCTCCAACCTTGGCAACTTTAAGCCTGGATGACTTCAACTCCCAGAATTCCCCAGCCAGCAAAGCTGGCTGGGGAATTCTGGGACTTGAATTCATCCAGGCTTAAAGTTGCCAAGGTTGGAGACCCCTGTTTCAAAGGACAGTTGAAGATAGAGCAGAGATGTTTCTAAAAGGAAATCTGCATCAAAAACAGAAGCACACGGGTGGAACAGCCCTGTGGGAAAGGAGTTGTTTTCTCTCCAGGGATATCACAAGCATTGCCCCAAAGGTTCCACCTCTAAGACTTTCCCATTGCCTTTTCACACAGCATTCTTATGTGGTTGTGAGATCGCCCACAACAACTGGGTCAGAGGGTTATTTTTATAGTGATGTAAAGTTATGCAGTTTGAGAATAGTGTGTGCGTGTGGAGGGCGCAGTGTTTACATTACATTCCTAATTTTTTTTTTAAAATCTATTTTGTAGGGAAAACGTTTGGATTTTCAGCTTAGAAAGGAAAAGATGCAGGTTCATCACCCTGAGAAATAGGAATGAATGGCCTATTGGGAAAATCCCTCAAATACCGTTCAGAGTTTGTTGTTTCAGGAATGCCAGGAATCCGAACTGCAGAGGGGAACCGTGCCCTGATTTGACATTCAGAGGAGTCCCTGTTCTGCCCATTTTATAGTACACGTGTGTATTGAGATCAACAGGAGTTCAGATCTAGGCATTTCTGACTTTGGTGCCAGGAAGCCTCTCCTGCATCGCACCTTTCAGGTGTTTGGGGAAGGAAGAATCTTGACCTCCTTCCTTTGCTTCCTCGGTGCTTTTTTTTCCTTTTCCTTTTTCTTTTTTAATCCTTCCAAAGTGGTTGCCCACTTCAGACATTCTCAGAGCCCACCAGTCAGTCTCCTCCTTCTACCGCCCCCTCCCTCCCCCCCCCGCCGGCGTCTGACCACAAGGCGTTCCTTTGTATCCCTTTCCATTGCGGAGGTAGAGCAGGAGCGCGGAGAGCGGGGAAAGGGGGCTTTGTCTCCAGCAGCAAAGCCTCGAGCTTTCTACCCGAGCTCCAAGATCCGTCCATTTGCGATGTTCGTTCTTGGGAACTGGGAGGGGGCGCTTTCAAGATTAAAGGCGGCGGGGGAGCGGGAGCGGGAGGGGTG
>QLTV01004445.1:2648501-2728953 GCA_003457575.1 Thermophis baileyi
GACTTCAACTCCCAGAATTCTCCAGCCAGCTGGCTGGAGAATTCTGGGAGTTGAAGTCCGCAAGTCTTAAAGTTGCCAAGTTTGGGGACCCCTGTTCTAGAAAACCCTCCAAAAATGGGTCTGCCTTTCTGCATGATTTACTACACAATTTACTCTCTTTCTGAATTAATGGCCTGATCTTGATACTTTCTGGTCAGAAATGATACTCAGAACAGTGACTCATTTGGAAATATAATTAGTGGGACAAAAGTAATTGTCTCTTTAAATCTCAAGAGTGATGTAAAAATTATGAGAATGATCTCCAATGGTGATTCAGAAAACCAGAATAAAAAATTATGAGAAGTCTAGGAAACACTGGCCTCTTAACTAATTAAAAGAATTGCTTCCATCTTACCTTTTTCTGTGAATAGCCATTCAAAACAATAGTTATGAAATAAAGATTAAAAATTTTAAAATAGGAATTGGAACACAACAGAATCATATTTTTGGTTTTTAGTTTTGCCCAGTTGGGCCCTTCAATCTCATTCTTGAAAACAAAAGATGAAGTAGTAAATCTGAAGTTAACCATATCTACCTTAGATTGCAGATCAAGTAACAGAATGGAAAGTTTTTTCATCCCAGGAAGTCTTCATATATAGCAAAATAACTACACAAAGAGCCTAGCCTTTTGCCTGGAATGTTCACTTCCTGTATGGATACACATGTGTGGGGATTTTTAAATGAAGAAGAATTTGATCGTGAGTTCCTTATTGCAATCCATGGTCATGTAGTCAAGAAATACTAGACTTCAATTATTTGTGAAAAACAGCCATAATTTGAATTATGTAGCTGAACAACTGTTTTTATCTTTATGGCCTTTTTAAATATGTCACTTTAGCCCTGATATCAAAGACATTTGGATTCCCAATTTTTAGGCTCATTGAAAGCTATGCTACTATTGATTCAATATTTACCGTATTGATAATATTTATATGGCCACCCATCTCACAGAACATGATTCTGGGTGATGTACAATAAAAATATTTATACTAAATAGATTTTAGTAAGGAGCCTGCAATATAAATCTGATATCCAAAGTGTGTTTTTAGTATAGACCTTGTAATATTTTTATGGCAATTGTTATGATTTCAGCTACATTCAGAGAACATACAAGCATATCCAACACACAATTTCCTTTCAGGGTAAATAACATTTGCTAAGCACAAACACACACAAAGAAAAGAAGTAAACAAAAGGAAGATAAGAATTTTTTAAAGCAGGAAATCTAAATCTGGTTTACCCCAGCACCATTCACTATCCTTCTCCATATCTTCCTATCCTTACAATCATTACTTGCACCATTTCCATACTGTATATAACTTCATACATTATTTTTGGTTCTTTAAATTTCGCTTTTTGATGAGATCATAAGCTCCTTCTCACCATGAGTTTTTAGTCTTCCCCTTCTCCTCAGCCATTCATTCTTCCAGCATATATCTTCTTTTGTGATTTCATCTATTTTCATTATTTAAATGATCAAGCCATCTCAATCAATGCATTTTGTTCTGCTCACTCACCTTTGTATTCAAGCCACTCAGCAGCCATGGATTCTTGACCTGCTCTTTTCTTGTTTCATCACACATATTTCTTAACCCATTCCCACTGCATCTGGATGTGAGAGCAATCTATCACCCCATTGATCATTAGTTTAGTTTACTTTATTGTCATTGCACATGGTACAACGAAATTAAATGCCATCTTCAGTGTACATTATAACTATAAAAATAAAAACACAAACATACATCCTTTACATTCTGTATAATTGAAATTGAAAACCTGATATTGCACTATACAGTAGGATTCAATATGGTTATTGCCCTGGGATAGAAGCTGTTTTTCAGCCTAGAATGAAAATTGTTTTTCATTCAAGTTAATTTGACTGATCCCATTGCATCCAACTTTACATTTTCCTGTCATACCATACATTGACTTTCATACTATAAAATTGGCAGGAACATGTTTTTATATACAACCATTTTTGCTCCTCTGACATTCATTCCTTGAAACAGACTACATACTACTATATTTCCATGCATATTGCCATATCCTACAATTTCTCCATCAATTTCCCATCTTCAGTAGTAATTTCAGGAAGCATCCCATTTATTCTCATCCATGCTTTTATCATAAGGAGCTATTCTTTCAACTCCATAGTCATACAAAGCATTCTATAATTCATGCCTATTCACTATCATACACTTTCTCCAAACCAATGGATAATAAACTTTTCCATTTGTACTTAATCAAAATTTTAATAAACTTAATCCCAGACACATTTAACAAGCTCACTCATAGGATACTTAATATTCTAAATAAATAGTATATAAATAAAACAGTTTGTCCAAGCATTGAAGCACACATTCCTATATTCACACCAGTGGTGAAATCCAATTTTTTTTACTACCGGTTCTGTGGGCATGGCTTGGTGGGCATGGTGTGGCTTGGTGGGCGTGGCTTGGTGGGCGTGGCAGGGGAAGGATACTGCAAAATCTCCATTCCCACTCCACTCCAGGGGAAGGCTACTGCAAAATCCCCATTCCCTCCCCACTCCTGGGGGAAGGATATTGCAAAATCTCCATTCCCACCCCACTCTGGGTCCAGCCAGAGGTGGTATTTGCCAGTTCTCCGAACTACTGAAAATTTCTGCTACCGGTTCTCCAGAACCTGTTGGATTTCACCCCTGATTCACACTAATTCTAAACTGCCTCTCTTCATTCTTTATAAGTGTATACAATGAATGGAATTCAGGATTGCATTCTCAATACATCTGTAAGATCCCAGACTGGTTTAGATTCAGTAGATAATTATTTTATATAGGCAAAGAAAATGAGAATAGAAGAAAAGGGGTATTCCTTGTCCCATCTGGCAGTATATACTTTTCTCTAATAAATGCAAAGCAATTAACAAACATTCACTAAAGAAACATAATTAATAAAGATGCCTTACATTTTTGTCCAGTTTAGGTGAATCAGTCTCATGAGGAAAAGAAGTTGCACTTCTATAATTCTATCAAATAGATAACAGGGATCTGTGAAATGATATTGCTAACTTGAAGAGTATCAAGGTACAAAATACAGGATATTGCTGTGAGTTAAGGCTCCATTAGCGAAATAAAAAGAATGGCTGTTGAGTGGGTAAGAATAAAAATGTTAACTTGTTGCAGTCTAACAGACTATTTAGTGATAATTTCTTTTGTTCCCTAGAAAAGTTTTCATGTTGAATCCTTTCAGTTTTGTTCCCATAATCAATACATTTTTGCTTTTCTTAAAAAAACACTAATTATGAAACACATGGATTACTGGAGAAAACCAGTAAGTATTTAATGACTGTAATTTTGATTGTTTGAATCGTTTCCCTTTTGAGATTATTGAGAATAAATTCAACAGTGCCATTTAAAAGAGAATGAAATTGATATGTGCTATTTGCATCAATTGCCATTCTCTTGACTAACAGTGCAGTGAGGCATAACTACATTTTGTACATAGACAAAAATCTTAGATAGTTTAGGAAAAGTCCTGCAGAATTTATTCATGATAGATCTGCAAAAAATGTGAGACCCAGACATTCAAGGGAAGGGAAACTAATAGATTTGGAGTCTGGAATATGCTTCTCAAAATTATTTTAGGAAAAACAAGAGTTCCACTAGGAAAAACTTAGAAATATATATTGTTCAGTTTTAAGAAGCTCTTGTGTGAAAATATCTTCTCAGCCTTTTGGAAAGAAGGTTATATTCCTCCATCTAATTCTTGCAATAGCAAATTCTGTTGTGTTTCATGGAAGTTCAAATAATAACTCAAAAGGAGCTAAATATGCTTGTATAATTTGCTCCTATGCAGAGTTTGATGCACCCAAACCTATTAATCTAAATATGACTACCTAATTCTCAATTTGCTGGATAAATAGATGCATAAACTGTTGAAATTAGTGAGACCAACTAGCCCATAAATCTGTTTGGCACTGAAGTTCACTTGAAATGCACCTGTTGTTAACTACTATTAAGTTCCACTTTAGTATTTGAGACACTCCCCTAAAATGTCCACACTGCGTAAAATCTCTTGCTAGTCTGCAGTCTTTTTTTTTTTTATGAAATTGCTATGTTGGTTTAGCTGCAGTAGAATACTTATTATAAAATTAAGAATAATGAGAACCAAACTACAAGTGGGAATATATGTCTTGTAAATTGTTGGTGTCTTGAAAAACCAGTTCAACTCCTCAGTTATCTTTATTATTCACACTATGCTGATAAGGGAATTGGGATTTTTTTCCCTTGAGTGTTGTCAGACCCCTTTTAGGCATACATTTTTATATCTTTTCCCCAAGACACCTAAAAAGTGTACTCCAAGGTGTTGATAAGAGTTAGGAAAAGTTAGTTACTTTTAAGGTTTTCATAGTACTGGCATAATCCTAACTGTCTCTAATTTGTAATATATTTTAGGCACATGTAAAACCACCCAGATGCTGAACTCAATTTTGTTCATTCAGATGCTGTAATAAATTAGTACACATTCAGGATCATATAGATCAGTGGTTCTCAACCTTTTCTTCACTATGGACCCCCTTTAAATACCTTTTGTGGCCACAGACTATGGCCACGGACCACCCAGACTTAACTCAAGATTTAAATCATAATATTTCTTCAAGCCTTCGTGGACCCCCTGTGACAACATTGTGCCCCCCCCCAGGAGTCTGCGGACCGCAGGTTGAGAACCACTGATATAGATAATATTTTGCATTAACATGAATAAGCTATACTAATTATCATGTGGTTTTTCTTTCTCACTCTGCTATTCAGACATCAATGAGAAAATCAGGTCTCTGGGTCTTGAAGCTTAGGAAAAGAAGATTGCAGTTACTATAGGGCAGGGTAAAAAAGTTTGGTGACTGAAGAAAGTGACATTACTGAACATTTGAACAAAGCAAATAGCAAAAGCTTGTAGCAAACTGGAGGGAAAGTACCCTGGTCCTAGTCTTTCACAATTAGAAAGAAGCTAAAATGAGCCATGAAGAAGCTGCTGCTTGTATGGCTAGCAAAGTGGAACAATGGAGGAATCATCATTACCACCACCATCATCATCATTCTAACCATTGTCAATCTACTGAGGGATGAAGGGCTCTTCTGAATGTTTCCAACCAAATGGTCTTGAACATTCCTTTGCCAGTTGGGCCCACAATACTTGCTGATGTCATCACTCCATCTTGTTTTAGGTCTCTCTTGTGGATGCTTTTTATCAAGTGGAATCCATTCTATGACTGCCTTAGTCCACCTGCCATCAGTTTTTCTTGCTATGTGACCAGCCCATTTCCATTTAAATTCTTTTACCTTTTTGATGACTTCGTATATTTTTGTTTGTTCTCTAATCCATGTATAGGTCTTTCCATCTTGTCTTGTGATGCTGAGCATGTATCTGTCCATGGCTCTTTGTACCACTCGTAGCTTTTGTATTGATTGTGAGGTTAGTGTCCATGTTTCACTGGCATATGTTAGAACAGATAGCACACACTGATCAAAAAGTTTTCTCTTCAGGCATAGGGGGAGGTTATTCTTGAAAATTATGCTAATGTAGGAATACTGAACATTTTCTGAATTCAACAGAAACATGGCTGTTGGGAGGAATACAGCATCTCTTTGATCCTTTGCTTACCATAAAGGAGACTAATATCAAGTAGTTTGATGCTGTAACAGTAATATTTATATTATAGTAAAGGTATATAAATAATATATTGTCTATATAAGCATTTGTATAGTTGCCCATCTTAAAATCGACTCTGGAGAGCTTACAACCAATAGAACAATATATACAATCATAAAACAAACAAAACCACCCTATATATGTATATTATAGTATATGAAATCAAAGAAATCCAAGAAACTCTGAAGAAGATAAATTAGTAACCCTTTCAACAGCAGAATAGCTATGATTTCAGGCATGTTTTGAATCCCACACCTGCAACTAGCAATATTGTTTTGAAGCAGAAAGTTCCAATAGTCGGGAGGATAAAACTGGGTGTACTCTCGCATCATACTTCTTTTCTAGTTTTTGATTGCAAATAATTGCCTTGGTGTATGCAATCTCAGATCAAAATCAATCCTCCTCTTTACAAATTCCTGTTCAATGATGTTCCTCAATTTGGCATGGCCAGGAGAACTATAGGGTTTCTTTTGCATAATTAAAGCATTATTGCATAATATATTCATCATTCTTATGTATAACAGCATCTTCTGACTCACTGTAAATTGTTGATCACGGTGGATTTCCAATGTATTTCCACATGTTTTTTGTTTCCTTGTCCTGTGATGCAAATGGTGAAAATCCATTATTGTAGAAAGTTTTCACTGCAATCCTTTGAAAATATTTTCAGACTTGGAGAAAATGAGGAATCAAGCTGGGTTGTTTGTCTCTACCTGATGCCTTTCATGTGTATTGGATTTCAATTCCAATTATTCCCATCAATTACAGCCTCTAGTTGGGAATTTATAAGTGTCATCCAATACTCCTAGAGCACTCTTTCCCAAACCTGGGTAAATTACCCCAAATTGGGTAAAAATGGTTTTTCTTTGGGTAATGACCCACAAGCTCTATTATCAAATTATAACAGAAACATTTAAATTGACTTAAAAGTGTTTTACCTACCTTTGATAAAAAGGACTTTCTGATAAGCAGTTTTGGATAACGAAGGAAAAGGTTTTAGAAGCATTGCGCTAGAGTATATGATCCTAGGAAAGGCTACATTACAGAAATTGTATACATATAATAGCATTAATGAAAATAAATCAGAATTAATCTGATCAATGCCTTTTATCTAATATAAATTATTGTAATAACCTGTATATTTTTTTAAAAAGTAATGGATGCTTTTTCTTTGCTGCTAATAACCACTTCTGTTTTCCTCCTAAACTTTGCTTTTTAATATAGTACATCATCTTTTTCTTATGTTTAACAATTATAAACATTTTGAGGTTTGTTGTGAACAGTGGAATCATTTTGTAAAAAAACACTTAATTCTATTGGCGAAGGCAACATTTTTTTAACCTGGTGTTCTGCTGGAGCTGCATGTGGATTATGGAAACCACAATCTAACACATCTGGAAAACACCAGATTTTTTTTGGGGGGGGGGAGGAATGGGCATTTGCAGGCAGCAAATTTCTGCCAAGTGGAAACACTGCTGGAGTTGTCAAGCTAGGGTTTATGGATTTTGTATGCAGCATTCTATGGTATATATAATGTTAAGGCTGAAGTAATTGTCAGATTTTCCCAGAATTTAAGATCAGGAAATAGAGAACAAAAGTCTGAATAAATAAATAAAGCCACTATTTGGAAAAAGTAAAACTCCCTTAAGCAAAAGTCCTGCTTTCTAGAGTGAGCTCTGTTTCCTACTGCAGCTGGGTTTTGATTGGAGGAAAAGAGGAGGGGGAGGCAGACCCCCCCACTCCACCCCCCATGAAAGTATGGAGTCGAGTTTCCTTCTTGCTATGTCATGAATGGGGGAAGCCAGGGAGGCAGTGCTTTTTTGCATGGGGTTGGCTTGTCACCAAATGTTTACGGAAGGATAGAAAGAGTTGCTGGCTGCCAAGGAGGGACCCCTGCAGACTGAAATGAAGGGGAAACAAGGGAGGGTGAGAGGCTCTACTCTGTTCCAAAACAGCAATAGAGCTGCTACTGTGGGAAAGAAAGCATGCTGCCAAACCTCAAATGAAGGGGTGACCACGTGTGTGTCTGAGAACAGGGTTTAGTCCCCCCCCTCTTGAGCTCTTACCCTATTTCTCAACAGTAGTCCTGCCAGGAGAGTTTTGCTGAGCCACCAGCTTCCCCTTTCCAAACCCTGTTTCTAGAACAGAGGTCTTCAAACTTGGCAACTTTAAGACTTGTGGACTTCAACTCCCAGAATTCTCCAGCCAGCATAGCTGGCTGGAAAATTCTGGGAGTTGAAGTCCACAAGTCTTAGAAAAATAGGTTGTTTTCTGAAGCTTTTAAAAAAAATCAACCATTTTTCTATCCTAAAGTTTGTAACAATGACAGAATTACGAGAACTATTTCACATTGCATGGCTCTAGTCCAGGGGGGAGACCTTTAGATCAGAGATGAGACTGTGAACGTCCAGATATTGTTGACCTGCAACTCCCGTGATCCTGTTCCATTGGACATTCTAGCAAGGGATAAGAATTCAGTGTCATATGGTGGAGGAACTATTGTGTCCTAGGAAATCTATCTTTCAGCAGAGATATTTATTTTTCAATTCTGTACTAAGATGGATTTAAATGGTTTTATTTTTTCATTCAGAATCTTTTATACTTTGGGGACAACTTGGTATTGAAAAGGCTGTGCGTAGCACAAAACCATTAAAGGTAAAGCTGGTAATTAAAAAAACCAAACCCATATACTAATTATGTTTCTGGACATTCATTTAGAAGTCTAGTTTAAACAAGTAGCTTTGTGGTAAGAAATGCTTTTCAAAAATTATTTAAGAATATTTTTTTGAAATACATCTGAACATTCTATACTAACATAAAGCTATATGGTTTTCTTAAACTCACAGATTTATTCATAAAGTGAAAATCTTTCCCAGTTTTCAAAAAGAAATAGTAAAATAAGGAGCTACTTTCAGCTGGAAATAAATTTCCAGAACTATATGATCCAACAGGAGACAAACTCTTCAACTAATGTGACAGTGATGAAAGAGAAATTTTTATGGGCGAAATAATTTTTATTCCAATGTCTGGAATGCAGACAGAAGTGAATTGAAAGAATGCAATCTCCAAGTACATTCACAAACAAAAAAAAAACAATCAGAATCATACTAAGAATGGGCAACCTGCACAAAGAACAAAGCAAATGTAATCAGGAAGCTTTGCAAGAGAAACACAATGCAGGGGATGGGTTAAAAGTACATTTTCCTTCTAATTTTCATACCCCTTCCCAAAATATTTTTTTCATATAATCAGTAACTACTAAGATTTGTTTTTGTACATAAGCTTATATACTTGCAAAGTGTAGTCTGGCATTCACAAAGGCTTCTCTAGGAGAAAGAAAATTGTCACTGCTGGGTAGAATTTCTGTGATTAAAAATGAATGTTTTGCCAAGAATAATGTTTTTGTTTCAGACAATACTTGTTTTGACAACGGATATACCATTTAAACAATGGCAAAAAGCTATATCTAAATTTTTATGGCAAGGGAAAAAAACCCAAGAGTTAAATATAAAGTGTAATAACATATAAAGGAAAGAGGAGGATTGGGTTTACCAGATTTAAAATTGTATTTTGCTGCCTGTGGTTTGGTCTGGGTAAAAGAAAGGATGTTGCTGAGAAATAAGAGACTTTTATAGTGAGAAAGTCACAACCTGAGGTTTGGATTTCATGAGTATTTATGGTATGATAAGGATGAAGTTGGATTTTAAAATCATTTTATTAGATGGGCCATATTGAGAATATGGAATACATGTAGTCCTTGACTTACAACCATTCATTTAGTGATTGTTCAGTGTTATAATGGCACTGAAAAAAATGAGTTACAACTGGTCCATGCACTTACATTGATCTGTGTCCCCATGGTCACATGAACAAAATTTGGCCACTTGGCAACTGGCATGTATTTACAATGGTTGCAGTGTTCTGAGATCATGTGATCACTATTTGCAACTTTTCTAGCCCCCTTCTGTCAATGCCGGAAGCCAGATTCACTTAACAACCATGTGATTCAGTTAACAAGCAGAACATAAAAGGTTGTAAAATTAGGTGTGCCTCAGTTAACCATCTTGCGTAGTGACAGACGTTCTAGTCCCAGTTGTGGTCATAAGTCAAGGACTATCTGTAGATATAAACTCAGGTTGTGCCTGAAAACACCTTTATGAATCTCACTTCAAGAAGCTTAGGTACTCCTCGATTTAAAACCATTTGTTTAACAACTGTTCAAAGTTACAATGGCACTAAAAAAGGAATTTACAACCGGTCCTCACACTTATGTCTGATGCAGTGACCCCATTAAAATCATGTGCTTGGCAACCGACATGTTGTTACAACAATTGTAGAATCCCGGCATCATGAGTTCATCTTTTACAACCTTTCTAGGGGGCTTCCAGCAAGCAAGTCAATGGGGGAAGCTGGATTCCCTTAATGACTGTGATTCGCTTAACAACTGTGGCAAAAATATCATAAAATTGTGTGCAACTCACTTAATGACTACTTAATCACTTAGTAATGAAAATTCTGGCCCCAATTATTACAGGCCTCTTCTGTATAGAAGAGAAATAGCAGATAAAGATAAATGGTTGATGTATCAGGACCTCTTGGAAAATTAACAAGACGAATTTAAAATCAAATCAGGAGAACAATTAATAGTAGAAGGATATTGTTGTCAATGGTCTTCCCATTTACAGTTATCTGAAACATTTAAAATGGAAAAAAGTTGTATGGTATGGTATGGTATGGTCAAAAATTTGAAAGAGAGGAAGAATAGGTTAAAGAATGTATGATAAAGTGGGTTAAGAATTTTGGCTATAATATACAGATGGATCAAGGGGAAATATGTCATTAAAAGGGTTGAAATTTACATTGATGTTATTATTTCAAAGAAAATATTTATAAATAAAAAAAATAAAAAATGATATATCATTCATAAATGAAGCCATAGAAATTATCTAGAATGTATAAAGGCACTTCAAATTTATGTTTGAAATGTGAACAACATGAAGGGATATTTTATCAGGTTTGGTGGACAAAACTAAAAAAAATCTGGATTAGTCAGAAAAAAGCCACAGAAGATCATTTCAATGTATGATCACAGCATCAAGATTATTATATGCACAGAGATGGAAAGATATGATACTACCAACTATGGAGGTATGATTGGTGAAGTTGACAGATTTTGCTGAAATGGATAAATTAACTTCTTAAATTAGAGAGATTATCTATTTGATGACTAGAATCCTCTCATGGACATTTTGCATAAAGTGAAAAAAAAAATAAACTTATCTAACAAGATGCAGTTCAGTTGTAAGAAAAGTAAGGTTGTGCACTTAGGCAGAAAAAACCAAATTGATAGATACAGGATAGGCAGTACAGTACCTGGCTCAACAGTAATGCCTGTGAAAGGGATCTAGGTATCCTGATGGACACCTTTTAAGTATGAGCCAGCAGTATACTGCAGCTGCCAAAAAAACCAATGCAGTTCTAGGTTGCATCAATAGAGGAATAGCATCAAGATCACGGAAAGTGATAATACTGCCTTATATAGCACTAGTGAGACCACATCTGGAATACTGTGTCCGGTTCTGGTCACCATGATGCAAAAAAGATACTGAGACTCTAGAAAGAGTGCAGAGAAAAGCAACAAAGATGATAAGGCTTCTGGAAGGTAAATTGTATGAAAAATGACTAAGAGAACTAGAAATGTTTAGCTTAATAAAGGGAAAGATTAGGGGAGATTTAATAGCAGTCTTCCAGTACTTGAAGGGCTGTCTCAAGGAGAAATTTGTTGATTTACTCTCCATAGCACCTGAGGACAAAAAGCAACGAGTGGAAGCTCATCAGAGAGATCCAACCTAGAAAGAAGAGTAATATGATCTAACTTTAGAAAGAGAAGTCAAAGTACATTTTTCCTGATGTGAAGAATATTGAAGGTCACTCTTTTATACTTTTTTTCTTTCTTTTATACTTTTCTTAACTTTTTTCTTGTCTTGCATTTTTTTTTTTTGCTTTTTCTCTGCTTTCTTTTTTTTCTTGCTTATTGTCTGTTAGTTTGTGTTAGATTTTACCTTTACGTTTAAAAGTTTTAATAAAAATTATACTTGAGTTTACTCGGTAAATTGGAAGCTGAAATTTTAGGATTGGATTTAGGCTTAGATATGGAGTAGAACTAGATTTTGTAACAATAGTTAGATTAGTCATGATTAAAATATAGATACTTAAAATGTGAATGGTGGATTTTGGAGCCAACTGAGAGTACAATGTTGTCAGACAACTTCAGAAGGAACTATATATTCCAGGATTGCACAATGGAAGAAGCTCCAGTGCTGATAGTTACAGTACTAGTATGGTATGTACATTCTCCCTGAACCTTATATCTTCTGATTCAATACCAGAAAGGCAGATAAAAGCTTAGCAATTAGGGTACTTCTTGCCAGCCTTTCAAATTAAGCCTGCTCAAGAAATAGCCACTGCAAGGATTTCATGCATGCCTCTTTATTGTTGTAGGGTAGCGTAACAGAAACGTGAAAGCCTGACCAAGTTTCTTTCTGTCCCATTCAAGGCAAGGTTATTTTGAGTTTCTTTATCATCCTTACTTCAGTCTTTGGACTGTGTAATCTCTTTTAACGTCCCCACTTAATGGTTCTTTCCTACTTTTCCCAAGTTGATGTTTAAATTTCTTAGACTTCTACATACAGTTTTGGTGTTTGTTCTATAACGGAACTTCATCTTTTTGATCCCATTCCAATATCACCACTGAGAAGCTGAACCGAATTATTTCCATCTTGGTTGCAGTTCCAGAACTGCAAACCTTTCTTATTGAAATGTGAAGTCCTGGAGGGGTTTTGGCATGGCCATATTCCCATGGGCAGGAACTTTCATCTCACCCAATTTTCATTTTCTTAACCATCTTCTTTTCCCTTCAGTGAGTTTTTTTTATTCAGTTTCTTTAATAAAGGGCTAGCTTGGAGCTGTCATGATTTACCCCCTCACAAATACGCAATGCATAGTTTACTCCCACCCACCAACCCCAGTTCTAAACACAGTGAAGCAAAGATAGGGATGGGGCATATGCGGGGTGCTCATCCTTATTTGAGTTGAGGGAAGCAAAAAGACAATCATGGCCTCCCTAACCGTTAAACTCTAGGTAATCCTTGCACAATCCCTCTTAATATTCTGGAAGCTTCTTAGTATGGAACTCTTCTATGAATCATTTGGCAATTAGTTACTTATCATTTTCTAATTTCAATTTAACTACTGACTTCCATTTTGTCTTGTATTTGGTTGCATGTCTTCTTCCTCCTTTTTATTGTTTAGTTTTGATTTTAATTATGTTTACTGTGGACATTTTAAACGGGTATACATTTGTAATGGATTTTTCTAAATCTGGAATTCTTGGAAGCTGCATTGAGGACAATTGGACATGACAAAACTGGTTCATAAACTCTAGGGGAGTGATGTTGATAATATATAGAAGAGCTGACAAATGAGCCAAAATATGTTTAGCATGGCAGTTAATCTTAGAAATTATTTACTTTGTCTCATATGAGAAGCAGAACACTTTCTAGTTTCAAAGGCCATAGATAGTACTAAAGGTCTAGTATTCGGAGTTGCACGTGCAAACACACTGATGTTAACTAAGGCTGGGCAGCACTTTAGATTCAATTGCTAAAAGGTGCTTCAGAGTGGGAGTGCAAATCTAAGACCCTTTTGCAACCTCTTAAAGAAGCTGCCTTGTCCTGGCATTACATGCAATCCCAAGAAAAACATGGTTGCTGTAAAATGTTGCAAGCATTACTCTATGCTATCTTTTGAAGAGAAAACTGCACACACACCATTTGCATTTACCCCCCCCCCCAACCACTTGTACAGGCAGGGATGGCCTGTTTGGTTGAGTTAGCATATTATGTTTTTCAGGGTTTATGGCATAGCATATTATATGCAACCAGCCAATTGTGACAGCTAAACAAAGCATTAGTATAATATGTGAATGCAGTCACAGAATCGCTTGAGTTGAAAAAGGTTTTAATTTCCTTCATATATAGGCTTAGCGGTCAGGTTTGATATTCTATTATATCCCTGTAGCAGTAAAGAAACATTTCTTCCATTTTTTTTGTCCCCCTGCCTCATTTAGCTCATTCACTGTTTTAAAAATGTGATTAATAATAGGCCTTGAAGGTATTAGCAGTCACTCGCGCCCGCCCCCTAATTATAGACTTAATAACAGAGATCTTTTACAGCTGAACCAGAGTGGCAGTTGGACATCACAGTCTTTCACTAAAACTGGCAATATTTTTAAAGCTCCTTACCTGGATTTTGTGCTGGTTGATGCCAGTAGGATAAAGCAGAAGGGGAAGGAAGAGAAGAGGATTGAGTTCACCCATGATGTGACACAATGGCCTAGTTCAGCCTCCCCCAATCCAGCATCTGCCAGATATTTTGATTTACAATTCTCAGTGTTTCCAGCCAGCAGGGCGATTAGCAGTACATACTAAGAATTATTATAGTCGCATTTTATGATCCCAGGTTTGACCTGGGAAAGGCTGTTAGAATTTGGTTATTGTGCTTAATGAATTATTGCACCATCAGAAACTCCAAAAGTGTTTTATATCATGTAGCCTTAAAGTAGAAAAATGTTATAGAAGGAAAAATGTTAGAAGGAATTCCAGCTGCCCTTTTGTTACAATTCATGAATATTGTAGAATAGCAGAAGAACAAAAAACTCCCTGTTATAGAATTAACCTCTGTAATCCCAACCTCCACTCTCTCTTTTCTGTCTTCCCACATTAAGTTGTAGCTTAGCTGTTCTTCCTATACAAGAAAGCAAAATGGATGGAATCCCTTTTTGGTTACCATTTAATTTTGTCTACAACAGCAGATTCTCTTGACTGATCATCTGGCATGTAATCTAAGGTGAAGGTCTGGACTTCAGTCCAGGCAAAGGAATCTCTGCTAATATGTAATATCACAAGAAAATCCTGATGGTTGTATTTGTAGTGAAGAATAAATTAACTGTTTACTTCTGAGCTTCTAAGAATCTTAGCACATCTCAAGTAGTATTTAACTGCAATTGAAAGAATAACTTGTTCTTTGCTTGTAGCAGATTAAAAGAACAGAGGTGGTACTTTCAAAAATAGTGCTTCCGTTACAAGGAAATCTCACAACACAGTTACTATGTTTGTATGTGTGCATGTGAGAGTGATAAGACCAGAAGATAATTTAATTACATTTCATTAAAAGTGCATTGAGGATGTCTGTGTCCTTAAAAGATGATGTAAAATTGTTATTATTGAACTAATTAAGATAGAATCATTTTTTGAATCAGTTCTGTATAGAATGAAGTAAGAATATTGTATATATGAATGTAATAAAAAGAAACAAAAAGGAAAGAAAGAGGATGTCTGTGTCCTTAAAAACATTGATGTGCGGGCTAATGAAAAACCTTGGATGACACGTGAGGTATGCGAAATGCTGAAAGCACATGGAATGTGCTTAAATCAAGTGATATGTTGGCGCTTAGAACAGCTAGAGCCAATTTGAAAAGCGCCAGAAAAACAGCAAAGCAAGCCCATTGTCAAAAAAAGTTCAAAGCTTTTTTAAGGACCCTAGGAACACCACACGTGTATGTGGCAAGGCATCCAGGCCATTGCAGACTATAAGGTGGCACCATTGTGGTGTAAGGGTGACACAGACTTCTTAAATGAGATCTTCCACATTTTTTGCAAGATTCAGGGATCAAATAGCACCCCTGCAATGAAAGCTGTGCTTCATCCTGATGAGCAAGTGCTTAGTTTTGATGTTACCTCTATCTGGAGGACATTCAAAAAGCAGCAGGCCTGGATAATATCCCTGGGCGAGTTCTTAGGGAGTGTGCAGATGAGTTGGCCTATGTTCCTAAAGATATTTTCAATTTTTCATTGCTGCAGGCAGTGTTCCCATCATGTTTTAAGATTACTATTATTTTGCCAGTGCCTTAAAAGTCTTCAGTAGCAGGTCTTAATGATTATCGTCTGGTTGCACTTACGTCCATCATGATGAAATATCTTGAAAGACTGATAAAAGATTTTATTGTATCCAGCCTCCCTCAAGCACTTGACTCACTTCAGTTTGCTTACCAGGCAAATTGCACCACAGAGGATGTTATTTCCTTTGTCCTCCATCTGAGCTTGGTGTACTTAGAGGAAAGAAATACTCATGTGCGAATGCTATTTGTCGACTTTAGTCTGGCATTTAATATGTGCAACTGGATTCTTGACTTTCTCTCCGATAGACCCCAGTATGTGCGAGTTGGGATTAATGTTTCTAACACCATTTTTTTGAGTACAGGTTCTCCTCAAGGCTGTGTCCTAAGTCCACTGTTGTTCACTCTGTTGACCCATGACTGTTGTGCAAGGTTTGTTATCAACCGTATTGTGAAGTACGTGGATGATACAACAGTGGTGGGCCTTTTTTGGGATGACAGTGATGGTGCTTACAGGGAGGAGGTAGAGGATTTGGTGGACTGGTGTAATAAGAACAGCCTGGTTCTAAATGTAGGAAAACCTAAAGAGATCATCGTCGACTTCAGGAAAGGCAGGCATAGCCATACACCTCTGTGTATTAATGATTCAGCTGTGGAGGTGGTTAATAATATTAAGTTTCTGGGGATAAGTTAGCTTGGTTGTTCAACTGTGAGATACTGGTGAAGCAGGCATAGCAATGCCTGCATTTTTTGCATCATATGAGAAGAGTGCATCTTCCTTCCCCTATCCTTACCACTTTCTACAGGGGAATAATTGATAGTATGCTGTCGTATTGTATTACTGTTTGATTTGGAAGTATTACTGCTTTGGACTGGAAGCTATAGAGAGGGTGGTGAGGATGGTGGAAAAGATTATTGGAAGTTCACTTCCTTCTATCCGGGACATGGCTTATAAGTGCTGTTTGACCAGGGTCTGCAATATTGTCAGGGGCTTTACAGATCCTCTCCATGACTGGTTTTCATTGTTGCCTTCTGGGAGGAGGCTTCATGGCATCCGAAGCAGAACAACTAGATTCTGTAATAGCTTTATACCATATATATCAACCTTGTGAACTCTCAAGACTTTTTCCCCGTTATGTATAAAACATGGGCTGTGATTAATATTTGTGTGTGTGTGTGTGTGTGTGTGTGTATGAGTATGCGCCATAATGGCGCAGTGGTTAGAATGCAGTATTGCAGGCTAACTCTGCCGACTGCCAGCAGTTTGATCCTGACCGGCTCAAGGTTGACTCAGCCTTCCAAGGTCGGTAAAATGAGGACCCAGATTGTTGGGGGCAATATGCTGACCATAAACTGCTTAGAGAGGGCTGTAAAGCACTATGAAGTGGTATATAAATCTAAATGCTATTGTGTGTGTGTGTGTATGTATGTTTTGCTGTCATTTTGTATAAGTTGGCACTTTGGGTTGCTACTGCTGTTATTATATTATTGTTATCCTTGGGATGGTGACATTGTTTGATGGGTGGTTTTTTTTCCTTTTCCTTTTCTTTCGAGAGTGGGCATTGGAATTTCATTTTAATGTGTGCCATTGTGTACGCAAAAAAATGACAATAAACGTTATCTTTCTTATCTTATATTTCATTACTCTTATTTACCATTTGTTTTTTTGCATGTACATTGAGACCTTATTGAGACCGGAGACAAATTCCTTGTGTGGCTAATCACATTTGGCCAATAAAGTATTCTATTCTATTCTATTTTAAAAAGTGAAATGAACACTGCAGGAGCTTGTTGGCTAATATCCATGACATTGCTGGAGATGACACTCATATTGTGACTTTAAAAACAAACATTAACATCATTATGCTATGGATGCTTATTAGAAAGTAGCCCTTACTGTATTAGATTCATCTTTAGTAACACACAAAGTACATCTGAAGTCAGTGGAACCAATTGTCTCACTGGTTTCAATGGTTCTGTTGTATGCTTGACTATTTTAGATTCAGCTGAGTTTGTTCAATAGGGCTTGTTCTCAGAAAACGATGTACAGAATTGCAGCCTTCATGTTTTTATTCACATGTGTGTTCAATTTTTTAAATTGCCACAACTATTTGTGGAAAGTAGTCCTTGGAAACCTATATATAGTGTGATATAGCATCTGATATAAGCTGGTTTGAGATAAGACTTTTTAATAGCATTTCCATATTTGTGCAGGGGTGGGTTCTAACTTACCTCGCTGCCGGTTCGCTTCCTCTCGCGCCATGTGGCTGCGCCGCGTGGCCACACGCGCGCTTCGCGCATGCGCAGTGCAAAAAAATAAAAAAATTCCTCCCCCCAAAAAAAGCCAAAAACAAGATGGCGACACATGCGCAGTGCCAGAAACTCGGCTTCTGCGCATGCGCAGAAGAAAAAATAAATAAAAATTCAAAAAAAATTCAAAAAAAAAGATGGTGGCGCCCACGGACCGGCACTGACCAAACCGGATCCGTGATGTCATCGTGACATCACCAGCGGGTCGCTACCGGTTCGGGCAAACTGGTCCGAACCAGGAGGAACCTACCTCTGTATTCATGGAATGCTTTCCCCAGGGAGACATAAACATTGTGGTCTTTATCAGAGCCATGAAAAAGAAGCTGGAAAACATGTGTCACTACTTTTTTTCAAATTACCGATAAAGGAGATAATATTCTTCCTCAAAATGCCAAATAGTCTTGGTCAAATTATTGCTCTAAATTTAATTCATCTGGTGCTTGAAACTGTTGTGGTTCTTGTTATTGCATATAGCAATCCTAAGGCATAAAACAGTAACTAAGAGAGTTATTAAGGCAATTATTGACTAAAAATAATACTTTACAGTTGTTTCTATTTGATTGTTCTCTAATTATTTGATTTCAAGGTACTACAATGCCAGTAAGTAACTCCCAACTTTTTTTTAAATCTTAGATCCTTTATATTTTGAATATAAATGACAGGTGATATAGATCATTTGATAATTCTATAAGAAAGAATAGAGCTGATGGAGGGGGCAGTGTCAATTTTTACATGGCTATTTTTCCTTTCTGCTTAACAAAATAACTATAAATACAGAGCTCTAATAATTTAGCACAAATGAGGCAGATTTCAAACTTCTTGCTCCTTTGAGGAATAAATCACAGTTTTAATATTAAAAGCAAATTAAGTCCAGGGGATCATTGGAAAATACTATTTTTTCTACTGTAAAAGATTCTTAGAGAAGAAGAACTAGGAAAGTAAAGTACTTATTATTAAAATGGCTAGAAAGCATGATTCTTCTTTATACGACTTAATATTTAAAAGTGATGGAGGACAGGCTTTGCCTTTGCCTTTGCCTTTGCCTTTGCCTTACTTCCACAGGTTTCAAGAATAACATGTAGAAATCAATAGAAACATGTGCTTATATAGGAAAAGACCCAAACCAAACTATGCAATCAGAGATATCACTGGGTTGGGAAGTAAATCAGCTCATTGCCATTAGCGATCCCAATTCCTTTTGAGTGAATGAGTTTGCCTATTCCCCAATCTTGCTGTCTCGAGATTGCTTTAATAGTAACATAGCTGATCGAAACTGGAAAAAAAATCTTTATGTATTAAGTGGCAGTATACTGGACTATGAGATAGGCCATGATATTAATAATAAATATTCCAAGTATCTTATTGGAAGATGCTCATTAATTTGATGATTAAAAAGCATTGGGACTGCAGTATTTTGAATTTGTAATTTAGAATGTGCAGGGATGAAAATGAAGCACCTGTTGGCAGTTCTTCAAAGCAGTCACCTATTTACAGGAAAGATGAGGCTGGTTTAAACACCCTAAAAAGGTGTTATATTTTTGAGTAGTTCAAAGCACTTTTTTGAAATAGAATTTGAAGTAGCTTTAGAAATTTCCTAATTAGCTCAGCTCTTAAATGTTGAAGTCAACAGAAGTTATAATAGAGGAGGAGCTGATATGGTACATAAATTGATTATGTGTTTGAAATGGTCAGATGTCATGGTCCCATCGGAGTCCAGTTTGGAGGAGGAGGAGGAGTTGGAACTGAGCTCCCATGTGGTCATGACACCTGGCATGGAACGTCTCCCTTGGCATGTTGGGGAGAGACCAGGGGCTGAGGACGATGCTGTCCCAGGCCCCACAGGCATTGGGGGAGATGGTCGACCAAATGGAGAGCTGCCTGCCTTCACAGACACAAGGGATGATCAGCTGCTGACAGGCAGCGGTGCTGATAGGCAGCAGATCTCCTCTGATGAGGAACAGCTGCCTCCTCCACTTGATCCAAGGACACAGAGAGCGGAGCATAGGCAAGCTTAGAGAAGGCTGCAAAGCTACTCGGGAGAAGGTTTCCCCACCCCTCCTCACAAGGAACACTGGGAGTGAAGTGACTTAAGGAGAAGCCGTGGGGAGTTAAACTTTGCCAGGAACAACTGTTTGTTTTTGGCTTACACTCCCTTGGCTTTGAGTGCCTTTCGCTGTTTGCCTTGCCTTGCTTTGAAGACTACTTTTTCCCTTTTGTCTTGGACTTTGCCTTTGTCTAGTGGACTACTTTTGGCCCTTTGCCTCGCTTTTCCTTTAGAACCGCCTCTTGCCTTTTACCTTATTTTTGCCCGGAGGACTGCCATTTATCTTGGGCCTAGACTCTGGCTTGTGGACTCACTTAGCCGGGTGGACTGGACTTGGAACCCTGGACCTTGCCCTGTGAGCGTGTTCCTACTCCGTGGGCTTTATTTGTACTATAGGGGCTGTTGTTTTGTGGGACTGAGGGTGGCTGCCTTCAAGGTAGCATGGGGTGAAGCCTTACCGGCCATTTGCTGGAACATTTATTGAGAGCAATAAAGGACTCTCTAGAGGCCTATCTTGCCTTGATCACCTGGGTCAAAACATCAGGCATGAAAGGACACTGTTTATTAATTAGATTTTTATCCTGCCCTTATTACTTTATAAGTAACTCAAAGTGCCGAACATACCTAATACTCCTTGCTCCTTCTATTTTCCCCACAACAACAACCCTGTGAGGTGGAACGGGCTGAGAGAGACTGGCCCAAAGTCCCCTAGAAGGCTTTCATAACTACCGCAGGATTAGAACTGGTTTCTAGGCAGCACCTTAATTACTGCATCAACTTAGCAGGTATTGTACTGCTTGTCATGCAAACCCACACCAACTGACATTGCTAGTAAGTTGCTAAAACATGCTTCTCCAATTGCAGACAATATGAAATGGTTTGAGAAGACTGGGTTTTTGAGTAATTTCCCCTTCCCATAAGCTTTCAGATATATAGCCTTATACTGTATATGGAGCCTGTTTTTTAGTTGTCCTAAGAGCCTGTTGTTTTGTTATGTAGCAGACTACAGGTAGTCCTTGACTTACAACAGTTCATTTAGTGACCGTTCAAAGTTACAACGACATTGAAAAAGCGAATTATGACCATTTTTCACACTTATGTCCCTTGCAGCATCTCCATGGTCATGTGATCAAAATTTGGGTGTTTGGCAACTGACTCATATTTATGACAGTTGCAGTGTCCTAGGGTCATGTGATCAGCTTTTGCGACCTTCTTACAAGCAAAGTCAATGGGGAAGCCAGATTCCCTTAACAACCATGATGCTAATTTAACACGTGCAATGATTTACTTAACAAATGTGGCAAGAAAGGTTGTAAAATGGGACAAAATTTACTTAACAAATGTTTTGCTTAGCAACAGAAATTTTGGGCTCAATTTGGTTGTAAATCGAGGATTTCCTGTACAAATGTGTAGTACTTCTTAAAAAAAAGAATATTCTTTCTCTGATCTTAAATGGATGCACTGATGTGTTGAATAAAAACTGTGCTGTCAGAATGATGTCTTTAGTGCCTTGGTTAGGCTGTATTAATACATGAACATAATTAATCCGTTCTGGCAAGAAATCAAAAGGTATATTAAGGATTCAGTGATTTAACAGAAATGATATAATACTGAAGCTATCTGGTCAGTAGGAGGTGTGGCAAGAGAAATTGTTATTTGGGCAGAAATTTGTTTTATTTAGAGAAACAGACCTATATTCAGCTACATGTCTACAATCTGATATGCGTATGGATAAGTGTGTTCTCTTTTTAGTTCTGCTGCTGTTTGCTTCAGGTCCTAAATGGGAGAGTTTAAGAGTAGCATTACTTTACTAGATCAAATTCATAATATCTGAGAGGCTTTTCTTGATCTATAAACTTCATTTGCTTATTTTCTTTGAAATTGCATCACATTTAATAAGTAATAATCTCATTGAATTAAATAAACATTAGATTGTATTGATGACCTCAATTTTTTTTTGCTGAGAGATGTAGACCACAATAATAAAAATCAGAGTATCTGTACAATAAAAACTCTCTGGGTAAGATAGCAGACATTTCCTGATCTATTAACTGAAAGGAGAAGTTTCCTTTTCCTGAATTTAATCTGTTCCTAATTTACAGTGCTGTAACAATGGATGTCCCTATAGAATTCAGTGCATCTAGTTAGCTAATCAGTGAATCAGCAACCATTGTAAGATATTTTTGAAGCTTGATTGTCCAAATTTTTGTGGGTTATAACCAGTTCCTTGATTTTGCGAGGACAAGTTCAAGTTTATACTCAAGGTGTTCTGTTTTATTAAGTTGACATGGACTGTAGTGCAAATATTTTATGTAGCTAATACAGATGACTGTGTCAGTGCATTCTATATGCTTCATGAGTTACAATAATTTATTATTGAAGTCATCTTTTTCTGAATAAGTACATCTCAATTTGATAATAATCTTCCATAATTATTTTTATCCAACGTTGCTTCTAAACCACAGCAATATTTTACATACTGAAAATGTGACAAAACTAACAGATGTTGGATTTATGTTTCTAAAAAAAGTGGACAAAAAATAAATAACCAAATGTTTATTTAAATCTTAACATAAGGGAGAAGAAAAATCTAATAGTACATTATACATTATATAGCCCCTAAAATAAAATAAAATAAAATAAAATAATAAAATAAAAATAAATAATAATAAAATAAAATATAAAATAAAATAAAATAAATATATATAATAATATAAAATATAAAATAAAATAAAATAATAAAATATAAAATAAAATAAAATGTGTTGGTTTAATAAAGTGATTTGTCCTAATACTCCACATTATCTTAAGTCTATTTGGTGAATTCATAAAAATTTTAAATTTAGTTAAAGATGTATGGTTTTATTTTTGATTAATTATATTTGAATATTTCAACTCAAAATATTTTGTCATTTTTATTACAAATGCTTTACATAGAAAATTTCTTGACATCAGATTCCAGTCTCAGATACAATTATGATTATGTCACCAGGAATCAGCTGTGAAACAGTGGAAGCACTCCACCAGTTTTTGTTTCATGATCCTTGTTTCCAGTTGGAATTCAGGCTTGATGTTCTCTAGTGTTGAACTTTTGATTCTCTTGGCTGTCCATGAAATATGAAGCAGCCTTCAGCATGATAGCTCAAAGAAATTAATCTTTTTCGACATTACCCTACCCTACCCTTCCTTGAATCTTGATGGAAATTATTTTCTGAACTGAGTAGTTTCCCGTTATATATGCAGCAATATATTTTAGAACAAAAATTCCTACTCCATTCTTCCTCTGAGTTTCATTTCCAGAATAGAAAATTTTGAATTCATCTGATTGGAAATGTCCCATTCCTAAACATTTTAATTCACTTACTCCTAGAATACTTTTCTTAATCTGTTGGGCCCCCAAGGACTAAGGACCATGTATGTCCACTTTAATGATATACAGCTTTCCTTAATTCATACTGCAGATGTTCTATGATCCCATCCTAGTGTTTCCAAAAAGCTCTGAGCTTTTCTTTCAATTCTGCCTACTGTATATCAGCATTTGGACCTTCCTCATAGTGCCTCAACCAACCGAGTTAGACTTTTAAGGTTGTCCATGCTTGCCTTGTCATAAAGCCATCTTTAGATTTCTGTGACATTTTGTGGAACTGTGTTCTTGCAGGATCCAATATGAGTCAATCACTGGGACCAGAGGTGCTCCAGCATGAGTCCTAAAGCTTGGAAGACTAAACTTCTGGTCCCGGTGACTGACCCAGATTGGATGCTGCAGCATTATCCTGGGGCAGGTATATTTGACTTCATTTGTGAACAGTGTTCCTCTCCACAATCCTGCACATCCTACTTATAATGCCTTTCATGATCTGTGACTGCTTATTTGTAGGGTACATGCCATTTATATCTCTGAGGAACTGACAACTAAGGGTGAAGGAAGTGAGTCTGTAGTTGGTTCCCATAGTAACTTGCCAGTATTATCTTTGTTGGTGAGAGGGGAGACTGAGTCCAACAAGGGAGATGTTGTGGAGGACTCTGGAGATAAACCTGAAGAAAGACCGCAAGAATAATTATGTAAGCATCAATTTATCTCTGAGAAGGAAGAAGGAATGAAAAGAATCTCAGATAACTTCGCCTTGATTTGGCTTAGTATAAGAGGGGATATACCCAGGTATAGGGAAACAGATTTACAAGATTCTGTTATTATACTCTACAAAAATAGTTCCAGTACTCCTTGTGCAGTCTATTTCCTGAACTGGTCTACCTTGAAGGGCTGATACCAATAGTCCCATAAGGCATGTGACGTGTATTAGTAATGGGGACAGGGCTGCATTTTCCCAACCTTTTTAAATGCTTTTTTAAAGTGACTGTTCTAAGATTAATAGGTGCATTAAAACAAACAAGAGATTTGCCTGCTGAAAACTGATGAACTCATAATGATGTAATTCACAATACAGTCTTGGGGAACTTGAAAGCACCAAAAAATGGGACTGCAGGCCAAAATCAGTTGTCCCCAGCAATTAGATTTATATCTGTCCCTGAGGAATGTTTACAGATTTTAATTGGCTTTGAATTGTATAAAAGCAAGGAGCGTTCAAGAACAGAAACAATTCAAACTGTTTAATTTTCCAGTGATTGAATGCAATGAACTAGGATGCAAGATGGAAGGTCATGCTGTAATACACAATGTACCCCTTCATTTAAACACTAACTTGGCAGCTGGAGTGGTATTAGCAAAGGGAGCGTTGATGGGTTAGAAATACAGTAGTTGATTGCTGGAAGGAGGGGTACACTACTAAAGTGAAGTTCCCCTTTCCCATCTGTAGTTTGAAATAATACTTGGTAGCCACCTGAGAAAATCAGAGCACAGTCCCAAAGCTTGTACATAAATAAACTTAAAGCCACAAGAACAATGCAAACAAAGGAGAGGAAATAATAGAAATAAAGACAGAGGGAATATGTTGATGAGCTTTAGTGATCAGGAGGTTCAGCTATTAACAGTATTCAAAAATAACACTAGATATGATTCATAATATTTAACAGTTGTAGACCCTCAACAAGCAGGGTAAAATGGAAGAATGTAAAGCAAAGTATGTTTATGATCAGGGAAAGCAATATGAGAGATTTAAAGAGATTCAAGTCTCTAATCTCTAAAGAGATTTAATCTCTTCATTTAGGGGTAAGATTCAGGGGTGCTGAGGATGCATTAGAATAATAATGAAAAAGCATGGAAGAGAATTCAAGGGTAGAGGAACAAGAAGAAAAAAGGAGGTAGGCTTGCCCTTTTCTAAAACTTAAAATGGCCATAAGTAAAACAATGGAAAAGAAGACTTTTTCTTTTTAAAGCTACAGTAAGAAAACTAAAATGGAACAAAATCTAACAAAAACACACATAAAATATGGTCAGAGTGTTGAAGAAATATGGATTGAATAGAAAAATGAGTGGCCAATATGAAAGAAGTACCATGAGGTGGTTTTGTCCAACAATGCTGAATGGATATTGAATTGTAAAACAAATATATGAAGGAGTGGGTGGCTTGACTGAGAAGATCAGGGTAGAGAGATGAGAAATTTAAAAAAAAACAAAAGGCATGGCCTGAAGCTAAATTTGGATATGGCAGAAGTGAGGTTGATTCATAAGGAAAGAAAGGTATGGAGAGGTATAGTAAAAAGAGGATTTAGTAGATGTGTTTTTCATGGATGACCTCCAACTTGGGATTTCCTGTTTCATTTTTTGGCATCTATTCATGAATAGGAAGACAGACAATATTTAAATAGACTAAGTAGAAGGGGAAATAAAAAACATGCTTGACTTTATCAGATTTTATTCTGCTCCTTGAACTCATCAGATTGTGTTTGTTCTTCCATGGTTCAGAAAGAGGCCATGAAAGATTTCCTTAGTGCTGATTGGTTAGTTTAGTATTGTAATTGTTTTCTTTTGATACTGGTGAGAAGGAAGTGTAAAGCAAAGGAACTTAAAGCAGCATCCCAAGCAAGCAGTACAAATTAACTGCAGATATTACAACAAGTTGCAACACTTTAAATAAACATTGGAGAACCAGGTAGATGAGACTTGTCTTTTGAGGGAAAATTGAAACAGATGGGGCTATTTCATGTAGAACAGTTTTTCTCAACTGTGGCAAACTTTTAAGATGCATGGACTTCAGTTCCCAGAATTTTCTAATCAACATGGCTGTCTGGGGAATTCTGGGAGTTGAAGTCCATGCATCTTAAAGTTATCAAGGTTGAGAAACACTAATGCAGAGAAATCATAATCTCCGTTCTCGCAATGAAGAGCTATCATGCAGAAAATGGAGCAAACTTCTTTATTATTCAAAGACAGATAAGGATGAAGAATCTATAATTTCAGGGAAATTGTTTATGTTAACAGTTGTGATAATGTCACAGACTGTTTTGGGAAATGATAGGTTTTCTGAGATATTTAAGCAGAGGCTGGACAATCATAATTTGTAGATTCTGTAGTTAAGGGATACATGGCTGTTCTATGCATTTATGTTGACCGCTTCATTGTTTTAACAATTCTTTTAACACTTGGCCCCATCTTCTCCCAGATTTTTAATAAAACACTGGAGATGTGTTATGTACCTTCTTGCTTTAAATGCTCTACCATCATCCTGAGTCCTAAGAAATCCATCAGGGATCTGAATGACTACAAGCCAGTTGCTCTGACATCTGTAGTTATGAAGTCCTTTGAGAGGTTAGTGCTGGCTCACCTGAAAGTCATCATGGATCTGCTGTTAGACCCCTTGCAGTTTGCCTACTGAGCAAATAAGTTGGCAGATGATGCTGTCAATATGACATTGCATTACATCTTGCAACATCTTGAATCCCTGGGGACCTATGCATAGGTCCTTTTTGTGGACTTCAGCTCAGTGTTCAATACTGTCATTCCAGAAATTCCTCACTCTAAACTGATCCAGCTCACTCTGCCTATTCATACTTGTAGGTGGATAATCAGCTTTTGACAGATAGGAAGCAACAGGTGAGGCTAGGGAAAATTACATCTAGTAACCAGCAATTAGCACAGGTGCCCCTCAGGGCTGTGTGCTCTCTCTGTTGCACTTCTCTCTCTATACCAATGAGTACACCTCAAGGGAACCCACGACTAAAGTTCTGAAATTTGCAGGTAATACAATGATAGTTGGCCTTATTTGAGAGACAGTGATGAATCTGCTTATAGATGGGAGGTTGAACAACTAGCCCTGTGGTGCAGCTGTAACAATCTGCAGCTGGAGATGCTTAAAACTGTAGAGATGAGAGTAGATTTTAGGAGGAGCTCTTCTATTTTACTTCCTCTTACTATATTCGACAACACAGTATCAGCAGTAGACTCCTTCAAGTTTTGGGGTTCTATAATCTCTCAGGACTTCAAATGGATGCTTAATATTTGTTTGTTTATAAAATTTATTGGCTTCCCATCTTACCATAGAGTAATTAAAAAGATAGATAGATAGATAGATAGATAGATAGATAGATAGATAGATAGATAGATAGATAGATAGATAGATAGATAGATAGATGATAGAAGATGGATGGATGGATGGATGGATGGATGGATGGATGGATGGATAGATAGATAGAAAACATAAATTATAAAACACTCTAATGCAATTAAGATAGGGGCAGGGTGGGGGAAGGTGGGATATGTTAATTGATCAACCACCTCCATTGTGATGCTCCCCCACTGGGGCCCCAAACTAACTGGCAGTGCCAGGTCTTCAGGCTCTTATTAAAGATCAGGAGAGTTGAGGCTGACCTCACTTGGCGGGGGGGGGGGGGAGGAGATGTTTCAGGGGGCAGGTGCAACAGCAGAGAAGGCATTTCTCCTGGACCCTGCCAACTGGAATAATGGGGCTGATGGGACCAACAGCATGCCTTCTCTACCGGCATGGGTGGTACAGGCCAATCAAAGTGAGTAATATTAGAACCATCATTAAAAAGGCACAACAAAGAATGTTCTCCCTGAGTCAACCTAGGAAGTTCAGACTCCCTCAGGAACCGCCGATACAGTTTTACAGAGAAATTATTGAGTCTGTTATTTGTACTTCTATAACTGTCTGGTTTGGTACAGCAACCAAATAGGACAGGTGCAGACTCCAATAGATAGTCAAGGCTGCAGAAAGAATAATTGCAACCAGCTATATATATATATATATATATGAGGGCTGAGAATATATCTGTGGACCCCTCACATCATTCATAAACTGTTTCAACTCCTTCCCTCAGGATGGCGCTATAGGGCATTGCATGCCAAAACAACTAGACACAGCGGTAGTTTTTTTCCCTTGTGCCATCACTGCTGAATTCTCACAGTTCTGTCTAATGTCTATTTATATTAACCCATACAGGGTGGTGTAGTATTATTTATCCTTTCTATTATAGAGCCATGGTGGCGCAGTGGTTAGAGTGCAGTACTGCAGGCTACTTCTGCTGATCACCGGCTGCCAGCAGTTTGGCAGATCGAATCTCACCAGGCTCAAGGTTGACTCAGCCTTCCATCCTTCCGAGGTCGGTAAAATGAGGACCCAGATTGTTGGGGCAATATGCTGACTCTGTAAACTGCTTAGAGAGGGCTGTAAAGCACTGTGAAACGGTATGTAAGTCTAAGTGCTATTGCTGATATTATCTTCTTTACTTCCCCCCTTTATTGGTATTTTTTTTACTGTTATTCTCTCTATTGCTTTGCAGGTACACTAAGTATTTCTGTACTGGATACAAATTCCTTGTAGGTTCAATCACACCTGGCCAAATAAAGTATCCAATCCAATCCAACCCAATCCAATTGTTTTAATTGCTTTAATTTTTAACAATGAAAAGCTTTAATTGTTTCTAGTACTTTTTTTTACTTTTTATTATATTGTAAAGGTGCCCAGAGTCATTGTATCAGTGAGATGGGAGGCATAGAATTTAAATAAATAAATAAATAAATAAATAAATAAATAAATAAATAAATAAATAAATAAAATAAAGCTGGATTCTAAACAGCAATGAGGAGAACAAGCTAAATTTGATTTAATTTATTTTAAGTTCAAATCGAATTAAATATACTTTAATTTGGTAGAAGCCTGGAAAAATAAATATGTAGCAACTTTGGAAGAAATATGGGAGTTGCATCTAAAGATGGACTATTTATCCTGCTTTAGTTGGATTCTTTATTGTAAATCCTTTAATGAGCAAGTAGTTAGACTAGAAATCAGGGGTCTGCAACCTTGGCAACTTTACGACTTGTGGACTTCAACTCCCAGAATTCCTCAGCCAGCATCTCCAATGTATATTCCAAGCATTGAATTATAGGATACCAAAAGATCACATCTTTTCTTCTTCTTACCTTTTTTGAGTACCGTTGTAACTTCAGTCACTATACGAATTGTTCTAAGTTCTGTATCTTTATATAACTGTTTGTATAACTGTTCCTGTATCTTTATTGCATTTGCGGGGGATAGTGAAGTTTTAGAAGATGCAGTAGAGAGTAAGATGAAATTCAAGGTATCTTTTTTTTTTGTCAGTCAGCCCATTAGTAATAATTAATTTGAGCAATAATTAATTCTAACATGTTGCACTTCCATTTTTTAGAGCACAGTAATGGGCTGGTTCAATCATCTCTTGAGGCAAAATTACACATCAGAAAAATAGAAAAAGGTTGTCATCACCCTTTTCTTTTTTTACCATTTTTTGACAGCATGAATTTTATCACAATGTATTACTTTGCTTTCTATTTTTCTGCTGGATAATAGTCAGATGTGAGAATCTGGAACAGTACATATAGTAGTGGTGATGTCAGTTCTTAAATTGCTATGAAAATGCATTAAAAGAGGGAGAAATAAAATGACAGCAGCTTAAAGTCTTCTGCATCGAAGAAATACAGTATATTTATATATTGTATATTTATATAAATACAACTAATTCCCACCACACTGTCAAATAATTTACTAAGACTGTATTTCTATTATTATTCTCTTCCTTACTACTATCTATCTCTTCCCACTTATTACTTTAACCATGTTGCTTGTATCTTTCAATTATATTGTTTTTATTTGTTTCCTAGTACGATTTGATAGCTTATTAGTAACCTTGACTATCACTAAGTGTTGTATCTTTTTATTCTTGATGAATGTATTTTATTCTCCTTATGTACACTGAGAGCATATACAACTAAGACAAATTCCTTGTGTGTCCAATCACACTTGGCCAATAAAGAATTCAATTCAATTCAATTCAATTCAATTCAATTCAATTCAATTCAATTCAATTCTATTCAATTCAATTCAATATATGTTTCCCAAGTGACGAAGTACTAGCCCTAATGCATGATAAGTTCCAAAGAATTGACAAATTTAAATTGTTGTCTTAGATGCATGAACCACTGGAAGATGATATTCCTCCATGGAACATTAATTTCCTCTATTTCTGCCTCTGTAAGTGTATTTAGTACTTTTAGAAGGGCAATATATTTCTCAATGCATCTCACATGGAAGTTACAGCTGAAAGATACAAAAAAATTCACAAGCATCCTTGAAAGCATGAACCCATTTTTCACTTAGTGAACAAAGGATGCTGGGAAGCAATTATAACAGAAGTGTCGTGCGTTTTCATGAGTGAATACTGCCCATAATTCTGATGAAATACCTAAATCCCTCTCTGCCCCTCTGTAGGTGTGTGTATGTATCTATGTATGTATGTAACCTCTTATTTTGGGGGGGGGAAATGGGATGTGTATGAATGTGTGTGTGTGTATTGTGTGTGTGTAAGTGCCTATATATGTATTAGATTAGACTGCACTATTAAGCAGATATGCATATTACACAATATTCTCGTATGATATTTTCTATATTATTTCATTGGGAAATTCATAAAGACATATATTGTGCTTTCTTGCTGATGCTAGATGACATTAGCTCTAGAATGGAATTTCTAGTTAGAAATACAATAGCTGAGTAAAAATATTAAAGTTTCAATATTTTTATTGAATAATAATTTGAATTTGGGAATTTTCTAAAGTTATCTGAACCATTTTTGAGGTTTCAGTCTGTCTTAGCTGCATAATGAAACATGGAAATTAAATCCCAAAAGGTGCTTTTTCAAGAGGCAACTGGACTTGCTGTTTTTTTTTCTTTGAAGACATTTGCTTCTCATCCAAGAAGCTTCTTCAAAGAAAAAGAAAAACCCAGAAAGTCCAGTTGCCTCTTGAAAAAGCACCTTCGGGACAACCATGACCTGGATGACTGAGAATCTCCATAGCCATGGAAATTCTTTTTTTTTTTTCCCCTTTTCATTCTAAGTGATATATATCAGTATGAGTTGTCTTTTCAATTTGCACCTGGCTTAGAGTCCTGTAAATAGCCATTTATGGGAACATCTGAACCTGTTCCGCTTTTCTATGAATTTTTCTTGTCATCTTGAAGACAGAAAAAAAGAGTCTTAACAACCACAAGACTGTACTTATATTTTCATCTGCATTACTTCTTCATTTCTCTTCCAATATCTAAAGCAATACCTTTCCCCCATAATTTAAACTTTCATTTTGCTTTCTGTAAAAAAAATTAAGCTGCTCGCTGACAGAAAGGGGGGGGGGGGAATCCCAAACAGCATTCTAATTAAACTAAACATATTTGTTCAGTATGAGAGAATCCATACCCCCTCCTAATATTGCGAAACTATAGCAGAGTCAAAAATGAAGAATGCAGGGCTTTACGTATGAAAACACCTTGTGGGCCAGTGGCTTCTTAACCCTGCATTAATAGCAACATTTGCAACTAAATAAAAAAAAAATCTAACCTAGGGTTGGACTGAGATCACTTCTCAAATCCACATGACTCATAGTGTCCATAAAAGACAATGACTTCCTTGCCATCTCTAACAATTTCTTCCTTTTGGGAATAAGAAAACTGTGCAGGAAACCTGGTGAGCCAATCATTCTCACCAACCTTCATCTTAGGGTTGCCATTGTGGAGAATAGCTGGAGACCCCATGTAAGCTCTTTTAGGCTGAAGGAAAGCCAAGATGTAAAATTTTAGGATTTCAACTAACATTAATTACTTAAATGAATATTGCCATTTTTGCATGACTTAAAGTGTTTTTATATAGTTATGTCAAAATGGTAGCAGAGCTACCTCTATGTGTAATTTAACTGCTTAGTTCGTTTTGTTTAGTGCTTTTACAGGCCATCATTCAGAGCAAAACTCCTAATGCAATTGACATTTAGAAAATAAATTACATGAAAGTCAGAATTAATACAAAGTTCCATGTAAGAGTAGTAAGACTTGAGAAGACCTACTAGTCAATCTGCAACCACAGCTTTGTCTTGGACACTAAGGGTCAGTGACTGAAGTCACAGTAGGCTTAATAGCATGGCAGAATTATTTTTGCATTGGTCTTATCCTATTGTGTAGATTGCGTACATTTGCGTACATTTCCTATATTAACATTGGTCTTTTCCAAATAGCTTATTATACCTCTATCCTGTATCTGGTAAAGTCATTTTTATATACGTAGCACTGGTTTTATTTTCCTGTATTATTTATGTAACCTTTCTAAAGCACTTTTGCTGGTGTCCTATGTCAATGATTGATTGTAGGGGGAAAAGTGAAATTTGAAAGTGTTTAAGCATTCTTGCTTAAGCTAGTGAAAAAAATATATGACAAAATGTTCCCTCTCTTCCCTTTCTCTCCATCACAGGATGAAGATGAGACGCCACAAGCTCTTTTTGACTCTGTGCATGGCTGGTCTCTGCCTCATCTCCTTCCTTCATTTCTTGAAGGCCCTCTCCTATGTCACATTCCCCAGGGAGCTGGCATCGCTTAGCCCTAACCTCGTGTCTAACTTATTTTGGAACAATGTACCGGTCACACCTCAGGCTAGCCCTGACTCTAGGGGTCCAGAAATTCTCCGTACCCCATTATATTCCCACTCACCACTGCTTCAGCCTCTCTCCCCAAGCAAAGCTGGTGAGGAGCTGCACAAAGCTGAGTTTGTGCTGCCCGAAGACACCACAGAATACTTTGTACGCACCAAAGCTGGTGGTGTCTGCTTCAAGCCAGGGACTAAGATATTGGAAAAGCCACTAGCAGGACGTCCAGAGGAGAAGATAGAGGGAGTTATATCGGGGCGCACAGGCCGTAAACCCCTGAGTGCCAGTGGGACAAAACGACGTAAATGGGTGGAGTGCATGTGCCTGACAGGCTGGCATGGACCCAGCTGTGGTGTTCCCACTGTGGTTCAGTATTCAAATCTCCCCACAAAAGACCGTCTGACACCACGGGAGGTGCCCAGGAGAGTCATTAATGCCATCAATGTGAATCATGAATTTGACCTCTTGGATGTGCGTTTTCATGAGCTAGGTGATGTGGTGGATGCCTTTGTGGTTTGTGAATCAAACTTCACAGCATATGGTGAACCACGCCCTCTCAAGTTCCGTGAGATGCTACTCAATGGCTCCTTTGATTACATCCGCCACAAGGTGCTCTACGTCTTCCTGGATCACTTCCCCCCTGGTGGCCGTCAGGATGGCTGGATTGCTGATGATTACCTGCGTACTTTCCTAACTCGAGATGGCATCTCTCGCTTCCGCAATTTGCGTCCTGATGATGTTTTCATTATTGATGATGCGGATGAAATCCCAGCCCGTGATGGTGTGCTTTTCCTCAAACTCTATGACGGTTGGACAGAGCCTTTTGCCTTCCACATGCGCAAATCTCTCTATGGATTTTTCTGGAAGCAGCCTGGCACTCTAGAAGTGGTTTCTGGTTGTACAGTTGGAATGCTCCAGGCTGTTTATGCCACCGATGGAATTCGCCTACGCCGGAGAGAATATTATACCATGCCAGGCTTTCGGCAGTATGAAAACAGCACAGGCCACATCCTAGTACAGTGGTCACTGGGCAGTCCACTCCACTTTGCTGGCTGGCATTGCTCTTGGTGTTTTACACCTGAAGGAATTTATTTTAAACTGGTTTCAGCTCAGAATGGGGACTTTCCCCGTTGGGGTGACTATGAGGACAAGCGAGACCTTAACTATATTCGGGAGTTAATTCGGACTGGTGGGTGGTTTGATGGTACCACCCAGGAGTATCCACCTGCAGACCCCAAAGAACAAATGTATGCCCCCAAATACCTTTTGAAGAATTATCAACGGTTTTGTTACTTGTTGGAAAACCCCTATCAGAAGGCAAAGGGAACAGGGTGAGGGGAGGGGGCTTGCATGAGAAAACAGGATCTTTTGGAAAAAAAAGGGAAAGTCAGACTGTGTCTTTTGTTTTTCCCCCCCTGCCCCATTCTGCTGGGATTTGTACATTCTCTCTAACCTGTCAGTCCCACTGCAGACAAGAGACTTAAGGGTATGTGTGTGTGTGTGTGTGTGTGGAAAGGGACTCCTAGTTATGTTAATAACTAGGAACATTCCTGTCCCCAGGAACTAGCTTTTTGTAGGATTGAAGAAAAACCTGATGCAGGAAGCATGGGATCTGGGGAGCATGCAGTGGATGTGTGAAGGTATGAATGTGCCAAAGCCTCTACAGCCTTTGTAGTATAGCTGAGGATAACATTCAATTCCATTTTTAAAACCCAGTTTCTCCTAAGTACGTTGGCATCAATGGCTGTTCTGCTTTCCTAATATATGGCCACTAAGAGAGATTTTGTCAGTGAAAATGGACATTGAGCTCATCTAGGATCTTTATATTTTGCCATGTGCGTCTGTTATATGAGGATATAAAGATGGGAGCACACACAAACTGGAAGCATAGTAGCACCAAAGAATTCTGCTTTCCATCTCATGATTATGGACATTCAGGGAAACTTTACAAACTGGCAGGGTATGAAGGTTGAAAAGCTGTCTGATTTTGGATATATTTTGGATAGCTAGCCTTTAATATAAAAATAAGATGACAGCACAACCCGTAGCCCACAGATTTGAAAAGAGTATAGCTATCACAGATACACTTCCCTCTTCTTCAGCAACACAATGTGATGTTTACATTTTCAACTAAAACAGGGTGTGTCTAATGCTTCAGAGGAAAGGAGAGGTCAGCTCCAGTGCCCGTCTTTCTACTTCTGAAACAGAAGAAGTGCAAAGGTACTTGGCTCTATGATGCCATCGTTTTGAGGACAAGATAATATTGTTGCTATACCAATACCAATCATTTAGTTTGCAAAGGCAGAGACGGGAAAGGAGGGTGTCTATCTGATGGAAATGAAATGAGAAGCCAACAATTATAAATAATCTGGATGCCAAGCATTTCTGTGTTCCATTTTTTTTCCAGCTTTCAATGAAATATATCAGTGCCGCCCCCCACCCCCCATCACTTATGGCCCTACGTCAGGATGAAAAACAGGTCAAGGTTTACATTTTGCTAGCTGCTAGGAAAATATATGAAGCAATGAGGAGGAGTTCAAAAAGAGTTTCTTTGTCATAATGTGTTATTCTGGCACGCACCGCTTTCCTTGTTTGATCCATCCAGCATTTCACACTCTTTTTTGCCTTTACAATAACTGAAGTCCTACCATTCTAGAGACTGCAAGCAATCTTGTATGTGATTTGTCTTTTGCACATTTTGCCTGTGCAGTATACTCTGCCAGTTCATCCTCCAACTTTTTTTTATGTGGTGAATATCTAAATGCAGACTCTTTTCCAACAGCAAAGTTTCAGGAAAGAGGATTTGAGCAGGGAGAAGATGAGTAGGATTTTTTGGTTTGTGCTTCAAGGGTGGCTCCTTTACCAGCAAAGCAATATTCTGTTGCTCGAGTGAATTCATCAACAGTTTAAAAAGAAATTATTTTATGATAAGTACAAAAGAGCCCTGAGCTTGCTTAAAATCTGTCTTGTTACCAAGAAGAGATCTGTACTACTTTTTATCTTGTGATCAGCATAAGGATGTAGTCAATGTTAAATTATGTTAAACTTTCCTTCTATAGATGTTGTTACTTGCTCTATCATAAAATTAAACTGAGCCAGAGAAGATACATATGCCTTATATTGTGAGAAAGATTTGTAATGTCAAAGGAGAACAGAAAAGAGTATTTCAAGGGTCATGTGGCTATGCTAAAGCAAATGTGTAGCAATAGCAAAAGAACCACTAGTGAGGAACTGAAGGTAGTGAAAAACCAGGTTTTCTTAGTGTTTCTTCACTGCAGATGCAGGAAGTGTTTTGCCTTCACCCTTGTGACAAAATGAGAATCTAGGCCACAACTCCATTGCTCTCTAGTTCTAATTAAACTTCAACCACCAGGAGGTCTATCCACACACTCAGTTATAAGAAGTGACAGGAGTTGATATCCAACATCAGAAAGATTGCAAGTTGTCCACTTTAGTTTAGGGCCAACTCTTTCCACTGCAGTGTTCTCTAAATATGTTGGACTTCACATTTGGAAAGCTGAGGAAGGCTACTTTAGAGGCTGTAGTTTTTAGTGCTTATAATTCCATTAAAAAGCAGTAATTGGGAGATGCTTCTTCAGTATTGATAGGAACAAAGCAAATGGAGGAGGTGCTTCCAAACTACTGTAACAGGGGAAAAACTGCACTTTTATACTCAGTGAGACATGAACTGGGAGGTTGAAGCCTATCTGGCCATTGGGTTCAAGTCAATCAACTTTACTTAAAAAGACAAACAAGAGATGTTTTTCTATACTATTACTGTGGAGTTTCCTAGAAGAATGCATCTTTCCCTTCAGCTCAGTCAACATTGATTGTGATACACATATACTGTAATTTACCACCTACATTTTGTATGTGCGACTGTGATTGACTTTTACAATGAATGCCCATGAATTCTTAATTCACCCATTAGCACAAATTCTTGGCTCCACCTGTCATCAAAATGCAGCCAAAATGTTTCTGAGTTCTTCTTATCGTTCTACAATTTTTTTTAAACCACCTTTTTCTTTCCCACATCTCTTTTTCTCCCTTTATTTTCTTTCCCTTCCACTGTTGTTTCCAAGGAACAGATGATCCCATTCTAAATGGATAAATTAGCACTAAATTCCTCTGGGACACTGAAAGGACTCTTTGTTCTGGTCTCCTCCTCCAATTGCACCAAAGTGAAACTTGAAACTGACCTCTAATGGGAGAGAAAAGGAGAAATTACAGCAAAACCTTTGCTTTAATAATAGTAACAACAAACTTTTGCACAGGGTAGCCTGAAACACTTCTAGTATATGAACCATCTATTTATTTATTATATAGCTACTAGTATTCAGTTTCATAGAGCAGACTGTAAGGAACTTTGCACTAATAACAATCGTTTGAGCATCTGTTGTGGGGTTAGGTATGGGAGACTTAGTTTTGGGAAATGACTCTTTTCTTTCTTTTTTCCTTCTCAGCCATCATGAATAACTGGAGCTAATAGGATAATGCCTCTTAATGGTTGTTGATCAAAAATATGTATTTTCTTTACAGCCTTTACCCCACCCTATTCTACTGTACTGTTCCAAACAAATCTGTAGATGAGTTTAAGCATAATTGCCACAGTCAATGGCAGCCATGCTGAATAGTTGATAAGTGGTGCCTACTTTGCAGTCTACTTTTGGACCTTAGCTTCTCATTTGTGTAGTGTTCAGAGAATGCCTTACTCCTACGACATTCTACTCCTTTTTCAAACTTACAGCCTGATAAAACCAGGCTGTAATATTCATCCTAGGCTATGCCTCTCTTTAATTGCAAGTGGGGGAATTCAGTGACCTTCTTTATAAAACATAAATTTCTCTCAATATAGAGAAGTACATAAGGAGAGAGAGGGTTTTTATCTTATCAGCTTCTATGATATGCTAATTTTGTGACTGCAATTGGGATGTGCTTTGTGTTGTAGTCCATTTTCTGCAGCTTACCATAGCAGAGGCCAGGAACAGTTCTATTATTTACTTCTTATATGAACTAGGCTAATCATGGCTTTAATTTATTCTTATCTTATTATCTTTTAATCTCTTATACAATACAGGCAGCAACTTAGGAGACTTCTGGAATTATGCTACCGCCTTTGTCCATTTGTTCTAATTCTCGTTTTTTTATGTTCACTACAATTCTGGCACATCTTATTTTAGCTTTCCACAACCTGCTCTTAGAATGGCAGTCAAATCAGCTTAAGCAAAGTCTGTGGTGGCTGAATATTAATGCAATTGCCGTCTCAATATCTAGGAAAATACCAGGTTAAGAAAAGCTTTTCTAGTTAAGTAAGATATCTGGCATTAACTATAGGATTGTATATGTTCATCATTTGATTCTCTGTGGGGTTCTTTTCTTACTTTCCCTCTTTCTCTTACTATATATCTCCTTATTATCTTCCAATATCTGTATTACAAAAACAGGAAGCTCATTTTATTTTCTTTAGCAGGCATACTGTTCAAGGAGATTCTGAATCATTCAAAAGTGTTATCATTTTTTTAAAACTGCAGCTGAACAGACCTTGAAACTGAATTGATATTTATATTGATTCATTGCTTGCTCCTGGCCAATCACTATGTTTTTCTCTTTTTTAACCCCTGGTTTCAAAAGTGATGGCTGTCTGACCTATACTCACATTCTGGCATAGATTGTAAGGGACAAGATGTTTTGTCTGGTAAGTCCATTAAAAGCTAGCTGCTTTAATAAAGGAAGGGACTGCTCTCGCCTTCATTTATGTCTACTTCAGGGGTGACATTCAAAATTTTCCCCTACCGGTTCTGTGGGCGTGGCTTGGTGGGCGTGGCCAAGTCACGCCCACAGAACCGACAGAAAAGTTCGGCCAAGTCTTCTAGTGTTCAACCTGGCTGCTTCTCGCCTCCTTCTCATGTTTGCTCTGTGTGTATGAGCCCGAGAAGGAGGAGAGGAGGAGTGAGTGGGAGGGGCGGGGTGGGGCCAGTCAGTGGTGCCATTTACCGGTTCTCCGAACTCTGAACTGTGCATAATCGCCACCACCGGTTCTATAGAACCTGTCCGAACCTGCTGAATTTCACCCCGGTCTACTTCCGAGGTGCTTTTCCACCTTTGGAGAAACTTTAAAAGGGAAAATATGTTGCTGGTAAGTCTAGTTGTGTGGGTATAGGAGGAAATAGAGGCCTTAATAGCACTACAGTATTAGGACATAGAGGTCATTGTGTTACACCATCATTGAAGTTACTAGGCTTGGTACATTGGCTTAAAAAGAAAGTTTGGCAACAAGGATGCACCACTGTCCTGTATAATTACCACAGAGAGAAATCCTGAAAATAGGACTTCTGTTTCTCAAGGAAAGGATGTGGGATATCTTATACTAGCAAACTGAAATAGCTTTTGTGGCCCGTGTTGGCTAAGGTTTATGTGGGACTCTCCAAATACGTAGAAGTCCTCTAAAGTCTAATTTATAATACCTATATTAATAATTTTGTAAGGGTAAATCAGTGTGTACATACTGAAATCATTTTCTCTGTAAATGGTTGGATTTCATTTCACCCTTAAAGGGATGTTTAAAGGAAAAAAATAAAACAAATGACACAATGTGTGCTTGTTTTTATTTCGAACTGGAACAGGAAGACGCTCAAGGAAGAGGGTAAGAGAGGCTGTTTCTTTCAGCTCTGAATAAACACACATACATATATGGAAAAGTATGCAGTGTTAAAATATTTGTGTTCTTTTTAATGGTGTGTAGAGCAGTAGTGGGTTCTAAAACCTGTTGCTACTGGTTCGCGTGCATGCAACGCTTCTGCGCATGCGCAGAAGCGTCCCGGGCAGGTGGGCAGAGCCTCCCGCCGCCGGCGCTACCGGTTCTAAGAACCGGGCCGAACCGGGAGCAACCCACTGCTGGTGTAGAGTATGTAACCACTTTTACTCACAGTTGTGACAGCTTGATTCAGCCATCTATCCTAGTTGTTTAAACAAACTGCATGACAATGTAACAATATGAATTAACTTCGTGCCCACTGGATTCTGAAAAAGGCTTCAGTTAGCGTTAGAGTTTATAATCCAGACACAGAAGAATGCAGAAATATTATATTATATATTATAATTAAATTGCTTAATATTGCTATTAATTCATAATTATCAAGATAATTTAGAAAGGATATGAGCTGGATATTGATGTAAATTGACAAAGTGTTTTTTCCCCATTACAAATAAAGTTATGGACAGAGTGGAAAAAGTCACTGGGAGGTCATTTTACACTAAATTTTCTGCTTCAAAGGTGGGAAGAAGCATTGCTACTTTACCTAGTGTCCCCGATTGGAACATTCCATGTCAATTGTTTTCCAAGGAATAAAACCTGAATCATCTCTGTGTTCCATGTCCTACTCTAGGGAACAATGGGACTGCAAAAAAAATAAGCTTGTTTCTACTTTATTTTTCACCTAGGAACTATTGCCTGCTTTACGTAAAAAATGCCCAAGGGAATGATTTTTCAAAACAAGTTTGTGGAAACATTTTTAAAATGCCTATAAGATTGTTTAAGTACATTTTCCCACCTTGCCCACAGAAAGAGCTATAGAAGCCTAGCAAGGAACAATCTATATACCATGATTCATTCAACTGAGCCCTGAACAAGAAGAGGAGCAAAATATATATATATAAACTTCTGTTTATTGGCTTAAGATTTGTTTAACATACAAACAAGTTGGTGGCTGGGCCCTAACAGCAGCATCTACTTTGAGCATGTGTTTATGTAAATGCTATTTTTCCCTTGCTCCATTTCCTTACCTATTTTTGTCCAAGCAGTAGAGATAAAATCACGTTGCAGTGTCCTTGTAAAAACAAAGAGACTCTTAGAATGCTTGAAACAATACTGTTCAAAATGGCTGTTTGATTCAAGTTTGCAACAAACCAGTGCATTTTATTCAAAGATAAGGACAAAGCTGTTTGAACATGATTCCGTTCCAACCTCAACATGCTCAGAATATCTGTTTCAAGCTTGAAATCTTTTATACATCCATTGTGAAATGTATATCCAATGCAGTAGTGGGTTCTAAATCCTGTCGCTACCAGTTTGCTCGTGCGCGCTCACGCAACACTTCTGCGCATGCGCAACACTTCTGCACATGCACAGAAGCATCCCGGGCGGGTGGGCGGAGCCTCCCGCCGCTGCCGCTACCGGTTCGCAGAACCGGGCCGAACCGGGAGCAACCCACCATTGATCCAATGTATTAAAATGGAATTCCACATAATTTAACCGGTGGACAGTTATTCATTAGAAGCTTAAGCATTATAAATCATGGATCCACTTCATATATTTTGTTTGCAATTTGAGATTAGAACAGAGATTAACCGGTGACAGTTGGCATTATCATTTATAAACACATCTCCATCCCTTCAATCATTAGAGCAGTTAATATAGATTTTGGCTTTATATTTTATAAAGTGAAGATGAACAAACACACCCACAATGAGTCCTTCTGATACAGATAATGATCTCAGACTACAGAAAATTCAATTTGTCAACAAAGATCAGCTTTGCTCCTTATGAGAACTGAAATCAGGACATCACTAGCCTTGGTGGCACAGTGGTTAGAATGCAGTATTGCAAGCTAACTCTGCCCATAGCCAGGCATTTGATCCAGACCGGCTCAAAGTTGACTCAGCCTTCCATCCTTCTGAGTTTGGTAAAATAAGAACCTAGACTGTTGGAGCAATATGCTGACATTTATAAACTGCTCAGAGAGTGCTATTGCTTATCTGACCCTACATAAGATGACTGACCTAGCATATATTATCAAGACCTGGCTGGGCAAAGAGTGGGGGGTGGCTTACTCTGAAACATGCCCAGGGGGTACCAAACTGCAACTCTAAGCCAGAGTGGGGAATTCCTATCGTTTTCTTAAGATCTGCAGGAACTGATCTGCAAACAACTGTGTTTGAGTCACAATTGTGAGACTAGGTCTTAAGACTCAATAGAGAGTTCTGCTGCTTTACTCACCTCCCTGCTGTTTGGCAGCCTCCCTGCCTGCTCTGCTCAGTGCCACCTCTGGATTTGTAATGAAGTCCCTCAGATCTATGATTTGGGAGGACTTTAATCTGATATCTTTGGGGACAGACTTAAGAGGCAGTGTAGGAGTTCGTGACCACCTGGGATTTGACTCAGTTTATTGCAGGGCCAATCCCCAGGACAGGTCATAGGTTAGACTCAGTTTTCATTTTTGGGATAATGGTGATGTGATTTTGTGGTAAACAGATCACTCCTTGGTGATCCTGGACTTTATTTTTTAATGATGTATGGTTATTTCTTTTTTGTTAATGCTTATTCTTGTTGTATGTTGCCCAGTCATATTGTTTGAGTTAGGCTTAAAATGAATAAATAAACTTCCTGCGAGGAATACTGTGCATTGTACAGGAAGAACATCAACTCATATTTATAAGAAATGCCTCAACTTTTCATATAAGGCTTTAGATTTGGAAATACCATTACTATGGTCACAAGTTTCCAACAGCATGTACAAATAGAAAACGAGTGAGACAGAGGCATACTCCCTCATTTTTAGTTTCAAATAATTAAAAGGAAACTAGCCCATATTTGATAACTTACTGAAAACAATCTAGACAAATTAAAATAAGTAGGTAAATTTTATATATCAAGAGGTCTATGGGATGTTCAGAGCTGTCTTATGACTTACTGAGTAGTCAATAAAGTGCAAACTGAAAATGATCTTGTGCATTGATAATGCTTAAGGATTTGAAACCCAGCAATAGGATTATTCAAGCTCCTACCCAAATGCTTTGCTTAATAGGAGTGAAACACTGTCTGGAATATTATGTTCTGTGAAACTAAATATAGAAATCTAAAGAGGTTAAAGGTTTGTGCCAGTAAAGTTTATGGAGTTTCCATCAGAGGTGGGTTCCTCCCGGTTCGCACCGGTTCTATAGAACCGGTAGCAAACCGCTGGTGATGTCATGGAGCTGGTTCTGTAGGTGCCGATCCGTGGATGCCGCCATCTTTTTTTGGGATTTTTTTTTTGGGGGGAATTTTTTGCTATTTTTTTTCTTCTGCGCATGTGCAGAAGCCAAGTCCCCGGCACTGCGCATGCACCGCCATCTTGTTTTTGGCTTTTTTTGGGGGGGGGGGATTTTTTTGCCAATTTTTGTCACTGCGCATGCGCCCGTGCGGCACGGCCACGCGGCGCGGGAGGAAGCAAACCGGCGGCGAGGTAAGTTAGAACCCACCCCTGGTTTCCATGTCTCTCCACTCAGCAAAATGGGTAGAGAAATTGTATTTGAAAAATTTGCCTTGCCTACCAACTTTCTTTCAAGAACTGAAAACTATTTATACATTTGGAATTCAACTGTATAGCTCCAGCTATACGTATTTCTTGACAGAAGTGATTTTCTGGCTGCTAATTTTACTAGAGTATTTTTCCCTACACACGTTTTGCTTTTGAAAATGAAACCAGAATGTGTCAGTCACAAGTGACCCTTCAAGAGGGTGAATAGAAATTCAAACACAGCTGCAATCCTATGCAACCTGGCCTTCTGAATAAACTGGTACAGTATAAGACTGGAATGTGTGTGCTGCATTTTCAATGGGCATATACTGTATATAATCACAATTTTAAATATCTCTTTCATCTCTGTCATATCCTCTCCTAGTACTGTGAGGAAATTGATGATACTTTTGACCAGCCAGTGAATTGTGTTTTACTTACCAGAAGATAATGCAAGGTTTTAAAGAGAAAAATGGGGTCTGCATGACTTTTTGAAGAAGCTACTATTCCTGGCGAAAACATAGAGTCTACTGTAGTGGGAAGGAGAAAGTATCTGAAATTATGACTCATTAATTCAGGGCCAAACTATGGTTGCACCTCATTTCATCTGTATTTGCTCTCCTGATGAGTTTGTACCTGTCAGGTTCAGAAATATTTAGATAATGGTATATACCTTACATGTAATGCTAAAGTTTGTTTGGCTTACCGTTTATTTATTCTTGCTCTTAGTTACAGAAAATCTCAATGCAATACATATTTGCTGAAGGTGTATTGCATTCATGGCCCATTCATCAAGACACAAAGAACACAACACAATGAAGGATTAAGCAGAACCAACATATGAAACAAACCTTTTTCCTTGTAATGCAGATGAGTCCAGAATATTCTCGGAATATCTCAACTGAATGGAATGGAAGCAGACTTGCCCTCATAACAACAGTGCAGTTTAGAATCCGATCTGAAGAACCTGATATGGTAGTATGCTTTTAGGGTGTATCATTTAATGAGGTGAAAATTAATTTTTGCAATTTTTTTCAGTGAGGGATTCTAAAAATATGTGTTTTTACACGAAGAATTCAAACCTGCTGTTATTTTTGCAATTGTACGATGTTTAGCTTGGTATGGTAAATCCACGTCTGAACATATACCATATTTTTTGGACTATAAGACGCACCGGTGTATAAGACGCACCAAGATTTCGAAGAGGTAAGTAAAAAAAAAAGTTTTTGTCCTCCCTGGCCCCCAGGAGCACTCTGCAGGCCTCCCAAACCCTCTGCGTGCCCTGTTTTTTGCAAAAATGGGCCCGTTTTTCACCCGTTTTTGCAAAAAACGGGGTGCACAGAGGGTTTGGGAGGCCTGCAGAGAGCTTCTGGGAGCTGGGGGAAGACAAAAAAGCCCGTTTTTGCAAAAAATGGCCCATTTTTTTGCCCATTTTTTGCAAAAACGGGTGTTTTTGCCTTCCCCCAGCCCCCAGAAGCACTCTGTAGGCCTCCCAAACCCTCTGCGTGCCCCGTTTTTTGCAAAAACGGGCCCGTTTTTCACCCATCTTTGTGAAAAACGGGGCACGCAGAGGGTTTGGGAGGCCTGCAGTGTGATTTTTTGCCCGTTTTTCACAAAAACAGGGGTGTTTTTGCCTTCCCCCAGCCCCCAGGAGCACTCTGTAGGCCTCCCAAACCCTCTGCGCACCCCGTTTTTGCAAAAAATGGGCCCATTTTTTGCAAAAATGGGATGCGGGGTGGGGCTTCGAGAGGCCAAAAATGGCTGTATTCGGTGTATATGACGCACCAACATTTCCAGCCTCTTTTAGGGGGGAAAAAGGTGCGTCTTATACTCTGAAAAATACGGTAACCCACAAAAGTCTCTTTTATAATGCAAATACTGTTAACTTTATCTTCTCAAAATTACACCTTGTGCTACAAAAATTAAAGTTTTTTTCTGCATGAATCTTATCTAGCTAAGCAAAAAATAATCCATGCAATCATAAACTAACATCAGAAAGCAATTATCCGAGTTACAAAAATGTTTAAGCAAGTTTCATAAAGTCTTGTTTTGATTCGTTCTTCAACATCAGCCGCTGACTTGCTTCTTGGCCTGTGATATAACCCTCACATTTCTCGTGTATATACTCTGCTTCCTGCCTCTGTGATCTGTTTCACACATCTCTCTATTCATGGGGCATGACAGGGCCATTGTGGTACTTACATTGGTTCATCAATGAACTTCTTTATTTCTGCTGTAGTCAGTTTGCACATCAAAGGTGGCTCATATACACCTTCAGACCAGTCAACCACCTCCAGCAGAGTGGATGCTCTGGCATTGATTAAAGGCTTTTTTATTGCACATACAGAAAAATCTCCCAGTGCGTCATCGTCTGCACCCCTCAAGTCAATGATATTTTGCACACCAGCTCTCCTCTCTTGAATGTCATCTGAACACAAGAGTGTCTGGATTATCATTTAACTGAAAGCATACCATACTGAATGGTTGGCAAAACAGCATATACTACAGGCTTCTTTTGCAGTCTGACTTACTGCAGCTGGAACAACACATGATATGGGACTTCAATCCAGTAATATTTTACTTTGATGTTGAACCAGCAAGGGTAGTATACACCAACGATGTACAGTATTCCACTATCATTCTTAAGTTTTGGAGAGTTTTGCCTTTAAAGCCATGTTATGAAAACCTATATTTAACAAAGCCTATTTTCAGTTATCAACCAGCATGAATGGCTTATGGGGCCAATTTCCAGAACAGCCAGTTTTGTGGGAAGTTCTCCTGTCCTTATTGCCTGCATGATCCTATATCCATATGCTTGATCAGTAGAGAGATCCTTTACAACACTGTCGCTCAGTGAAATGAGAGGCTCGCCATTTGAAACTCTGGTGAATGAAGGATCAATGTCAAGTTCTGTTGCAGTGTCTAGCATGTTGCCAATTTTACATGCCCAATTGTTGTTAAACAAGGTCTTCCCATACAATTTTGTGATTAAGTGTCCTAGGGGTAGCTCATTCATGTAGAGTGTACACACCAACCAGATCAACTTCCGGTCAAGCTTGACCTCTATCCAGTGAATGACACCATCTTCACAGCCAGTATTAACATTTGTAGAATCTGCTCCAAGCTTTTGTCAATGACTTTCTTCTTCATGAAATACACCAGATTATCTGCAATCACTTTAACAGGTTTTCCTGTTTTTGAGCCTTTCTCTGGAGTGAAATGATAAGGATATCTTCCACCTGGCTCACTGCACACAGAATAATGTTCTTTGATGGTACTGGGGAATTGCTGGTCTGAATTGTTTGCTTTCAGCATAACTTTAGTTGCATCCATATGGCCATCAAAGAAGATGCATTCTATTTTGCCCTTCTTACAGAGTCTATCAAATTCTTGATCTAGGGACTTCATAATTTTTTCTTGGGCTCTCTTGACTTTATTGTGGTCAACTACAAGTCTCTTGTCTTATCTTTGGTGATCAAACCAGCATCTATGAAGGCGGCTGTGGCATATAGACCAACACTGTATCTTATGCTCTGCTCTGCATTGTGACTTTTGTTATTTCTAATCTATTGTATTCTGTCTTTTCTTTTGAAGTAGAGGGCATGTGTGTTTGGTCTAAGGCCTCTTCATAACTTCCATCACATTCCTCTTCATCTTCATCATCTATCATCTGTCCTTCATTTTCATCGTAAGAGATAATTACTTCATTTGTCAGTATTGAAATGTCTGGAATACTTCTCTGCTTATATTTAGCGAGCCTTTGTCTTTATTTATTTTTATTTAATAATTTATTTATTTGTCAACAAGTGCAAGGAAACAGGACACATGAAAACATGGCACAAATAAATGGATATAAAGAAGCAAAACATAGCCATAAACACATAAAATGAGTACCTACAAATGTACATAATAAAAGTCTCTCATTGTCTTGCCACTTTTGTCTTTTGACTAGTCGTTTCTGCTCAGGCACATCTGGCAAATCAATCTGGTGCAATCCAAAAGAACCAATCTTGTCTCTCTGACCCTTAATGAAAGCAAGTTCCTTCAATGGTATTTTTGTCTCCTTAGGGCAGGTACAGTTAATGTGAGCTTTTTTGCAGCCAGCAGAGCAGCCGAATTTGGCACACAGAACAATTTGACACTTGCAGTTGAGGATGTCAAACAGTTTGTCAAGTTTCACAGTGAAAATCTCTTTGACATCTAGCTTTCCTCTACCAAGGGATATGTTTTTGGCTTGATCCCAGCTCTCTTGGATCTTTTTCAAGATTGTCACTCGTGGATTTACAACAGGAGTCACAAAAGAACTGTTAGCTCATTCCCACTTTTCAAGCACTTTTGGATATATGTCTCTTGCTAGACTGGTTGCTGGGTAGTTTCTAGCATTATCACTACTTTGTTCTTTTAACAGTTGGCCATATCTTAGAATGCCACCCAAACCAAAGTAACATACGTTTAATTTATCGTAAAATATTAAAGACCAGGTTCAATCAAAACTTTATGTTGGCTCAAGCCCATTGGATCATCTTGTAAACACAAATGTAAATATAATCCATCTCTGATCTTTTCATGCCCAGACTTTCAAAGCTGAATTGCAGGCCCTAGAACAGACAGACCAATCCCAATCAACGAATGATATAAAAACTACCATATCAAATTATGAAATGACTCATAGGAACTTGTGACATGGAAAAAGCATGTTGTTGCTAAATATACAATTTAGAACTGAAATAACTGGCATGTGTAGAAAAAAAAAAAAAGGCAGAGTCACCTTTGTTCCCCTATAGTGCTTTGAAACATTGAAGCATTTAACTTATCTGTGCCATAATATTGTGTTAGCTTATAAAATTCCAAGAGCGTTTGAGTTCATACAACACATTAGGATACAATGTGGTTGGCTAGTTTGTGTCTCAGTGTCTTATATGAACCTAGCTTATGAAGTTCAGGGCATTGTGCAAACCAAGCCATTACATATATCATTACACATACAGCATGGGAATCTCCTACAGTAACTTTCTTAAAAGTCAAGCTTTCACCAAAGCAAAAAGTAATTATGAGTCTGAAATATCAACAGGCACAAAGTATTTAGGTAAGCTGAGAAAAATCTTGCTGAAACAGTCTAGAAAAAACTTGGCAATTCAATTTAGTATCCATAGTGATGCAATACTTTTACTACACGGTTCTCCACAACTTCATGAAGTCCCCCAAGAGTATTGACATAAGTTACGGAGACCAAAGGTGGGATTCAGCCAGTTCAGGTGAACTGGTTGTTAAAATTCTGCCCAGTTCAGCAAACCGGCTAATCCCACCACTGGCTGGCCCTGCCCCTGCCCATTTTTCGGGCCGTTTTTTGGCCCTTTTTCAGGCCCTTTTTTGGGCCATTTTGGATGTTCAGTAGTAGTAAATAGAGAGGGAAATTGAGTCAAATGCCTCAACAAGGTACAATTTCCCTCTCTATTTATTTACTACTACTGAACAACCAAAACAGCCCGAAAAACAGCCAAGAAATGGCCAAAAAACAGGCCGAAAAATGAAGATTTCAAATCTTCAATTACCTCTCTTGAAGCTGTACATCAATCTGGATTTGAAAGGGGAAGAGGAATTTGTTGCTTGTGTGGGCACACACTTCAGACCTCTCAATACCTCACATCCATTGTGCTTTTTCCTGCCCCGCTGCACAAATCTTTTAAACATTTGCTGGCAAACACAAAGTGAGCCTTCACCCCAAAGCATATTCCCCCTTCTGAATTTGGATTATTACACAACCATATGAAATAGTATAAAATCGCACTACTAAGCACAGTAACACCTGGACTATAGCAAAACTTTGTGAAAAAAAATGATATAAGTTCCCATACCCCATATATAGATTATGTTGAACAAATGTAATGTCTTTGGGTTGATTTAAAACCAAGATATGAAAATAAGGAAAACAAGAAAACTTCATCAAAAACTTGAATTGCCATATGATGTCTTACTAAAGTCCCCTGCTTCCTTCTTTGCTCCAATTACAATTTCTGTACTAATAAACTTTATGTCCAGTTTTAGAACCAATTCTGAGAAAATAAGCTTGAAAGAGGGTCAAAAATCCTTCCACTCACTTGGACCTTTTCCTCATATTCATTTTCCTCATATTCCTCATACATCAGTAATGGGGTGGGGTAGGGAAGGAATCCTAAGTATCAGTGTAAAAAATCCCTTTTTTCCAGTGATAACAGTTCTAGGATAAATCAGATCAATAATAATGTCTGTCCATGTATCTCTCCTGCTCAGCTTTTCCTCATTATCGGACTATTCCAGAATATAAATAAAGACAGAGGAGGATGGTTTTATGATTGGGAGAACTTTGTGTCTATTTTTAGGGTCCCATAATATAAATAAAGAGAATGGAGGACAATTCTTGTGATTGAGAGAACTTTGTGTCTATTTTTAGGGCCAGAATGATCACAGCTCAATGACAGAGCATAGATATTGCATATTCAGGCAAAGCAGAGCTGAGGAAAACTTCTGTTGAGATCATTGCGAACTTCTCATAAATTATGGTCCATGAAGGTGGGGAGATTAGTGATCCTTAGATGCCTTTCTATATTTTTATGCATAAAGCATGTTTCTATTAGAGTTTTCCTTCATAGATATGCTGCTCAGGATAATCTGTAATATGTTTTTTTTTTTTTAAAAAGGGTACCAAAGCACAGATCTCTAAAAAGGATCTTAATTTGCCCATTTTTGACAGGGTTTTTCAAACTTGCAATCCTAAGATGTGTGGACTTCCAGAATTGCTCAGACAGCATTCTGGAAGTTGAAGTCTACACATCTTAAAAGTTGCCAAATTTGAAAAACACTAATCTATCAGAACATCTAGCTCAGGGGTATCCAACCTTGGCAACTTTTAAGACTTGTGGACTTTAAAACAGGCCGAAAAATGGGTGGGGGTAGGGCCAGCCAGTGGTGGGATTAGCCCGAACTGGTCCGAACCGGCTGAATCCCACCTCTGCCTTTGAGGGGAATGGCCAGGAGGCAGGGCTGGATGTGATGAGTGATGTCGAGTTGGCCACGCCCACCCAGTCACATGACCACGCGGCCACGCCTACCCAGCCAGTCATTAGGGCAGAGAACTGGTTGTTAAATTATTTGAATCCCACCACTGAAGGAGACCCTCCAAAAATCGCAACAAAATACTTTACAAAGTGATGCTTGTAAATTATCAAATGCACAAAGGTTAATATTAACTGTATTTAATACTTTTAGATAAACTTACACAAATTAAATAACATGCAGTTTTGTTCTAGTCCAAATTATTTCTTTCAGTAAGACCTCTGGCATACCACTCAATGGGAAAGTGCCTATTCCTGCTTTAAGATTACCTAAAACAGCAGAAGAGTATTCATCTTCCATATTTTTGAGTCCTCTTAACCCAGCATACGTTTATAAGACACTGTCTTATTCTTTGTCTCTTTTGCTAATGAATTCATTTTAGAGTTTTGAAACTGTCATTGAACTGTAGATCTCCTGGCAGCAAACTCTGGTTAAATGTTGGACTTCGTTCCCTATTTCCCCTCCCCTTTTGAGGATAACACGAGAAGAGTTCTGGTGGTCTAAGAAACTTATAACTCTTTTCTGGCATTTTGGTTGGTCTTTACAAAAATTCTGCCCCACGGAAGGTTTTCATATTCATAGATTTGGAAGCTGTTCAAATTTTTCCTTAGGCATGTTCTCTAGAAAAAGTAAGCAATTCTCTAGGCCCTGGCATCATTTCTCACCCTTCTGCGTCTGTTTGATATCACTTTAATAAGTGGTATCAAATTTAACGTCCAGTACCCCTGATGTAGAGACACCTTGGGAAGGAATGTGTTGTGCTCTATTTAAATAAAGCTCACATGATGAACGTTTTCAGAAAGAAGTTCACATTCTTAACTTAGGAAAGGAAAAACTATATATCCCATTTTTGCTGCATTTTAGTCCTAATGAGAATAGAATTGAAGCATGTGCAATTAAAGTCTTTGTCGTTTCCACAAGTAGAAATGGGAAAATCTTTCCTTCTTAGCACCAGGGAAGGTTTAGTTCTATAAAATCCTATATTCCCAATGTTGTAAGATACCCTTAATATTTTGTCTTTCTGCAACAAAAAGCAAGGGAGTACGTGCCTCCTTTCACTGCATGTTTATGTTCTCTTAATTTCTGTTCTGAAAATGAATGTTTATTGTCCATAAATCAGCCAAAAGGTGGCGCTGTTGATTTGATTCAAGCAAGCTCCCTAATCTACCACCAGCAAAAAAAAAAAAAAAAGTGCTTTATGTGTACCTCAGAAATCCTAGTGCTGACTTTCTATCATGTTGTTTTATCTCTATGATCTCAAAGTTGGTTGCGCAAAGCAAACGAGTTTCATTCCAACACAAATTTTTGATCTATAAAGATTCTTTCTTCTAACTCCTATGCGTATACTCTCCCAACATGCAACTTATTGATGATTATTATAAAAAGAAATAAGCAGTGGTGGAATCCAATTTTTTTTACTACTTGTTCTGTGGGCGTGGCTTGGTGGGCGTGGTGTGGCTCGGTGGGCATGGCTCAGTGGGCGTGGCAGGGGAAGGATACTGCAAAATCTCCATTCCCACCCCACTCCAGGGGAAGGATACTGCAAAATCTCCATTCCCACCCCACTCCAGGGGAAGGATACTGCAAAATCCCCATTCCCTCCCCACTCCTGGGGGAAGGATACTGCAAAATCCCCATTCCCTCCCCACTCCTGGGGGAAGGATATTGCAAAATCTCCATTCCCACCCCGCTCTGGGGCCAGCCAGAGGTGGTATTTGCCGGTTCTCCGAACTACTCAAAATTTCCGCTACCGGTTCTCCAGAACCTGTCAGAACCTGCTGGATTTCACCCCTGGAAATAAGACTTCCTTGTTGACTTTGTGTGCTAACTAGTTTTCTCAAAGGTTGAATATGTATTACTAATACTGAACACCCTAATGAATTTCCTGTTAACATTTACACTTCATAGTGTGGATATAGTTATGTCAGATTGCAGGTATTAGGTATGTGGCTGACAATTCAGTCCTATAGGCAGTGAATTCAAAGGAGTTACTCCCAGACAAGTTGCATTCAGATTTCAGAATCTATTTGAATACTGCTTAAATTGTGAAGAAAAAGAAACTTTTGGCCAATTCCAATGTTTCTCAGTTTAACTTAAATTCAATCAATATCACATTTCTAAAATCAATAGTAAAAAGTTCTAAACGGAAAAAGATACCCCATCAGTTCCGGCTGAATTTTAAATCCTATTTGGATTCACAGGACATTCTGACCCATAAGAATGGCAGAGGCTGAGCTTACATAGCTAAAATGCAATTGGCAAGTTTCATTCAAACCAAGCCTCAGAATTAGAAAAGAATCCCAGAGGCCAGTGGTTCTCAAAGTGTAGGCTGGGGGTCCTTGAGACCCTTTCAAGGGGTCAGCGAAGACTAATAAATAAATGTTCTAAAATGTCTTGAGTTTTAAATTATTAAATAAAATATCAACAGATATATCCCACAGAAGCCAAAGCTGTCTGGAGTCCTCAAATGTTTTTAAGAATGTAAAGGTGACCCGAGACCAAAATATTTGAGAACTGCTAATGTAGGCCATTGAATTCACTTTTTACTTGATACAATAAATCCAGGCATTTCAGTGTTTTTATATACTGAACCTACTAAAGCAGATAATTGGCTCCAATTATAAATCAATAGAATTGTTCCTAGGAAATTCCTCGTAATGTTCAACTTATTTTTATTCCTCTGCAGCTGAAGTCCATCGGATCTATGTTTTGTCCTCTGTGACAACAAACATTAAACCGGACGAATTCAACCGTAAACCTCGGAAAGTCGTTTGACTTGGAAAACTCTTGACGACCCAAGCCATGGCATCAAAGAGGAAAATCCTTGTTATTATTTGAGTAATGTCTGGGTTTGGGGCGTTCAAAAATGGGCAGCTGGGAATGCGGGCGGTTGTACTTTTTACGCATCTCGAGGGCATCAGCGTGGGAGAAGTTGAGTGAAATTTCGAACTATCCGGACGATCGCTAGACGGCAGCAAAGATAGAAAAACGCAGCCCTTCGCCCGGGTTCTTGCCTCCTTGATCCGGTCATCTGAAACTGACATTTTTCCAGAAGTCTGNGATAGAGTAGCCGCAGAGTCTTTTTGCGGAACCGTTCCCTCCCTCCGGAAGGGAAGATTTCCATGGCAAAAGATCCATGCCCCGGAAGTAAAGTGGCCATATTGTTGTTTGACCCTGGGAACTCCGCCGGTTACGGGAAGAGGCGGAGTTGAGAGCTCTGAAGCGCGGCGGGTTTGCTCCAAGGCGTCGAAAACCGAGTCCGTTTCTTTTATTGCCGCCGCCGATTTGACGGATTTCCCGCCCTCTCACGGGTGAGTTCCAGCGCCTCCAAAATCCTTCCACTCGCCCGTCCGCGGCCCTCCCTAGGTTTCCCCGGGCGTGAGACCCAGTTCGGAGTAGTAGGAGGGTATTGGTGAAGGAGGAAATGTTTCCTCTCTTTCTAGATTCCCCTGATGGCCTTTCAGCTTCTTTATGAGGCACCTGTCCCTCTTTTTCCCCGAGTGCCTTCCCTCCTTCTCCTATGGAAGGAGATATGTATCACAGGCTGCTTTGTCATATTAATCATCTTTGGGGGTCTCGCTTGAGGAGTTCATAACCGACTTTGTGGAAAACATGTCCGTGTATTTTTACAAAGCGGCATCTATTTCCTTACCGTTGTGGGAGGTTTAAGTCCAGCCTAGATACTCCTCTAATTGAGGATGGCCTTTCCTCTATGATTGCTAAATTACTACCCATAACACAGGTGTAAAAAAAAAACAACCCCTTTGGGGAGCAAGTCAGTTAAACAAAATAGGATTCTGCCCAGATTCCAAAATGTTGAGCAATAAAATACAACACCACAAGCTTGAGAAGTTGTGATATCTGAGGAAGGAACTGGGATGCATATAAAGACTTGAAACACTTCACTTGGTGAAGTGGTATACCATTAAATAGGTAAAAGCTAAACTGGTGAACGAAAGAGTCTTCTGGGTTTGAAATGAAAGCATTGCAGATTGTACTGTTGATCATGTATAAAATTAATGTCCCTATTATGTACATATTACATATTTTGTAATGACCACATGCTTTCTTTATTAGTTACTACTGTGCTAGAAATACTAGTGCTATGAATTACTGGATTTATTTGTATGACTAGATTTATTTTACTCATTCTTTTAGAATTAATGAAATAACTGAAGTATAAATTCTAAAAAAAAAAAAGAGAGATTACTTCATTTTCTCTGTTTTGTGTGTCTTTAGTTCACTGTTCTTCAACTCGTCCTCCATGGCAACGTGGAGCCGTGAAGCTGTGCTAAATCTTTATCGTGCACTGTTGCGTCAGGGACGTGGCTTGCGCTACACTGATCGTGATTTCTATCTCAGCTCGATCCGGAAAGAATTTCGCAAGAACCAGCACCTTACGTCCCCAGAAGATAAAGAGCGACATCTTAAAAAGGGCCAGGCTTTTTTGCACAGCCAACTTGGAGGGCTTATTTAGGAAATTGTGTTTTTTTTTTCTTGTCATATATTTCTTTGCTTTTATTTTCCTTTATTTATTTAGTAATTTGAACTGGATGGTCAATATCAGAAGTCTGCTGCAAATCTGTAAAAAACAAATCTCCCAAAGTATCTTACATATATCCCTGGGAGCATTTCTCCTTCCTTTTTGCAGATGCATTAAGCTTCAGGTAAAATATAGAGAGAGGATGTATTTTGCTATTTTAATTATTCATTATTTGTACAGATAAAAAGCTAACCTGAGTAATTAGAATACTGAGTACTAATCTGAGTAATTGGAAGTTAATTTTTATTTATAATAATAAAACAATTCTAGCATGTTTCAAATTGGCATTACGAAGAATGTACTATATATGCTAATAATAATTACAAAATTAATGTTTATATCCAAATTTTATTTCTGTCCTGGCAACTCTTACTTTGACTCCCCTTAAATTCTGGAAATTGGTTTGTCTAAGGGGCATCCATTGAAATATCGGTTCATAATTTTACAGTTCTAGTCTACCTGCATATATACTTTTTTGGTGTTTCATCTCTTTAACTTCTAAATGTACTGTTTTTTTCTCAGATCTTCACAAACCTTTTTGTGCAAGTATAACTTCTCCATCTACATTTTTTTCCTTCTTGACATATTTGCAAGTATGTTTTAGCCACTCCTTTTTCAGAAACTCCCTTTCACCATGAAATCCTTTTTTTTTAATTAGTCTCTGCTATTGGGGAATTCTATTCATAATAGCTCTAAGTTTATTAATGTGAAAGAGGGTCTTATTTACATGTCAGATATTACCGTGTTTCCCCCAAAATAAGACCCTCTCTTATATTTTTTTGAACCCTGAAATAAGCGCTTGGCCTTATTGCCATGCACTCAAAAGCCTGATTGGGCTTATTATCAGGGATGTCTTATTTTGGGGGAAACAGGGTAACTAACGTGAGTTTTAGTTCTTGGTCTTGAACAAATCTCACTTCAAGTCAACCTTACCCAGCCTGGTATTTTCCAAAGGTGGTTGTTTTGGCTCAACATTATGGGAAGGTCCCAGGTTAAAACTCTGGTTGTTTTATATTGAACGACCTTTGAATATATTAATGACTGCAATGATCTTAGATTCCTTCTTTGGAAGAATGACTAACTAAATTGAGGAAATTGCTTTAATGTCTAGAATAATTTCATATTTAAAAAATAAACCTGATAAAGAATTCAGTTCTAATTGGAGACCATTCTTGGACTATAACCTTATACGTGGATTTGTAACACACCCCCAATTTGGCCTTTTCTACATTTTTCTACATAGAGTTTGCATTTTAATTTTATGGAAAGTGAAATTTTTAGTACCCTGTTTCCCCCAAAATAAGACATCCCCTGATAATAAGCCCAATCGGGCTTTTGAGTGCATGGCAATAAGGCCAAGCGCTTATTTCAGGGTTCAAAAAAATATAAGACAGGGTCTTATTTTCAGGGAAACATGGTATTAAAGTTTGTGGTTTTAGTTACTGATTTATATTGTGTTAACTAGCATTGTGATTATGGTTTTTACAATTGGAATTACAAAACATGTTTTAAGGTGATATATTTAAAATAAACTTAGCTTCAAATATTTAATCTTAGTAAAAGTCCATGGAATTAAACCAAATAAGCACTGAATGGCAAAGTGAACATTTTGAACAGTATGCTGTTTGGGTTTTTTTCCTATGTAGGAGCAATGGCAGGCGCTGGAGAGCGCAAAGGAAAGAAGGATGACAACGGGATTGGCACGGCTATTGATTTTGTGTTGTCTAATGCTCGACTTGTACTGGGAGTGGGAGGTGCTGCTATGCTGGGGATTGCTACCTTGGCTGTCAAACGGGTAAGAAATGTTTGTTTATTTGTCAGAAGCATCACAATTAAAATAAAGCATACTGTATGACATAACATTTAAAATACAAAATACAAGATTAAAAGAAATAATATAGTTGGTAAAGGAATATCAAGATTTATTGAGGTTGGAAAAAATGCAGTAGGGAATAGAGAAATTAAGTCTCATTAGGTCATATAATCAATATTCTACTTTCACTCTCTGCAGATGTATGACAGAGCAATCAGTGCTCCAGCCAGCCCCACCCATTTAAGCCAGTCAGGAAAGAGAAGCTGGGAGGAACCAAGCTGGCTTGGGTCGTCATCACGATTACTGAACCAAGACATGAAGACAAATCTTAGCCGTTCTCTGCAGACTCTGCCCACAGCTGCTTCAGATTTTGAAATAGGTGAGAAATAGTCTAAAGAAAGAATATACACATTGAACTGACTTTATGCTATATTTAATGTATTAGCATGGCTTTCTAGTTTGTCTCATTTGATTATTATTATTTTTAATAACAAAATGCTTCTGGATTGTCCCGTGGATTTTCTTTCTCTCTTAAACCTTATGCTAAGGCTATTTTGTTTGTTAAAAAATTTATACAAGCAATTTGCAGTGAAATGTTTGGCTCTTTTTGAGTTTTTCTCTGTTGTATTACCTGAACAGATTCCGTCAAACCTATGAAGCATAAATCACCTGCTAAGAGAAGCCAGGTGGAATTGAAGAAATCCCGCCTTCGGATGTCCTTGCAAGAAAAACTGTTTGCTTATTATCGGAGAAAGGTGGCTATCTCTGTAGAAGAACAGATCAAAGCCAAGCAAGCTGCTGTGGATATCTGTGCTGAATTACGCAGTTTCCTCCGTACCAAGTTGCCAGACATGCCTCTGCGTGAGATGTATCTGAGTGGTAGCCTCTGTGATGACTTACAGGTAAATTGAATGGATGAAAAGCTTTAAATGTTCTTCAGCAAGAATAATGTTGGTAGAGATAATTTATCCCACTATCATATTCTTAGGGTTATCTCTTGATTTTTGTGTGTGTGTCTAATCTGATCTTGTGTAAGAAAAAGATTCCCTTTTTGGGCCAATATCCACATTTTTGTATTCTGTGTCTTTTCTCTTCTACATCTGTTCAGCAAAATATATTTTCAAATTGTTTAACTACAGTATAGCATATTATTTTTAGACTAGCATATGGTGTCCATATGTGCTACTTTTCTATTGTCATTCAAAATAATACCTATTTATTTTGTAAGTTTGCTGTAGCTGCCTCTATGACTTTAGTATAGCTAAAGAGGATACTGCATTGAACATCACTGATACTGCAACTGAAGTGTTCTTAGTATTCCCAGCCTTCCTTCTGGCCTAGCTTTTCCCACCTTGGTGGCCACATTAGTTGGATTATATCCTTTAATTATGAGAATTCAAATGCAAACATTTGGAGGGAGGCAAGTAAGGTAGTTGATAGGACCAGTCCTCAGATGTTTAATGCTCTCTTTTATTTCTCTCTGCTGCTAGGTTGTGACAGCTGATCACATCCAACTTATTGTTCCTCTTGTGCTAGAACAGAATTTATGGTCATGCATTCCAGGTGAAGAAACCATTATGAACATCCCTGGCTTCTGCCTAGTACGTCGGGAAAACCCAGAATATTTTCCTCGTGGTAGCAGTTATTGGGACCGCTGTGTAGTGGGAGGTTATCTCTCACCTAAGTCTGTATGTGGTACCTTTGAGAAAGTAGTGGCTGGCTCCATCAATTGGCCAGCAATTGGATCCCTCCTAGATTATGTGATCCGTCCAGTCGCACCCTTAGAATCTCTAACTTTGGAGGTCCAGTATGAATGGGATCGGCACCTTCTAATAGACTTTTTACCATCTGTGACACTAGGTGATTCTGTATTGGTAGCCAAGCCACATCGACTGGCTCAATATGATAATCTATGGCGACTCAGCCTTCGGCCAGCAGAGACGGCTCGCCTGCGGGCCTTGGACCAAGATGACTCTGGTTGCCGTTCTTTGTGCCTTAAGATCCTCAAGGCCATATGTAAACTGAACCCAGTTCTGCATCGTCTTTCTGCCAGCCAGCTTACCAACGTAATATTACACCTGACTCAAGAAGAAACTGATTGGTCACAAGATGCAATAGCTGACCGTTTTCTTCAGACATTGAGAAAACTAATTGGCTATTTGGAAGAAGGAATTCTTCCGAGTGCTTTAAATCCCAAGGTGAACTTGTTTTCAGAGCTTACTACTGAAGAAGTAGATGAGTTAGGCTATACTCTGTACTGTTCACTTTCAGAACCAGAACTTCTGCTGCAAATGTAATCGCTGCCTTAAGTGTGAGTTAGTGTTAGAACTACTTGCCATGACAATTTGTCTTCTGAGTGACCTATGCACATCTTGCCCTGGTTATTTTGCAAGTCTGCCTCTCCATTTTTATTGTTATTAAATAGGAGTGGGGGGCTTTAGATTTCTTGGTGCTACTGGTCTAGTTCCACTACACTCAAGGAACTGGAGGAAGAAGCAACTTTGAAGATCTGCTCAATTTGCTATAATGTTCTTGTTGATATACCTACTGCTAGAGTCCCAACATATGCTCTATTTCCTGTAATACTTTATACTTTGCTGCAGTGAAAATTCTTACCTCCTATTTCAAAATTGTAGAATTGCCACTAACAATTTTAAGAACCTCCAAAGTATAAGGTTTGTTCCTATTGATTGGTGACTATTTTTCCCCTTTTTATTCCGAAAGTGCTTGACAGAAAAGCTTCAAGAAAAATATTTGTAGCAGGATATATAATTGTGAATTCTGTACATTGACTGTATATTGTCTAGAGGAGGTTTTTTTTTTTAATTGCATGCTGCTTAAATTTTTGTGACACTCAGAGTGATGATAACCCCATATTTTGAAAACTGAGTGCATATTGTCTGGGACTTGCTGCTTAGCCAGATTGGAGTCCTTCACTGCACAAGCACATTCAAGGTCCTCAATAGACTCGTTTGAAAAACTGGTAGCAGATTGCTAACATGCAGAGGAATGTAAGAACAGAAATTTCATATTCACTGCTTTTGAAATTATTTGTCCATGTGTTAATTGTATGAGAAATTAGGAAATATCACTAAGGCACAGAGCAGGACACTTGAAATAAAGTTCCTTGAGTAAGTGCTATGACACTTCAAAAATGTTGTGCCTTAAAATCATAACAAAGAGTAGTTAAGAGGTGACTGTATGCAAAACTGAAGAGGGAAAATATGCTTTGGTTGGCATAACTTCATTTGCTGTACTTGTTATTGATGGTCAGAGATGCCCAGTCTGAATCTGAAGCACCTTTGCCCTCTTCAATTCTGAATACTGCATATCATTAGTGCTTGAGCTTCAAATTATTGGCTAGCTGGTAAATGTATGGATACTGACGTATACTTCCTGAAGGTTTTGTTTATAAACTATTGGGCACAGGCAATTAGAAGAAATGACACTACTGGAGGAACGTAAAATAGTTTTAAGTGAAAAATATATATTATGCTGTTTATATTTAAAGGAGGTGGCATACTATATATTTAACCAGTTTGATCCAATTGTATTCAAGAAACTATCAGCACATTTTCTCCCATGTGGTCTTCCATACATAACTTATATAACCCTCTTCTTAATCTCTATTCATTCTTTGAAACGATACAACATTTAGGGAGGAGCTGCAGTAGTTGTATCTCTTCCTTTGCAGATACAAGCATGGCATGGTGAATGTGTAACCTCTTGGGAATATATGACTTTTTAATGCTGCTATCATCTCGTATTTCTTCCATCTTCCCCCAAGGGAAAAAACAAGAGGAGGTACTCTAAGAGATGAAACTGTCAAACCTGCATAACAAGTATTTCTACAATACATATGTAATTCTGAGGGTTACCTTGTTTCAAATATCCACCCTCAACATTAAATGGCAGAGTGGATAATGAGATAATTTGCAGGTCTTGGGAATTGAACATAAATCTTCCATATTCTTTCTGTTGAAAGTGGTGCTTATTAAGGCTACATATGCTTCAGAACATTTTTGAAAGAAGGGGTTTGGTCCTTATTTGCACAGAATCACCTGATTCTCATTAAAGTATCCAGTTCTTTTTCAGGGTGCTACTTAAAGAGTTGTGTTAACTTTAATGAATGGAATCCATAAAGCAGTGGCATATTTTGGAAGCCTGAAAAAATGAATTTAATGAATAGCACAGAGTTGCTAGGTTTGTGCAAGGCCCAAAATGCTTCTTTCAAATCACTCAAAATATAACCCTAGTTAACATAGTACTTACGTTATTAAGATACTCTTCAGTTTAGTTGTAATGTGTAGGGTCCAATTCTGTAGCTATGGAGAGTGCAACATCTTCATTATATTTTGAGATCAGATTCTCTTTTACAGATGGCATATATTGTGGCAATGGAATCAGTATTAGCCTAATTTAAGTTTCAGTGTTATAGCCAAAGATAGAAAGTTGAGTGCCTGGCAATTTGTAACCTGGGAAATATATGTTTTTTGTTTTTTTACTGAATAATAGTTTCCAGAATACATTCCTCTCCATTCTCAACCTTCCTGCTACATGAGTTGATGAACACCTACACAGACATTATGTGGTTAGAGACTTTGCTATAAGGCCCATTGTTCGCCATCTTTGCTCCCTTTTTTCTTTTGTCTCTTAGCCTGCTGTTTGTTTAGAGCAGGAAAGCAAATCATATCTGAGGCAAGAATTAGAAGAATCCAGTATCTCTTGCATTCCCACTTATCTATTAACTTTAAAAATTGCAAACATATTTTATTTTTTAATTGTTATAAGGTTGAATATATACTGTATGCAGCTATAAGCAACTATCCCTGTGATAGTAAGATGCCATTTTGATTTTTTTTTCCACATTTTTTAACTCTTATTTCCTACAAAGTAATGATGAATTGGGATTTTTTCTTCTTTGAAATATGTAAAAAGTATTTAAGCCTATTTCATGATAAGGCTGATCACACAACAAATTGCCACTGCCATCAGTGCAAAATCCAAGCTGAAATAAATGTGTTTACTCTTCTTTTCTGTTGAGGGTAATATACCTTGCATTCTATGTGAATCAGATTGTGTGAGGCAGCTTTTAGAATTTCCCTGGAGAATTCAATTTGAAAACTTAGTATTCTTACATTTACAAGTATTCACTTAAATTGTATGTGACAACTTCCTACTGGCAGGTTTAGTTTTCAGCTCAAAGTCTGTACAACAATCCGAACATAGATATTGATTCAGTAGTATGAAGTACAACACATGGCTGTTGTTCTAAATCACTGGGAAGTGGGAAGCCTATGACAGCAGCTGATGGACACAAGCCAAGAGCCCAAGTCTGCTCATCCTGGAATATAGGTGTCAAACCAATCAGTAGGAATTATGACCAGCTGGCTGAATAATAAATTTGTCTTCACTTGGCACTGTTGACCTCCCAGGTTTGATGAAATACTTGGGACATTTGCCCAGGCTGAAATGTACAAGGGTTGGAGGAGAGAATTCTAATGGTCTGTAACACTGTATAAAAGTTGTGAAATAAAATCCTCCACAACCATGTGGCTCTTTTTAAATGTATGCTGGGGCTTTTTCTATATTATTTTTATGAAGGGAAAATACAATCAGATAATCATGTAATTACCTTCTTCATTTGCAACACTTAATGATACTAAGAAGAATGTTCTCAAAGTGAACCTTAACCTTTATAATGCTATGTCTAGAACTAAGCATAGAACTAAGCATAGTAGTCCTTGACTTACTAACCATTTGTCTAGTGACCATTCTAAGTTATAAAATGTGGCATAACTATTTTTCATGACCGTTGCAGCATCCCCATGATCATGTGATCAAAATTCAGACACTTATCAACTGATTCATATTTATGACACCTGCAGTGTCCCAAGGTCATGTGATCACCTTTTGTGACCTGACAAAGTCAGTGTGGAAGCCAGATTCACTTAACAACTGTTACTAATTTAACTCCAGTGATTCACTTAACATCTGTGACAAGGAAGTTTGTAAAATGGGGCAAAATTCACTTAACAAATGTCTCACTTAGCAACAGAAATTTTGGGGTCAAATTGTCATTAGTCAAGGACTACCTATAATTAGAATATTTTGCATTTAAAAAAGTAGTACTAATAAAAACATTGCACAAAAGTATGATACCCCATATGTCAAATTGCAACCCAAGATTTTCTTTTAGCTATCCCAAATAATCCAACCATGTGTCTACGATAGGAAATCATCCTTGATATGACAGAATTGTATGCAAGTAGCACTGTTATGACATAAAAGGATCATACCCAAAATAGAAATAAGGAACTAAATAAGTACCTTCCACAAGCAGCAATTTGCGTGTAACATGCTTTCTGTACTATCGTAGAATTAAATAAGTAAAAGTATAGGTAGGTGTACATATTGTAAATCAAAGAATTATTCTGGATATTGCTTGAGTTTTCCCAGGTGTACTATATGAGATAGGTTATAGAAAACAAGATGGTTCTGTTTTGCTACCCATTATTAGAATGAAAGGTATGGTGGAGAAAAGGACTTGATAAAAAAAACTGCAGTGTGCTGTTAAAATTCAGTTACTGTACTTTCTGTCCTCCATTTTTGATTTTTATCCCCAAGGCTCTTCTTCATATCAGTTCAAATTGTTCATCTGGCATTGCTCTTTTTTCTATGGAAATATTTTTACAAACTTGCTCTGTATTCATTTTTGACACTCAGTGTTAGCTATGTATACCTGTTATTAGCTGCTGCGTAAAAGGAACTCCTTGCACCATGTGTTAAGCAAAACTAAGAACAACCAGCAGCTGCGTCTGAGTTTCTACTTCTCCGTAACAGTAAGAATGCAATTACTTCACAAACTAATATGAATTATGCATTATTCTAGAGATTGACCATACTGTTTGTAAAAATAAAGTCAAAAATATTTTATTCAAGCATGAGATCAGAATACTTCCTCTCTTGGAGAGGAAAAATTATCTGAGTAACAAAAATGCCAGTGAATTTGTCTAGTTTGAAAAACTTTGAAGGGAGTAAGGGAGGGCTTGATGTCACAGTGGACCTGACATGCAGATTTGCAACTTTCTAACTACCGTTGGATTCCTATCCTATTGTCCTAATATGTAATCTTTGGCCTGGAACAAATTGCTTAATCAAGCTTTAGTGATTTCACATTATGAGGCTAATGCATAATTTTGGTGACACTTGAATTCCCTTATGTCTATGTATAAATCAGGTGCAAAGAATCAGGACCATCTATTATATTGCAGCATAGAAGAATTATTCAAGCCTATACACAAGAATCCGGTCAATTAAAGTTTAACACTAAATTGGCACCAGATAAGGGTCAATGGAATTCAGGAGGGGCTGGACTTGGACCGCTAATAGGAACACACATAACTCTGCATCCCAGCTCTTTTAAAGTATATGATAACAGAAGTAGTTGGAAGCAAAACAAATTATAAAGAGGCTAATGTTGAACTAGACCAGGGGTCTGTAACCTTAAACACTCAAGAGCCATTTGGACCCATTTCCCACAGAAAAGGAAACACCAGCAGCCACAAAACCTGGGTGGGCATGGCCAACTCGACATCACTCACTCCCACCCAGTCACATGACCTCCAGCCATGCCTACCCAGGTTTTGTGTTTTCTGTGGGAAACGGGTCTCTCTCTCTGCTCTCTCTCTCTCTCTCTCTCTCTCTCTCTGTCTGTCTGTCTCATCTATCTATCTATCATCTATCTATCTATCTATCATCTATCTATCTATCATCTATCGTCTTCACAGGGGTTAAGCTCAGCGTTCCACCCTAGCACCAACAGGACGGCTGAAAGAGCCAACGCTATGGTGGAATGCTACCTGAGATGTTACATCTCGTATCAACAATCGGACTGGTCAGGCCTCCTACCATTCGCAGAGGTGGCGTACAATAATGCGGTACATCGCAGCACCGGTTTCCCCCCCCTTTCAGGTGGTGTACGGTATGGAGTTCCCTGCTATCCCAGAACTAGAGCTTAACCCCCAAACCTCAGAAGACCCAAAAGAGTGGGCCGAGAAGATACGAAACACACGGCCCCAAATAAAGCTGTCCTTACAGAAAGCCGCAGATGAGTATAAAATGCAGGCCGATAAGAAAAGAGCCGATCACAAACCTTTCCAGGTGGGGGACCAAGTGTACCTGTCCACCAAATATTTAAAGTTACGGATATCGAATAAAAAACTGAGTCCCAAGTATCTAGGCCCCTTTACTGTAAGCCGGGTGATCAACCCTGTCACAGTTGCCTTAAAACTACCACTGCTACTGGGTAAAATCCATCCTGTGTTCCACAGTAGCTTACTGAAACCAGTAGAGACCACCAAATGCAGACCTCTCCCCGAACCCCCAGGGCCTGTGGACAGGGACCACTATGAAATAGATGAAATATTGGATTCAAGACTATGTAGAGGAAAAATCCAATACCTGGTGCGATGGAAGGGGAATCCCTTCACAGAGGCGTCCTGGGTGGTGGCCCAGGATGTTAGGGCCGTAAGATTATTATGACGGTTCCATCAGAAATATCCACATAGACCAGGGGGGGCGGTCACTTACCTGCACGAAACTAACCCCTCTGTATTATGTCTTCTAGGTGGACCCCTGGTAGAGGGGAGCCACCTGTCGAGCCCCAGTCTGAGGCTCGACATTCGGGGGGGGGAAGAGGTGATGGGAGGTGCAGCTGGCAGCAACTTACATGGCCCTGACAGGGATACCAGTGCAAGCAACTGGCTCAATGAACGGCAGCAAGCACTTTCCACGGGGCCCATGGCTCACGGCAGGGCGAGACGCCGGCGGATGATGTCACACCAGCCCTGAACAGCTGCGACGCCTCGCTGGGCGTGCCATTTGAAAGGAATGCTGCACAGCTGAGGGGGGAGGGATTAGGGATCGTCGGATGGTGGCTAGGTGAAGTACGGAATAGATATAAGAGCACTGGAAGGCGGAAGCTTCTAGCGCTGTCTTTATGCTTATAGTACTCGTCGCGTACTGAGGACCGGACTTGTAGCGGGATTAAAGCTTGGTGTTAGCACAACAACTTGGCTTCTGGCGTTTTGTGTATCTTGCACTGGTCCGGCCTAGACCGGCCGAGAGTATCTTTATATCTTTTGCTGAAATTCAGAATGAGCTGTTTTATATACATTTACTCTCTCTTCAATAAGAGGTAAAAAAGAATTTTCAATCATTCTATTTTCATTTAAAAGAAAGGGCAATGAGTGGGTGAATGGCTACTCACTATAGATACCCACTCACCCACATATGCCACTGCATAGATGCATCTTACTGTTTTTAAAAAAATGGTTTTGTTTGTGGTGAGGGTAAATAATTTCCTCTACATTACTGATGTGCTTTTGTAGATTCTTTTTTTGGAGAACAAATGATAAAACTGAAATAGAATTTGTTACTTTTTTAATATTTTGTTCTAGCACTCTTATTGTACAAATCTTTTTAAAATCTGAATACTGCAGACAACTTGTATTAGGATTTGTTTTTTCAAAACCTGCCCTGATAAAATAAATTGGGTATTCAATGCATACTTGTGACTTCTTTAATTCATTCTTTTTTCTTTTAAGAATCTACTTGATCATAAGTGCCAAGTATTTAAAAAATTGCTTCCAAGCATATGCAATATAAATACATACTCTCTCAAATACTCAAAACAGAATTTGTTTAAAAAGCTATAGGAATATAATTAAGACTGTTCAGCAACATATATAATACAATAAACTGGTAAATACATTTGGTTAAATAACCAGTTGAGTTTCTGAGTTGGTTTCAAAATAACTAAGGTAACAGGTTGCCCTACTTCAACAAATAAAATTAGGTCTGACCTTTTAAGCAAACAGGGAATTGCTTTTTTGTTAATGAAAACCATAGATACTGGTTTGTCTACCTACTGAATGTTTTTCCCCTTTCTGGTCTTGAGCAATTTATTTCCTCTTTCTATATCCTATGAAAATGTCACAGTATTAAGGGGAACAAAGAATTACCAAATGAGAAATACTGGAAACATTACAAATTGTTTTAGCATTTTTTGTGCTAGTAATATAAGTATCAGTATTATATGGATAAGCAAACTTTTAACATTTCGTTTAGCTATTTTTGTATTTCACTTGAATTCTGGGACTAACTAAACTAGATTTAAAACAGTTCAAGAAAAGCAAATCAAAAACTGAAAAACAAAAGTATTGGGCATATGCTGAGTTTAGGATTTTATTTCTGGTAACAAAAACAGAATTTATAAACTTTGTTATGAACAAATATACTTCAGATTTTCCCTGATCTTGAATGCATTTGTGCAACCCCATTTTTGGTTCTAGCATATAGGGCAGTGATGGTTAACCTTTTTGGCACTGAGTGCTGAAACTGGAGCGCTTGTGTGCGCCGGAACCAGGAAGAGAGCAGCTGGACAGTGTGCATGCGCACAGCGGCCAGCTGCTCTTCTGGGTTCCGTCGCATGCATGCGCGCTGGCCAGCTGGTCTTCACGCGAAGACCAGCTGGTGCGCCGGAACCCGGGAGAGCAGCACGTGTGCGGGGCAGAGCACCAGAACCCTGAAGAGAGCAGCTGGCCAGTACGCATGTGCGCACCGGCCAGCTGCTGTCTTCTGGGTTCTGGCAGCGCATGTCCGCCGGCCAGCTGGTCTTCGTTCGAACCCAGAAGATAGCAGCTGGCCAGTGCACATGCGCGCCGGACCAGCTGTCCAGCACGTATGCGCGTGATGGAACCTGGAAGAGCAGCTGGTGATGGTGCACGTACCCACAGGGCTCTGCGTGCCACCTCTGGCAGGTGTGCCATAGGTTCGCCATCACGGATATAGGGATATAGGCTTCGTAGCCTGCCACGAATATATGTGATAAAAGTCTTAACACACCACCAGAAACAACCAGAAATTTCAGAGAAAAAGCCAGTTCCTTATTATCTCTTCCCATTTTTTTGTTCTGCCTCAAAACACAGTGCTGCCCATCTCCTTCCCTATTTACAAGGTTTATTTTTTCATTGTTTTTGAACTTCACTATCACCCTTTTCACCCATCAGTTCTCCAATCACTCATCCAGTTAACTCCATCAAAGAGTTGTGAATTTTATTACGAATTAAATCTATGGAAATGACAAAGAATCACTCCAGAGGTCATTAGGTGGTTTATTTTGAAGCAGTATCTGAGAAGAATCAGGACACAAAAGTAGAGGTACATTTGGACATATCTATTTTGAGATTAATATTTTCGTTTTGGTGCAATTTTTTTTTACTGATTTTAGGTACCTGTGTGAGAACACAGTACAAAAATACTTTTTTTTCACAAGCATTGCAGTCTTATTTTAAGAGGAACATCTGATTTGTGATTTTAAGGATTGGAAAAATAATTGATTTGGCATGATTTGGATCAGATACTATCTGGAAAACTTAGAAAACTTCAAAAAGATCTCAGTAGTTGGTAGCATATGCTTAATTAATAAATCTTAGGCACCTGCCCTTTACCAATACGCAGGGAACAGGGTGCACCCACTTAGTCTCCTATCGGGCCGCGTCGTTTCTGGGCTCGTAAAGTCCAGGACATCAGGTCCACTTTCTAGGTGACGCTGTTCCGCGAAGAAGCCATCCCACGCCGCCCGGAATAGCCCGTGCCTCCGCCTATTCCTCAACAGCAGGCTGGGCCAGAAAAGCTGCGGCTGCTACACCGCCCTCAGACAGGCATGAGACATCCGCGAGTAAAAGGGCGGTGGCTGTTCCAATGAGGCGCCTGCCTCGGTTTTTTTCCAGCAGGCTGGGGGGAGGGGATGGAGTTCCCGCGCCCCTCACACCAGCCGAAGAGCGAGAAAACGGATGCTGTGGTAACTCTTTCCCCGACCAAGCCCTCTTGGGCGGTGCGTCACAAACGGCTTCGAGCGTAGGATCTCCATGTATGGTGATTCGACCCAGACCAGGCCTGAGGAGTGGTTACTACTTCCAGAACCGATGCTTAGCCTTGCTGCCTTTAGCCGGCTACCCAAAGCTTCCAGCCACCATCTTGCCCCCGACCCCACCCCCTTGGTGGTTAGAGATTAGCGAAGGTCGCAACCCCTCTGCAATCGATACCCCCCCCAAGACTTGGGGGGCAATCGGGCATCAATGGCCGGTAACCCCAAATGGCGAAGAGAACACGGAGGAAGGACTAAAGAAAGGAGTCTGGCAAAAAGGACGAAGAAGGCTGACCTCCCATTGACATCTAGACAGAAAATGTGGGTAGGAAGAGCAGCATTTTAAGATAAAACAGCAGAAGCCCCACCCCCACCCCGCGACTCTATTTTTAGTGATCCTGGGCGACCTTGCAAGAGCACCCCCCTCCCCCAAACAATTAAGCACAATCCTTGACGTGTTTCTTCGCTCAGCCAACAATACTTCACAGGACACGATGCCGACCAATCAGATGCTTCATGTTCACGTGCTTTCTCAAACTACTGGAATGCAGAATCGGACATCCCCCCTTGGGCAGCCAATAGGAAAACTAAGCTAGAATTCCTTTTTTCACCGTCACGTGTCTGACCTTAATTGAAGCGGCGGCGGTGGTAACAGACGTTATGATTCAACAACTTAGAATAGTCCCTATAATCCTTCCGCAAATTGTTGAGTAGGACTAATAGAATGCGGGTACGAAGCCTCGCGGAGTGTTTGCTTCAACCCCGGCATCACAGAGGGTTCTGTGAGGAAGTCTACTTTTTCAAGTGGTACAGATTCAATTCCGAAGATACTGGGCGGAAGGATTTTCTGGAACCGTTGCTTACTGAAAGGAGGGTCTACCGGATCTCATTGACTATATAAAGAGGAGAAGCGCAAACTCTCGCTCCTATTGTCTCGTTGAGAAAAAGATCTGGGTGCTATTTTGTTATTTCCGAAAAAAAAAAAATATAGTAGCACCTGTCCTCCCCCCCTTTTTTCGGAGTGTGACAGTCACCAATCGAGCAATCGAGGAGGGGTTTTAATATACGCGGCCGCCACCATGGCATGGTAGGGGCGGCAGCGCAAGCGACGGCATCGGCCATTGCAGAAGCGCAGCAGCGGCGGCCGCGGCCTCGGCACCTCCAAGCATCTGCAACCATGGCGTAAGTATCCGGGGGGGGGGAATCCACTAAAGTGGAGGCATTGACTTTTATTAAATAATGTAGAGGATAAGACAAACGGTACGATCGGGTTAAGAAATTGAGACTTTAGGGAGCGAAGATCTATCTATGGACTTAAAACAGCTGGAGTTTGCGAATATATGGGAGAAAATTGGAAATTGGAAAGCCAAGGAATAGCATTTGTTCGTGACCAAAAAATACGGGGGAGGGGGTGGGACGGTATCAAATAGGTTAGCGCAAAGAATTCCAGACTATTGAATTAGGCTATTTATGAAAAATGGGAGGTAGTTTAATGAGCCCTTGGGTTTCCCAGACTAATTAGAAGGCAGAATGATTTCCTTTGTTGTCGGGGAAAATCCCCCGAGATTTAAGCAATTGGTATACTAATAGTTTTTTCTGGACAAAAATAGAACTTTGACAAGTTAAAATTGTCCTCCTTTAAGAGGAAGAGATAGTAATCTAAAGAGCTTTTCACAACAGAAATACGGCCAATTAAATTTTTTATCTATAAATATACTGACAGGACTGTCTCTAAAAACATTTTGCTGAAATAACTAATGGCTTGGGTGAAATGCAGGTTTGAATTGTCTTAAGGTTAAAAGGTAGTGAATTATCTGTAACTTTAAACTTTTCTGTGGAAACTGCCAATTTTTAAATAAGTGGATATAAACAAATGTGGTATTATGTGGCTGATACATCTTAACAATCATTAAGATTATCGGTGACCTAAATGGAAACGTGGCAGGATACAAAATGGCGGCCTATTTTGTATCCTGGTTATAGACATGCACAGCAAGCAGATCATGAAATGGCTGCAGCTGTTGTCACTAATGAATTCATGAATCAGACCAAGATGGGTGGAGATTGAATTGAAGCTGTGTAGTTAGGAGGAAATAGAGGGCTGACTTGCCGAAAAAATTCTAGTTGGCGCTGTTGTACTGTAGTTCTAATTGGTGTCTAAGACAGATAGTTCAGATGAAGTCTAGAGGGGAAAAAAACTGGAACTGTTAGGAGTCATTGCAGTATTACCATGCACAATTTGCCCTATGTGATTTTTAACTTGAAATTCAAATCTAAAAGCTCTTTATAATAATCATTACCCTTGTTTATTCCAGGTTTTTCAAATCATCACACAGCAGCTTTGCTGTAATTGATAAAGACACCATCTATTTGTCTAGACAAATAGACAACAAAGTACTAAAACGTGACCAAAATGAGCTGCTCAAACACAGAGATGTTGTTGGGGGACTTTCTGTCCCCATTCAGCCAGCAGTGTTTGGTGGCTGATGAAGGGCTGGGGCTCTTAGATGACTACTTGGAGGTGGCCAAGAACTTCAGTTCGCATGGGTTCTCCAGCGCTAAGGCTAAAATGGGCTTCTCCGATTGGCTGGATGTGGGCAGTTGGAATAATGCCACAGACAGCAACCAGGGTAAGATAAATTATATTCTGCCAATATTCGGTAACCTTTTGAGGCTTTTGATGCATCTATTTAAATGTATATAGTTGTTTAATGGATCTAAAGCAGAGGGAGAACTTTTTTTGTATTTATTGAGATCATCTTTGGAATACCTTTTTGTTTGTTTTACAGAGGATGCCTTTTCTGGCATGGATTGGATGGTGGAGAAGATGGACCTGAAGGAGTTTGACTTTGATGCGCTGTTAGGTATTGATCTGGAAGCCACCGTCTCCCCAGATGAGTTCATGGCCACGTTGGAAGACACGTGTGACCTGCTTGACCCGCCCATTGAAGAAATTCCCAGCAAAGAAAGTTTATTAATGCCAGAACCAATTAACCAATCCCCCAGGTCTCCTGAAGCAGACCAGGTGGCCCCATTGACTACATTGTTGTCATTTCTAGTACCCCAAGGGCCACTGATTTCTACTGTTGACCATTCATTCAGTTTAGAGCTAGGTAGTGAAGTAGACATTCTTGAAGGAGACAAGAAAACAGAAACCCCCACTACTTTAGTGTTTCCCAAGAGTGAAAAAGAGGATGAAGCACATTCTGACAATGATAGTGGAATATGTATGAGCCCCGAGTCTTACCTAGAGTCACCTCAACAAAGTCCTGCCACTTCTACTAGTTCCCTCAGTGATAACCAGTCAGTTACAACCCAACTTGATGTTTCTGTGAGGCCCAAGCCTTATGATCGCCCTCCAGGAATAATAATAATAAAGATTAAAGAAGAAAAGAGAATAGATAAGAAACAGAAGAAGATGGAGCAGAATAAGACAGCTGCCACACGATATAGACAGAAGAAAAGGGCAGAGCAAGCAGCTTTATCAGGAGAGTGTAGAGAACTAGAGCAAAAAAATGAAGCCCTGACAGCGAAAGTTGATTCCCTGAGCAAAGAAATTAAATATTTAAAAGATCTGATTCAAGAAGTCCGCAAAGCTAAGGGTAAAAAGGTTAAAGCCCCAGAATAGAGTAGTGGAGTAGGAGTTACATGCATGTATATTGCTTACTGCAAACGACTATGTTTTAATGCTTAATAAATTATTTTCTAATTTGGATATGTGTATATTCCTTAGTGAAGTTTGTTTGGATTTATTTGGTTCCCTCAATTAAAAAACCCCAGTTGCTACATTAAAAATGAACAGCAAAAAGATAGCAATTGCAGTTTAACCTATCTTAAGATGCCTTTTTAAAATTTCATTCCATGTCTTACAATTTTGGAACAATACAGTTCATATTTGTCAAATTAACAAATACCGTATGTTACTTTTTTTTCTCAATCTTAAAACCATTCTACTCAATTCTACTTGAATCTGCCTTCACACTTTTTGTTAACTTTGGACTTGGTTGATTAGCCAGTGTACCAAATGTTTAGCTTTCTCATCAACACTATTCCTTTAAATGGATCTTACACTAATATCACATCATGCTCTCAATTTATGTCTCTACCCATATCCAGCATCTTACCTTAATCACTTCAAAACTTCCAAGACCAGTATAAACAATAGGGATAATGTGCATTTTTTTGTTCATAAATCATAGGTTCTTTCATGTGCCCATGACCAAAACAGCACTTGAGTTGGAAAGGTAGATTAACATCTATGCATAAGAACAGTCTCACAGGTACAAAGTAGAAAGACATTTAGGAAAAAATTATATACAGTTGAAACACACTTGGCTCGTGAGATGTTCGTTAGCTAGCATAATTTGAGTCTAGCATGCCCAGCAGCTATGTTCCATGTAACAATAGCATCCATATAGCAATTAGTTAATGACATTGAATTTTCAAGAGGTGCAATTTTTACATTATAGCGAGTTTTTTGAGTTATTAGAGTTCACTTTTATATACGATTCTGGCCTGGACCGCTTCTCAGGAAAACATTCCACGAGGAATCTGCTGCTTGCTTGAAAGAAATTAGAAACAATCAACTACCCTAAGAGGTCCCTTTCTTGCTTAGGTTCTCATCAAAATCTAAACTAGAATTTTAAACAAGGGCTAATTTAAGATTATCAAGAAAATGCCTCTTGTTTCAGGTGTTCTATAATATGCAAAACACTTTTTGGGGTAAGAATTTACATCGGTTTTGGTAAATTCTTGTAGGACTGTTTTCAGTCTTAGCCAATACTAAATAGTCATTCAATAGCAATAGAGGCATAGTTTTTAGATTTAAGAGGCGATTCCTTTTTGGGTATTAATGTAATGTAATGATGGTTTACTTGATATTTTGAAAGACCTGGTTATGTCATCAGGCCTGGGCTCTTAGGAGACTGGAGATATGCTTATATGGTTCCATTACTGAGGTAACAATTCTCCCATCACCTGAGGTTTTTTTTACAGAATTAATATGGATTTTTATGCTTTTTATCTGTTGCAGTGTCCCAACTATTGTGTGCCACTCAGAGTTGCCTTTGATGAGATGGGTGGCTATATACATTTTGTAAGAAAAAATATATATGCCAGGAGAAAACCCAGAATTTTTGTAGTTTCAGGTTTTGGCTGCAATAATTTGATTGCACTCCACAATGATATACAGGACAATTAGAACAAGTATGTACTGAGCCCCATTTTTCCCCAGAGCAATTCCTGCATGAAGTACATGGCCCATTCTTGATTTTTCAGCACCTGTCCCATCTTTGTTACTGTCACTATGAAAAGATTAGCCCAAATGTCTTAATGGTATCTTGGCAATATAGAACAAGCCCCCAGTGTAACATTTGCTTCCCATTCAGCTGCTTTTAAAATATGTGCTTAACTTTACCTTAATTTCTGCTAAACTACAAATTTGTAAGCTTTAAGTGACTCAACCATAAGGAATAGGCTCCCAGTGTGGCATATTCTACCTGTTCCCTGCCTTGTCTCAATCATGATCACTGTTACTGCTTTTTTTCTGCACTCCCCCAAAACTACTTTTTCATGCTACAGTATAAGTGGAACAAAATTATTTTTTTTCTGCAAATGGATCAAAATATAAAAAATGCAGATTAACAGGACCAGCTTTATATGCTCAGGATGCCTAGAACATTTTGTACAACCTTATCCAATATTCTAACATGAAAGTTAGAAATTCAGTTTGATTTAAAGCACAGGCTGAACTTATTATCAGTTATTTTGATCCACAAGCAAATGTGGAATGTCATTCTTTCTAACCACAATAAACTTTAATAAGTTTATGAGCAACATAAATTGACTACCATTTAAGCAATTTTGTATTTGTTAAATTTTAATGTATAAATGATTGGTACCAATAATTTTGAGATTGTTTTAAGTCTCAAACAATTCAGAGACTGTTCCTCCTACAGCTGTCTTGTTAAGAATTAGCTTCACTACATTGTAATCACTAAATGCTAAAGTGAATTGTAGATAACAGCTAATTGTGTAATTAAATAAAAAGCTATAAAAATAAAAAATATAATAAGCTAACTGTAGATATCATTTGTTAAATATTAAAATATCCAAATAAAGTTCTGTTCCTTTACAGTGTATTAGGCAGCAACTGAGAAACAGCACCTCCTGGCCTGTTTTTCAGATGTTTGAGGCTGGGGCTATTTTGTTCCAAACATGAATTGAATTGAAATATGAATTGAAGTTGATTCTGGCAGAGCTGGTTTAGGAGGTGGTTGGGGGGGGGGGGCAAAGGGTATTGGCAGTGGTTGGGGGAAGAGACTTCCTATGAATCATCACCAGTGGCTGACTAATAGTTAAAATATACCAGCACCTTTCATGCACATGCTCAGCTACAAACTAATCACTGTGGCCTAGCATGATAGAATAATTTATCTGGATAACTTAGGATAGTACTTTAGGGAAACCTATAAAATTTGGTTAATTTTACCACAGAAATGCATGTTCAGCTAGTAAAATATGAAAATGTGCTCCTTCCCGCAAAATGGAATAATTTCAGCCACCCAGTGTCACTGAATTGGGCAGCTTTATATATTTTTTTAAATAAATAAGGTTAAAGACTTGCTTTATATGATTTGAAAAGTAGAAAGTAGAATAGTTTATTCCACAATTACATTCTTTTGAAAAGAATACTTACAGCTTTTTTCAGGATTTTAACTTCAAATATTAGTATGTTTGCCCAACATACTAACGTGGTTAACAGTAACCTTGTCAACTACTGTGGTCTGCTTAATGTATATAGTTGCCTCGATTCATCCAGTACACTGAACTACAAATTAACTAAACTGGTTGGGTTTTGCAAGACACATGCCACTGTGTAGCCAACTCCATGTAAATCTGAAGTATTGTGGAGGCAGAAGTATTTTCAAACATGACTTTATTCTGAGTTATGACTTTGGGCTGGTCACTCTTTCTCAGCCCAGACTACATCATACAATTATTGTTGTGGGGAAAACAGGAGGAGGAAGGTGGGGTGGATATGTTCACCATCTTGAAATATTTGTAAAAATATTAAAGGTGTGATGCAAACAAATAACTCTGATAACCACATCTTACTAGTGAAAAAGAACTACAATGGACGATACATATTTATAATGCTAGCTTAATGCTAGTAATGAGTATGGGATGGAAAAAATGTTTCAGTGTGTTTGCATGATTTTAGTGAAATGCACAAATTACTGTTCTTACGTAGTAACTGCATAGTTATGAAATCATACATAATTTTACCACTATAAATAGTGCATCAATATGAATTTTCCAACCACTGTTTAACATTTGATTATCTCTCTGACCCACTCTTCTTCCTGTATGGAATTCTTTTAATTTTTCTTATCTTTATCTGCTTGCTTCTAAAAATGATATAATATTCTGAGGCTATTTATTTCTGGTACTTCACAAACAATTTTTGCCTGAACAGTCTGGTGTAATTGGCCATTTTATTTCTATAAAAGTGTTTTCATTTATTAAAGAAATGACAAATGATACATTGAATAAATTCAAAAACACTTGTAAAGTAACAATATGGTAGGAAATTATACAAACTACATTTTGAGAAGAAAAGAGTATTGCAGGGGTACCCTTTTCCTAAAAGGTATCACAAAAAAGTGACTTATTATACTTGCATCTTAAGTATAGCAAAAATAACTCTGATATCCTTGTGGAAGCACTTCAAATGCCTATGACTGTTTCTACGTTGTTATAAATGAACTAAAAATATTTGGCTATCAATTAAATCAAGGTTTCGTATTAGTAAGAAGTGTAATTGTTAGTTTGTTGCAGCAAAACTTTGTGCAATAAAGCACATCCTTTCAGCTCTGATATTGTAATATGAAATCCAAATTCTCTCCCATATGTATAGAAATTACTTGTTTAACTTAATTTACTCCTAACAAATGTCGCAAAAGACTCTTTTGTCTGGTTCAAGGTAGATATTTTTTCTAGCAAAGAGTCAAAAGATAATCTTGAGAGTCATATGTCCAACCTCAGCATCAAAGATCTGGATTCTCCACTCTGGGCACAAACTGTCATTCCATATGAAGTGCAACAACTGAGCAGATCATATGTAGAAATACTGTAATCTTATAATAGACGTACTTTCCAACCACGATAATACTGGCAAGCATTTGCTCACTGATGCTGATATTTTTAGCAATGATGGACAAGTTATTTTTGTCAAATTGTTCCAGCTCTTCCAAAATACTCTCTCTCAAATCTCTGGAAGTCTTCTTCAGTGAAGACAGTTCCTTCTGGCTTCTTCTTCTTCACTTTTTCTACAGGGTGGTCTTTAGCTTTCCTCCCTCTATTTTGGGTTAAAATCTGCAGAAATAATGCGAAGGAAAATAGTACAATAACTTTTAATATATATAAATGTAATCATTAATCAGTAGTATAATAAACCTTCCAAGTTTAACCAGACTTAATAGAATATTTTATTAAATTGATGATAGATACAGGTCCTTGTATGCAGTCCTAAACACCACTCAAGGATTGTATTTGTTGGAGCATTTGAAAACAGCTTTTTATCTGGATTCACAGAAGTATTCTCCAGATTTGATGCATGATCCTGGGAGAACTTCACTTTAAGGTACTCCCAACAGATGCTATATGTAAGCCCATACAGGCTGTGAATTACAATTACTGCAGGTCAATGCACAGCACTAATTTTAAATAATTCAATTTGAAAACTCAAGATCTAAAATATTTGGCAAGGACATTAAAAAAAATTGGAAGTAGAGACATGAGAAACATGTTTATACTGAGTAACAAGCTCCCTTCTCAAAAAACTATCAATTGTGTATAAATAGAATTGTCTTCTTTTTCTTTTATTTCTAATAGCATCTCCTCTCCCCAAATAAACAAGTGACAAATAAACAAGGTGACCTTTTCAGTAATTGTACTGTCTGCCACAAAATGAGTACCCATCATATACTGCATGTTCTTCTTAAAGTGGTCAGCTGCTTGATGTTTCTGATATTCCTCTGGAAAAAACAATACAATAATAATAAGAAAGCATGTAGATAAAATTCAGGAGGAAATAAATTCATATTTGTCTTTAGGGAGTTAGTACTGCAATTGTAAGCCTGATTCATCCTGCTTGCCTCATGATTTAATTTAATTTTGTGCAGCCACTATTTTGGAGGTGTCAAATTGCATCAAGGTAATATGTGAATTTTCACATGCAGTAAATGAGACGATAAAGCAAAAAAAAAAAAAAAAGCTTTTTTCCTAAGGGAGTTTATTCACATGACAAAATCAGTGGAAGGTTTTATACTTATCTTCTTTTTGAGACAACAGAAAATATGACCATAGAATAGTCATCAATGCATTTTATTATTGTCTTCAGTTATTGAGAAAACCGGTGTACTGCATAAAGAGTTCAAGGAGTTTTGTATGCAATAGTCTGCAACCTGGGTTGTCTCTAAGTAAGCTCTAATATAAATCACAAAATATAGCTTTGTTGGCTGAGGGACACGAGAGCTATAATCAAAAACATGACCTCCAAGTTGTGGGTAACTACTCCAAAACATGCTTTCAGCTTATGTGGAATGTAGGTCAAACTTTGGGGTTTGGAGTGATAGGATATAAGCATGAGAACATCAGCAACTGCTCAGGGAATAGCAGGAAGAGAAGGAACTGGAAGTTCAGAGGGCAGGAAGTTTGGTACTATGTCCCACACTTGGGCACTGCTGAAAAGAAGAAGAAATAAAATGCAAAGATTGGGCATGGGCAGATGAATAGACTATATCACACTGGAGGATCCTGAAGGGAGAGGAGAGGGAAGCATCTTCACTGTCCCTGCCACTTCCTCATTCTCTTCTCCCTTGCCTCTATCTACACCAGGTTCAATTACTCCTGCCTGGAATAGATCTATTTTGTTCTGTGCCTCGACCAAAACATATAACACAAGTTTCAGCTTGGGCACAGACCACACCACCTCAATTCTGAGTACATACACATTATAAAAAGATAGGATGAAAATATCACCATCACCAAGCTATGACATGCAGGGGCTCTGCCTTTAGAACACATTTTTTTTCAATATAATAATACATGATTTTATTATTTATTTTTAATCACTTGGGAGGAAGCATATATTGTCAATTTTTTTAGCATGTATATTGTTTGAAATTATAAATTATCTTGAATGGGATATGAAAGGAGGTACATAAAGTAGGTAAAAATATAGTTACACTAATAGGAAAAAATAAAAATGTTATGCTACAACTCTCATGCATGTCACTCATATGTCTCTGTGCATAAGATTATATACAAAGATTTTAAATTGACATCAGTTGAGTAAAGATGTTTCTGTTTTACTTAAATATAGAATGGAAATTTCCATGAAACTTCCAATACAATGTTATGCATTTATTGTTTAACTGCAAAATGCAAGTACAGCTCAAAAATTTGCACTAGTTAGGTGCAACCAAAGTATGATACCGAATAGCAATAGCAATAGCACTACTTATATACCGTTTCACAGTGCTTTACAGCCCTCTCTAAGCGGTTTACAGAGTCATCATATTGCCCCCAACAATCTGGGTCCTCATTTTACCCACTTCGGAAGGATGGAAGGCTGAGTCAACCAATAAATTCGATGGGGGTCGTCGACTTGGTCGTCATTCTCCATCTTCCCCCTACTCACCTAATGCAGATTTGATAATTCTTCCTTTGATTGTGGCCTTGTCTCTTTTGGACCTTGAACTCTTGTTTTTCTTCTTTTTCAACAGATTATTGGGTCGGGCGGCGGTCCCTGATCTTTGAGAGGAGGAGTCGGACACTATTTATCAGACAGAGAAACAAGAGGGATTATTTAGCCTAAAGAGTTCTCCCTTTTTCTCCCTTGGCCACCCTGCAGCCCTCGGTTACCTCCCGCCGTCTCCAGTAGTTCCAGTCCCTTTCTTAGCAGGGAAGCGGACATTTTCCTCTCTCTCCAGACACGTGAATTATCTTGAACTTCCTTTCTGTTTCAGCTCTATGGTCTTTTCATGATTATGCTACTTCCGAGTGCAGGTTTTTTTTTGGCCACCCTTCCTTTGACCCACTTTGCTTTATCTTGCCTAAAGTCGCCGCACTTCCGGTGTCTTTCATCCCGAATGGACGGGTTAGTGTCTACAGCGGTTTGGAAAAAGGAAGAAGAAAACGATGTATTTGTAAGAAGACGAAGGAAGGAGAAATTGTATCTCATTTCGGAAGCTAGCAATGTGTTCTGATCTTTCATTCTGATCTACAAATTTTGTCGCTATGTAATCGCTTCGGTTCTAAGTAACGTGAGACAACTACTAGCAAAATAATAACTTTTATAAAGTATAAAATAGCCTACTAAACATTTAATAGGTTATTAAAATGTATCGCTTTAAACAGATGCACTCTGAAAGCAAAAATATTAGGAGACCAGGACCTGAACTGCAGTATAATCTGAATTTACAGTGTCAGAAACACATGCTATAGAATTAAATGGGATTTACTAGAAACAACTGAGGGCAGGTACTAGGAATTCAGCTTTATTGAAAATTTATTTTATTTTATTTTATTTTATTTTATTTTATTTTATTTTATTATTTTATTTTTTTATTTTATTTTATTTTATTTTATTTTATTTTATTTTATTTTATTTTATTTTATTATTTTATTTTATTTTATTTTATTTTATTTTATTTTATTTTATTTTATTTTATTATTTTATTTTATTATACTATCCAGCATAACTCTGAGTGGCTTACAATGCAATAAAAATAGAATTATAAAAACAATTATACATATAGGAATAATTAACATTGCAAAAATTAAATAGACTAAAAACTAAGAGCTTATGCGGAGTGGGGATGATGCCTTCTTCTGTCC